>VZTD01003137.1:1295708-1406662 GCA_013397725.1 Rhagologus leucostigma
CTCCTCTCCTCTCCTCTCCTCTCCTCTCCTCTCCTTTCTCTTCCTTCTTTGTCCCCAGAGAGGGGTCAGTTTAACAGCTTTTTGCCCCTCCCAGCTTTGCCTCCATAATAAGGACCAGCAGGAGCTTGTGTACCCTGCAGAATCATCTTCTCCATGCTGGTTCAAGGTCCCTTTGGAAAAGCAAAAATGGGATAAAATAGGAAAATTTTTGACCTGTGTATGAATGGATTGTAGCTGTTGTCACTGTGGCATAATAGGAGAGGATTTGCTCTTGTGAGAAGGGATGGATATGCTGTAATCCCCCTTAGCCTGGTCCAGCACATCATGTGTGGTCTGGGTGCTGAGGTGCTGCTGCAGACGAACTTTGTTCAGGCTGTAGCTGCATGCAACCAAAATTAATTCCAGGATTAATGTTTAAGCTGGCTGCAAGAGGCTGTTCATCTCATAGAAATGCTGCAATTGTTGGACTAAAGGTACAGTCAGCTCTCAGAAACGGATGAAGTCAAATTCACACAAAATTTTCAAAAAGTTAAAAAAAAAAAAAAAGAGGTTTTGTTGGGTTTTTGTTTCACATAATTAAAAATATTCCCTCTCTGTCCAGATCTCTTGTTTGAACAAATGATTTTATTTTTCTGAGTAATATTTTTTTCACCAAGGAGTCAGGTCCAAGAGAAAATCACAGCCTGGTCTTTGAACTTACTGAACTGAAACTCTTTGATCACCTTGAGTGGTTTCTCTAGCAATACTTGAAGCCCACCAACTTGCTTAAATGGACCTTGGGCCATGGGCAGGGTCGGCTTCCAGGAGCTGACAAAATCAAAGTTTTACGAAAGAATTCCCAGTCTGCGGCACACCCCACCACCCCACCCAGGAGAGGGAGATTATGGGAACTCATATCACAGAAAGATCAAGCTTCATTTTAATCACCTCTTGTTAATGCCATTCTTATATTGGATTTTAATACATTTTTAATCTGTTTTTCATTTTCCATGCTTTATCACTTGGGTGATCAGAGAGAACAGGAACCAACCTGATGCTGGGACTGAAACACAGCAGAGGAGGTGTAAAAGCAGATGTAAAATTTCCCAGAAGGTCGTGGAGGAGGGATGTGAGCTGAGGACTTGTCTGTCAGAAAAACTCTAAACTGGGAATGAGGGAGCTGATGTGACAGTGCTCTGTTCTATGACCTTGAGCCCCTTTAGCCAGTATTCCTCCATCCTTTTGATTGAATATTCACTTATATGCATAGAATCATAAAATCACAGAATGATTTGGGTTGGAAGGGACTTTAAAGATCACCCAGTTCCAGCCCCCCTACCGTGGGCAGGGACACCTTCGACTAGACTGGGTTGCTCACATTCTCCTTTAGTAGATATTTTTATTCTAAAGCACCGAGCACACTGAAACCTTCCCAGCTACATCCTCTAAGTAATGTCCCACACAGAAAAAAGAAAAATCTTCAAAAGTTATGATAATGACACAGAGAACCTGTCAAAAACCCTTTCTGAGGCACTTCTCCCATCCCCCCCACGATGAACTTATTTTCCCTTCTGTTCAAAAAGACCCTTATCAACGTTTCAATCTTTCCATGTAAATACACTGACAAGTGTCAGGCCCTGGCAAACCTATAATTAAGGCTGAATACAATTTGCTAATAAAAGCCAAGAAACCCTGGGTTGAGTTTACTTACATTATTCCCACTGGGCACTTTCCATCAGAAACTTTTATCAGCCTCTGCAAATGCCACTTTAACATTATTTTTACTGAATCAATCAAACGCGGACACTACACTCCTTCTCCTCCTTGCAGAGAAGATGCTCCAGCTACAGAAATAAAGATTTGTGCTATTGTTTGTTGTTGTCATTGCAGCTCCTCTGACTCACAAAGCACAGTGAGCTTTTGGAAGGAGAGAAAGAATGAGAAAAATAGAGAGAAAAAGAGAGAATTGGAGAGAGAGAGGGAGAAAACGTGAGCCAGAGATTGTGGCAGGCTTTACAAATTGGCACAGTCTTATCAACAGCATTTCATGGTTTTCTGGAACTCTTTCAAAGGGAACTTGCCTTTGTGTGCACTGGCTTAAGCTTTACTAATATTTAAAGCTATATTTAAAAGTTTATGAAAATTACTTCTGAGTTCCTCTGTCTCTTAAAATCACCGAGGCCAATGTTTGCTTCTTGCTGTTATCCCACTCACCCCCCTCTTCCCGCATTTTTCTGTGGTTTTCCCGTCCTCCTTGTTCCTCCTTGGCAGGGTCTCTGCCTGTCCCTCTCCCTCCTGTTTGCTGCATTCCCTTCATCCAGCCTCCCCCTCTCCATTTCTAGGGGGCTGGGAGAAGGGTTTTGTTTGGTGGGACTGTTTGTGATGGGTGAGGTCCAGCTCCGAGCAGCGCCGCTCTCCACTGCATCAGTAAGTGTGTAAGTAAATACATCTCTCACGCTGTTTCTCTTGGCTCTCTGCTTGGGGAGAGGGTCAGCTGGCTTTTCTCCTTGCTCCCGGCTATGTCTGGGTCAGTTGAGCACAGTCTGACACCTCTAACAACCCACAGTGGCATCCTCATCCAAAGGCAGATATGGATATAGCTCAGGTGATCCTTAGCACAGACACACAGAGCTTCTAATGGGATTCAAGGGGAGAAATCATCTCATCTTTCCACTGGTGGGTGGAGGACTGATGGAAGCCTCAGACTGTGTCCAGATTTGCCTGCAGCCAGTGTTATTTGTGTACAGGTAGGCACTGGGGTTTGTGCTCTACCTGAACACCAAGACTGTTCGGAAGAGAGGAGTTTAAACACATTCAACATTTTGGTCTGCAGATGTGCCCTTGGTCTGGGCATGGATGGCAGGAGGACACACGAAGGGGAGGGTGGTCCAACACAGGCTTCTGTAGCTCTCCCAAAGGTGGTGACACTTGGGGTAGGGTTTGCCTGCCCAGCACCCTGTGATGGCTGTGTCTGAGCTGCTCATCCTTTGTAAAGCATCGTGCTGAAAGAGACATCAGGATATTCTATGATTCTATGATCTGCAGAGGAATTGCCTCTTAAAAAGGCCCATTTCTCACCAGGGCTGTTGGAGCTGGAGATGCCTCTCAGCTATGTGAATAAGTACATCTCAGAGGTCTAAATAAAGGTAAGATGAATCCTTTTTGGGGTAAATGACTTGGAGAAGTTCAAAAATATTAGATCCCAGTTAATGCATTCTAAAAGGACTTGCAATATTTTCACATCAGAGTTTCTATGATAAAAAACCATGTTAGCTAATGTGGTTTTAAACACAAAGTGTGTGTGACAGTGGCTACATTAGTTCAAGCCAGAGGGCCCTGCTGGTCCAGCACTGTTTTCAACAGCAATCAAGAGTAAATGTTTAAAGAGAAGAGTAAACTACTCATAGAAAAATAAAGTGTCTGTGCCTCCAGCAATCACCAATGTAGACATCTTCAGGAGACTACATTTATACAATCAGGCTTAACAGCCTCCAGTGTGTCTATCTGTTGAAACTTCCGCTTTTTTGGGGCTATTTTTTTAAAAAAAAGGTTAATACCTTGGATGTATCCAGTGGCAATGTCCTGCTTGCCTGGTTTATTCCTAGATGATGAAGCCGCGGGTGATTCTATGCCTTCACAGTGCCCTGGAAAGTGCCTGCTCTGCACCTGGGGCAGTTTGGTGGAGTTAGGCTGACTTCAGACAGGATGATCTTCTACGACTTTTCTGTGACTTCAAAAGAGGTAGGCAAATGTGCCCTATCTGAGGAAGTGACCCCTTGCTTTACCTTATTCTGTGACATTAAAAAGAGCAGCTTTGGTGTAGGAGAATGTCGAGCAATTCTCTCATCTCTCAACGCTTAAAAGCACATAGGGATGAACCACAAGGATAAGCTATAAATGACTTCTGTATCCCATAATGTATCAGTTATAAGCAAATCCTTCATATAAATGAAACCCAGATCCTTTAGATTCCCTTTGAAGAAATCTTGTCCTCTGGCAGCTGGAACTGCAGTGGTGGGAGTGATGGAGGTAGTGGCTGGAAGACACGGCTGTCTGCTGGAGATAGGATCAACGTTCCTGCGAGGGACAACTGCAAATTTGGTGTTGCACTGAGATTATAAATCCCCTTAGATTTTACTGGTGTTTTTGGAGAGAGAGGGAAATTAGATTTAGAAAAATATGATATATAGGCACATGTACACATTTATAAATTCTGTGTATAGGTGGTAACACCATGCACTGTGATAGAAGGTATATTAAGCTTTAATTCATTAATCAGTGCAGGACTGATGGAGTGTATATGATCATCTGTGTTTTACAAGATAGGGGAAGGTTAAGTGATTTGCCTGAGGCCAGAGACTAAATCAGTGTCACACATGGGATGAGAAAGGAAGAGGCTCCAGTTCAGAACAGGCAACACCAGAAAGAAAAAAGGCTCAGGCAAAAAGCAGTGGTGGCTTGTCACTTCAGTGTCCATCACTCTGATAAGCAGTGCTGCTAAGGGAAATGTCCTCTGCCTCCTTTTTTCCTCATCAGATAAAACAGCAGCCAAAACTCTCTCTACATTTTCTACACATCTTTGTAGATGTGTAAGACAAAGAGACTCATCTTTGCCCGTTTCACACTTCCTCTGTGCTGGAAAATGATTTTATTTTTATTTCCTAGAGGTCGGACATCTCAGTGTCCTGAATTTCTCTGCAGCAGCAAAAGTACTGCCCCAGCCTGATCCTGTCACTGCAGTTCACACTTTGTAAAAAACACGTAGTGCCTATTAAAAAACCAACAATCATGCACTCCAAATAATTAGTGTCATTATTAGTACTGTGGCATAACCTGCAGGGCCCAATTAAGATCCAAACCTTATCACGCTAGGTTGGGGAAACATACATTAACGCACAGCTTCAGCTTTGAAGATTTTGCATTTTTAATGGATGGAATTAAGAGTGGGAAAAAGGAACTTATTCTCCCTATTTCACAGGCGGAGCACTGGGACCCGGGGATATTGAGTGAGTTGCCCAAGGTCACGCGGGCTGTGTCAAAGGCAGGAGCTGAACCTGTGTTCTTACCTCCTGATCAAGGAGAGCTATGAGATGGAGCTTATAACTATGATGAGCCTTTAATATAACAGGGAAAATAATAACCAGAAGAAAGAGCTTGGGAAGGAAAGAGAGAGGGAGAGGGATGCGTGTGATTGTGTCTCTCACAGCCAGGCTGTTCAATGACTAATAACAACTGGTCTTGACTGAAATGCTCCGGGGGATGTCGTATTTCATCCCAAGCCACTTAAAGAGCCAGTTAGTCTTAGGGAACTCTGAGCCTGTAATCTAATGCCCAACTAACAACATTTGTCATTAAGTCATTTTAAGTAGAACATGCATGTATATGTGTGTATATTTACAAATATATACACACAAAGTGTTTTACTTGTTTAACCTACATCTGTATGTATATATAATAACACATGCACTCACAGGCACACACACCCTGCCTTGTCTTAAAATAACACGGCTAAGTTAGGAGTGGGCCTACCACTGCAACCTGGAAATGTAGATGATTTAAAGGTTGTTGTTAACTTTTTTAACAACAAAAAAAATTAATGTTTCATTGAAATTCATATTTTGTAAAGCTGTGCTGAAAGAAAAGTACTTAAGCAATGGTAAAATATCCTGTTCTATTATCTGAAGAACAAAATAATTTATTTTAATTTCCTTTTTTTTTTCCCAAAGTTAAATGCTTTTTTTTACATAATCTTTTGGGAAGGTTTGGGGTTGATACAAAATTTAAGTATTTCAAAGTTAGTCAATTTTTGAATTTAATCTGTGGGTTGAAAAAAAAAAAAAACAACAAAAGAGTCTGTATTCCAGGTAGAAAAAAAGGTTAGAATGATAAAAAAAAAAAAAAATCCCATTAAATGAAACATTAAATGAAAAATTTGATTCCCCTAGCTGGGAAGTAATTTTCCCTCTGCCCCTGTGATTCAGTTCCCTGGGATAAACGCATTCTGGTGGAATCCCAACAGATATAATACACATTTCTCTTCACAGACTGTGTTGTTTATCACATGGGAAGGAGCTGTTGCTGTAGTGATAGGGGTTCAAGGCAGTGGAAACACCGTTACAGCCACTGGGAGGAGGATTTGACTCGCAGCCCCTGTAGATACTGGGGGCTCTTGCACTGCAGAAGTGGATTCTGGCTCTGCTTCTGTAAAATGTTTCCAGCCAAGTCTTTTTGTGTTGGTTTGGTACAAATGGTCAGTTGAGAGTTTCCCACTTTGGACAGAACCTGGAGATGCTGAGCTCTTTCACCAAAGAGCTCAGTTTTGTCCTTAGAAGAGATGCTGGGAAGCAGCTTTCTACTTGACACCAAGTGGGTACCCAAAATTAGCAACTTCTTGTCTCTTTAACTCTCCTGTACTTCAGCCTCTGAAGAAATGAGACCAAGAAAACCCTCTCAGCACACAGAGGTGTTACAAAGAAAAAGGCATAAATATTTGCAGCGCCTTCAGGTGTTAAAGTGATGGGCAATGAGGAAAGGACCGTGTGGAAATGAATCATTCTGTCTTGGGGCAAAACTGTTCTGGCATGCAAAAACATTTGTCTTGAGGGTCATGCATCACTCAGGGAAGAAAGTAAAATCCCAAAGATTTTGTGATTACAGGAGCTCTGTCCAGCCTCTGCACAGATTAAGGCCTTGTAGGAAGAGAAAGAAGTGAGGGTGTATTTGCATTCCTTTTGCAGAGTGGATGTGTGCAGAATAGCAGCTTTAATCCCGGAACTTAAAAAGTGTTGGACGCTTGACTTGAAGATCTGAGTTACAGTTGTTTGATGTACTTTCTCTTTTTGCATCTCTTTGCACAGACACATTAGATAGGCAGCATATATTTACATTCTGGATTTATGAAGTTGGAGCTGGACGTTTTTCTAAATTACTGTGAAACTAATGCTTTTCACATCCTGTTCGGTCTTTTTGGGCATCCTCATTTGCACATCAGCTGGCACAGTTGCAGGTTTGACTTTGTTTTCCTCTTTCTGCTGCGTTTGCGGCTCTCTCCTGTTTTCATATATTTCCATCTTCTGATTGAAGTGACCTTTCCCATTCACCCTTAAAATTCCACCCAACCGAAAACTAGTCCTGCCTCCAGGCCTGTAACTGCGGCCTCTGTGTCCTGGGACAATGGGGTGAGGAAGGCAAAATAGGGGACATTCCTTCAGGTCCTGGTGTGTGGATAACAAACAGGGCACAAGAGGCGGGCAGGTAAATCAGAAATCACTCCTTAGCTGGTTAAGCATTTTGGAGTGACACCAGGTACATTAGGAGGTGGCAGCCACAATGGAGGGACGTTGTCCATTTGATATTCACGAGATGAAGAAGGTTTAAGAAGAGAAAAGGAAGGGGGATGTGGGCTTTCTAATGTAAACACCATTATCATTTGAAAATCAATTAGCTCTTTGCACTGAGGGAATGACGAGACTTAAGGCCCTTTTCTGAACTGCTATTGTGAGCCTGGGTTATTTACTTTAATTAAGAGGAGACAGAGTGGATTATTGTCTCAAACTGAGGAGCTGGGAAGAGTCAGAAAATTACACTCTACCTCACTGCACAACAAAGCCCGGGTAAGAGACAGGCTCCAAACCCAGCAAAGTCGAAAAGAAATTAGCTTTTAATCTGGATTCGTCCTACATAAGGAGCAATCAAAAGGAAGGAAGGCTTGGAGCCTCCTTGCTAAGCACCAGGCATGACATTGCTGTGTGTGCCACTGCCAGCTCTTCTGCTGGAACTTAATATTGGTTCTGGGAGGGGCTTCTGCCCCGGAAAGGTTAGAGTTTGAGAGCAAAGAGTTCCTTTGTCCTAAAATTTGACACACTGACGTGTCAGGTGTGGGGCTTCGTTTCCTCCTGCCCTCCAACACAATAATGGAGCAATGCATTGTTCTAGAAAGAAATCTAATTGTTGATGCAAAGATGTCTCTCCTGGATGAAGATGCTAATATTTTTTGGCTCTTATTTAATTTAAGCAGCTTGGATTAAAAAATTAGGAAAAAAAAAAGAAGGAGGAAAAAAAATAAAGAAAAGGAATTTGGCAAGTGACTAATCCACAATATTGTCTTATTTGGCATATGGAGAAACACCCCTCGAGGTATCTAATACTGAGATGTTTCAGCTCTGTTTTGCATTGCCCACTCTTACTCTGCATACTCTAAATATGTATTAAGTCAGTCGAGCATGGCAGCTGCTGAAGGAGTTGCCACAGCTTACTGGGTAAATAATGATCGTTTTTTAAATCACCTAAATGCGTATCTACCCCAAAGACCATGGCGGTGGCTTATGGGAATGCTGATTTGCATTTTAAAAATTTTGCTCGGATGTATTTGCAGTTGCTGTGCCTACCACTGATTGCTCCATGCTCCAGTTTTAAGGCCAGGGCCTAATTCTACTCTCAGTTATGAATGGGAGAATAAGGACTGACATCATTTAAATCATTTTAATCAGCAATGTGAAGTCAAACTGAGGAACTGCTCAGTGCGATGAGTTTTGTCAGGAATGCAAACTGGCACTGAGATTTTTTTGGTGATTTTTCAACTTTAAAAATAAATCTGTGATAACTGAAGAGCACCTTTTATTCAACGTGGGGTGTGAGGGGGTCTATAATGGGACAAACGGGCCAAAGATGAGCTACTGTCCAACTTTACATTGAAGTAGGGAAGAGACAGATCACATGTAAATGATCCCAATCAGGCTCTGCTACACCTCTAGAAAGCATCTTCCCAAAACAAGGCTTTGGGGTCTATTGAGGCCCTTTTTTGCTCATGGAGGGAAAAATAGTGTATTATTCTGAATACTGACACACATCCAAGCTCATCAGCTCTTAACCCTTCACAAAACTGGGACCATCCTCTATGTTTCATCAACAGAGACACCTTGGCCTGCAGCAAACCCAGAAACACATGGCTCTGGAAGGAAGTGGATGAGACAGCTTTTCAGAGGGCCCTGGGGAGCAAAACGCTTGTTACTTTATGCAGCACAAAGAAAACACATTTTTATATATATCCAGTCAGAGTTCTCCCATGCATTCAGGACTCTTTTCCTCCAGACCACGGACTCTGCTCCTCCTTTGCATCTGGATCCCTTCTTTCTCACGTGGTCCTGCAATAAACCAGACCTTTTTCATACAAGAGCTATTCCTCTTTTTCTGCTCATGGATAAGTGCCTAGCCACGTACTTTAGGTCTTGTTGAAATGACTGCCCTGGCTCTGGGGTCCAGCAAAGCTGAAGTGTGTTAAAGAGTCCCAGCTGGGACTGTTGGTTTGGCTCTTTCATCTCTTTGGTGAGCCTGTACATTTTTACCATCTGGGTAACTAGACCAGACCTAGTGACCTGCACCTCAGCTGTGTCCTGTGACTCTTCCACCACCTCTCCTTGCTCCCTTGAGCAAAGTCTATGAGATTCAAGGTGTATAGACCTTCAGGTAGAAAGAAAATTGGCCATGAATTAGTCTTAGAAACCCTTGGAGATGAATAACTGGACCCCGTGATACAAAATCTCTGAACATTGTGCAGTTGGTGTCATATCCTGGAGGACCTGGGGAGGTGTAATGTCAGACAGATGCTCATTTGTTGCTCTCTCCTCCTCTGGCAGGGTATAGCTTCTAATACTGAGCCACAATGGCACAGACAATGCATTAATTCCTGCCTTAACACTGTACTTGTTGGATTAAAGTGCGTTCTTTATATATGTATTTTCTGCTTATTGTAATAGTACTTTGTGATCTTGAATATACTTAATTGTATTAGAAATGGTGTGCTGGAAACTTTTTCATCATTATTAATATGAAAATAAATAAAACGAGGATTTTTTTTTTCCCCAGGAATAAATCAAATCCTCCTCTGGAGTGCAGGGTCAACAGAGCCACAGGGCTGAGCTGCTGGCTGCAGATAGCACGTGTGTGTGTGCGTAGATGACTATACACGTGTGCCACCTATATTTGCATTCTTACGGCTGTTCATTATTTGTATGTATTAAACAGTGGAGAGAGCACAAATGTATGCAATTGAGACACAATAATGTAGGGATATGAAAGGCCCAATCCATCAGTTCAAGTGTGTTTGGGTTTAAGGAGAAGGGGACGTACAGATAAATACACTGATTTATTCTTGCTAACTCTCTCTGCATTCTGAGGCTGGGCCTGAGTCATTGAAGCTGCTGGAGGTGACAGTGATTTATATCATCTGCAGGGTCTGGCCTGGAGCTTTTAAGTGTATGTCAAGCACCTCCAGCGCTTTCTGAATCTTTTTTAAAATGGAGTTTTCCAAATCAAAATCTGAGGGAAAGACAAATCCATTAAGAACGCGAGCACACGCTGTGTTTTGTGTTTAGGGATTCCTATCATATTTATGTTCAGTTTTGACCATCCAGCTGTTCAGAGTTACAGGCTATGGCCTTGAATAGCAATCATGGTCCCATTCCATAAGAACCCGAGGGTCCCTAAACACTGGTTGGCTTGAACTGAGTCCAGTAAGGAGATGACAGGCCAGGTTGTTAATTACAACCTTTTATTCTGACAGTCAGGCTGCAGAGATGTCTTGGCAGCTTTTAGAGCTGTGTGGAGCAACCTCCTCCTGCGTGTTCCAGCGTTGTTACACAACAGAGAACTGGAGAGCCCATTCAAAGAGCCAGAAGGACTTGACCATAGCTTTTTGGGTTGTGCTGCCGTCTCTTTATTACTCTCAAGAGTACAGAGATGTGAAACATGGCATGCCCAGGAGTGCAGCCCCAGAAGAGGGCAAACAATGTGAGAGAGAACAAGCCAGTAGTAAAGGTGGAGGGTACACAGGGCTGCAAACCAGGGGCTGCATTCCTGGCTGTGCTGGGGACCTGGGGTAAATCCCTTCTTGTCTCTGCTTCCCGTCTGTCTTTTGTGAAGTTAATTACAATCCCACTGCAGCAGAAGGTAGAGGCTGTTTCAGGGCCCATGAAGAGAGTTGACCCTATTTGTGAGGATAAATAGGTAAAGGTAATGGGAACAAGGCCTGCGGAAAGGTAGGGGCTGAGGGACGGGGGGTGAGATGGGCTGGTTCCCAGATCAGGAACGTAAAGGAAGGCTCAGACAGGAGCTACTTGGCATGTGAAGGAACTGTTTCCCTGAGGGGTCCAGCTGCCTAATTTGCAGGAGGAGAGAATTATTTTCTTTTGGGTGGAGTTGGCCCTGTCCTTTATTCTTATTGAAAAATAAATCTAATTTTGGAGCTTAAGTCTAAACTCTTCTGGTCAACAAAAAAGACACT
This sequence comes from Rhagologus leucostigma, assembly GCA_013397725.1. Classification (NCBI taxonomy): domain Eukaryota; kingdom Metazoa; phylum Chordata; class Aves; order Passeriformes; genus Rhagologus; species Rhagologus leucostigma. The sequence goes on from VZTD01003137.1 coordinate 1,306,969, forward strand.
GGCAGGAGTCAGCATCAGACTACAGCATGTATTGCTGTGGTGTAGCACCCTGTATTATGGGTGTTGAATACCAACAGATTTTGCTATTGTCATGGTTTAATAATAATCAAGACTTTCATTTCATCCTCAGCTTCCTCCTAGAACTCTTAATTATTGAGGAAACTTGCTAAATTTAAGCACTGGTGTGAAGTCAGTGAAGAACAGAAAAGAACTTGGATCCTTTTTTCAGACCTGATCAAAGGCAGATTTTATCAGTAAACAATTTGCCATAGGTTTAATTCCTCTCTGTCGGCTCTATAAGCAAGGAGTTCTTAGAGGTTTATTCCTTCCCAACTATTCAATTATCTTGGTTTCCCCAATGTCTTGTATCCCTTTTTCCAACAAGGAATCCAAGTGGATACCTGGAGAACAGATCTTGCCCCTTCCTATATTCCTTTCCAAGCCACTGGCAGAGGTAGTGAAAGGGGGTCTTCCAGGATGTGCCAGAAAGAAGAAAGCTCCTACCACTCAATCTCTGCTACCCCAAACCAGTGTCTTGGCACTAGCTGTGAAAGTGCCTCCCTTCCCCGTGCATCTCACAGAGCCTGTTTTGTTCTCTTGCCCCTTTCAGAGCAGGACTGCACTGGGAAGGAAGGATTGCAGCTCCTGGGACCCCTGGCAGAGCGCAGCTGAAGAAAGTGTTGTCAAACACAGGCTGGGATCAACTTGCACTCTTTGTCCCTGATGTAAATGTTCACAGGAGATTTTTGCAAGGATGGGCTCAGCTCCGTGCTCAGTGGCTGAATGGAGACTCGGGGGTTACAGAAGCAACTGGGTAGTTAGTGATATCAACAGTGGGGTAGCAAGTTGCTTTTTTGCTCAAATCCTACTTGTTGGACAAATTCCAGAGCCAGTTTTTACCCAATTTCCAGCTCAGGAAAACTTATCCACAGACTTAGGGGCTTGCCTGAATATGTCCATCTAGTTTCTGCCTTGCTCTTAAGTTGCTGTCATTGACCCCACTGGAAGCTATTGCCTTGCTGGGATCAGTGGGATGAGCTGTAAGCATTCTCTAACTCAATGATCTCAAGACTAGTTGAGCTAAAAGTTAAAAATTTGTAAGTGACGGGGCTTGTTCCAGCTGAAGTGGGCTGTTCACAGTGGCATCTGAACTGGCAAACTGGTCAGAGCTGTGTGTGTAACATCTGGCCCCAGAGCTGTGTGAAGCTGCTCGGGGCGAGGGGTGGCTGGAGGAAGGCATATGATTAAACACAGTGTTGAGGCTGAGCAGAAGTGACGGATCCAACTGCTGGTCCCACACAAGCCCTGAAGAAAGAGGGAATTCTCTGCAAGGGCTCCTGAGAGGTTTATTGTTCCCTAGTGGTAAGGCTGCAGGACATGTCAGTGAAAGGCTGGCCTCTCTGAAAAGACCTTGTGCCTCCGCAGTGACGGCTTTCCCAGAGCTGATGCCCGTTTTTCCCTCAGCAGCTTCCTGCCAGAGTTCCTTGCCTCCAAGGGTGTTGGCCTGGCAGGTTGCCTGGCAGCCAAGTGCCCTTGGTCCTCCCTGGATCATGGGACCATTGGATGATTTGGGTTGGAAGGGACCTCAGGAGGCCCTTATCCATCCTCCTGTTCTGACATCAAACCAGCTTGCTTAGTGCTGCATATGGGCTGTTGGAAATTTCCCTGCATTATCCAAGGACTGCTTCTCTCCTGTACTGGCCTTTGACACCCTGGGCACTGTGGTTCCTTGGGTGGCCAGGTTCAAACCTGTTTGATCATCAAATCTCAGAGCTTCCAGCCTTCCAGGCTGCTGAGGATGCAGAAGCTTTACTGCCAAATTAGGCTGCCCCCAGGTTTCATGTTATTTTTCCTCAAGGAGGATCTGTTTTGTTTTCTTGTCCCTTCTCCTTTCTCTCAGCAAGCCATTCTCTCTCTTATTCTCCTACTCCCTTATTCTCTTTATATATATTTGAAATAAAACCATCCCAAAATAGGTGTTTTCTGTCGGAGACAAATATCCAGGGTACACATGGCTTGTTGATTGACATTTGTCTTTTCAAGATATGCAGAAGACAGCGATGTGGTTTCAGGGTCAGATATCATGGAACAACTACTGACTCAAGAATTGATTTCTCCTAAAACATGGGAAAAATCACTGAAACGGAGGAACTCCTTGCCACAGGGTTTCATGGATACTAAATGTTTCCGTGGATTCAGACTCTGGGAGGATAAATCAATGGAGAAAAAAAACAAGGAGGTACTTCACAACAAATAAATCACTAATGTCTCAAGATATTCACAAACCACAAATTGCTGTGTTTATGGGGAAAATACAGCATTTCCTTTTTCCTGTACTTTTATCACTGTAAGGGGTTGACATAGATGGCACAGGGGGTAAGAGTAATACTTTTCTGCTCTGTTGTTGGGATTTATAGAATTGTTTAGGTTGGAAAAGACGTCTAAGAACATCAAGTCCAACCATTAACGCACCACTGCCAAAACCACCACTAAACCATGTCTCTCAGCACCACATCTACGTATTTTCTGAACATTTCCAGGGACGAAGATCCCACCACTTCCTTAAGCAGCCTGTTCTAATGCTTGACCATGGTTTCAGTGAGAAATTTTTTCCTAATATCCAGTCTAAACCTCCCCTGGCACAATTTGAGGATGTTTCTTCTTGCCCTATGACTTGTAACATCAGAAAAGTGACTTAGTCCTACATGGCTGCTCCCTCCTGCCAGGGAGTTGTAGACAATGAGAAGGTCCCCTCTGAACCTCCTTTTCTCCAGGCTAAACAATCCCAATTCCTTCAGCTGCTCTTCATCAGACTTGTGCCCCAGACTCTTCCCCAGCTCCATTCTCTTCTCTGGACACGCTCCAGCACCTCAATGTCTTTCTTGTATTGAGAGACCCCAAACTGAGTATCTCAGTTTCTCTGGTGGGATGAGTTGCCACATCCCCTTGTATCTTGGCTTCCCAGTTGCCTATACACGACGTGGTTGTGGATCATGGGCTTGAGCTTCTTTGCTATGGAAATGCTGGTGTTGGGTGTGGCTGGTGCATCTCTGGTACGGTGCATATCCTGATCTGCATCACTGCAGTGTGGGTATGTGCAGACCCAGACACTCAGAATAACCTCTGTGTCCGTATTTCCTTTATTTCTCTGCTCTCAAACATGCTCTGTGTCCTTTAATGGAGCAATGATTGTCCTTTTTGTCCCCATAGATCTCAGTATCATTAATACTCTATTGATCGGGCTCTGACTTTGGGTCAGGAAATGCCCACGTGTGATTGTAATGAAAATCTGAGGAGTTTATTCAGATTGGGTTCACACAGAAGCCTCTTTCATGCCATACCACAGATTTCCTCCCAACCCCTTTTTTGACTGACTGCTTGTGCATTTCCTCCTCCATCTCCTTTTTCCCTTCAGGGAAACCTTTAAATAAAACCTTTCCCAGACTGTCATTTGCCTCCAGAGTGCTGTTGAAAACCCACAGTGGTATTTTTCAAACAGCAACAAGGTCACCCTGTACCACTCATCATCACACTTGGTCGTAGTCTTCTCTTCTTATGCTGGTCCATGGCGAGAGGAAACAAACGAAAAAAACGCCTCACTGGGAAGCCTAACTTGAGATTCATAGGATTAGGTCTGTTAGCAGTGCTATATACAACCCTGACATGCAATCAGCAAAGTAAAATATTCATTATTGCCTGACTGTCAGCGGAAGACAATTTCAATTATTCTGGCATTTCAATGGATGAAGAAGCCCTTTAGGCTGGCTCATGAGATTAGACTTAAAGGCTCTGTAAATTAAGAAAGTTGCAATCAGTGTATTATCTGACAGGCAGCTGTGGAATATACTCCAACAGGGAGGGGAAGGAAGAAAGAAAAAAAGAGACAAATTGCTATATTCAGGTTGTGGTTTTCATATATCAATTTACAGTTTTAACATATGCATTTAGGAAATAATTGTTTTGCATTACTTAAATCAGCTTTAACAGCATCAGTGTGAAGATTTCAAGTCCTACAGCTTGAAAGGTCAGTTTTTCTTTTGCCTTGCACTTCCTTTGAAAGACTCGTTTGGGTTAGAGGAGGAAAAAATTTAAGCATTGCCGGAAGAACAAATCTTTCTGAAAGTTATTCAAATATTATAATATATGGCTGTTGATCATAAAATTCCATTAGAAGCAACATCTGTATTGTCCCTCAGGTTAATTTTTATAATATGATCTCAGCCTCCTTTTGCTGGATATGCACGGATGTGGTAATTGTGACCATATATGGCTTTTACCGCTCCCATCTGACGTGTTAAGGAGAATAACTGGTATCATCCTATCTTGCACTTCTGGAGCTTTTATCTCCCAGTTTCCCAAACTGTTTCGACATCTTTCTGAGCAGCAGTGAAGAACCTGTTTGCTTCCCCCAGTTAAATGACTCCTCCTGGTCAGAAATGCTGACTGCTAAAAATATGGATGAATTTCAGGCACTTTTGGCAAAGAACAAGTACAGTTTAGTTACAAAGTGTGCTCATTCTGGCGGGGGGCGGATTTTGAGTTCCAGGAACTCTGTGTAGAAAAGACAGTTCCTCGAGCAGGGAACTGATGAGTTGTGGCATACAACAGCTGGTGAAACAGAGTGTTTGATTTGTGGCAGTGAAGGCTTCAGCAGAGGCGAGGAGTGGGAAGGTATCCTTGAAGGCTGCGACATTTTCCTTGCTACTGCCACTCCAGGTAGTGAGGCTGAGGAAGTGCAGTTACCATAGAGCTCCCTACAGCCACACAATGTAGATATCAAAGTGATTACAGCCCAATCAGACAGATTAAATACCTCCTAGTTGCCTTGGTGATGTCCACTCTGCATTTTAAAGGTGAATGTCCATCTGTCAACCCCCAGCCTTCCTAACAAGGGTAGTTTTGTGTGGCCTGTGTCATGAAAGTTGTCAAGGGGAGACTCTGGGCAGAGTCTAAATTTATGAGTGGACTTGATGGCACCACTTGGTGTGGCACAGTTGAGATTCAGTATCTTAAGAGACTCTTCTTGCTACTAGTCTTCATTCTGGTACATGAAACTCAAGAAGTTCAGTGGTTTCCTCTACGAATAGCCTACTACACCATAAAGGCTGATAAATCCTGAATTTTGTGCTTCTAAAGCACTTATATGCCCTCTCTTTCATGTATCTTTTGTATATCTTTTATGTATCTATCTTTTACATATAAATGAAACAATGACCTGAAAACAAGATATCAGCTTTTTTCTCTCATATGCCCTGCTTGAGCCCAGGTCCAGGCCCAGGACTCATTCCTTCATACGATTCATCTTATGTTTAGATGTTTACAACATGGAGGGAAATATCTCAGATTCCCACTGCCACTAAGGAGAAGGAAACACTCCAGGAATCCAGACTGTCCTTTATGGTGCACACCTCACTTTGGGCAGAGAAATCATGATCTAGAAGTTCCTATTTCTCTCCAGGAGCTGTAAAAACCTTGACTTCTAGCTCACATTCACATGTGTAAATCCAGGTGAGATGAATACCACTCTTATTTGCCTGCAGAGCTTGTGTCTTGCCATGGACATGTAGAGCAGAAATTAGTTTTGGTAGGTCTTGACTGGGACCGCTAGAGATGGTGACAACAGCAATAACCATGATAACAGCAGCAACAGGAGCCATAGATCTGATGCAAGGATCCATCAAATATAAGATTTTCACTACCCATCATCCTTAATAACTTTCACTTATCAGCCTAATTTTAATCTCCTCAACTTTAGTGCAGACTTCATTCACTTCAGTGGAGCTCTTTTCAAATGACAATAATATAAACACGACTTTGATCTGTAGATCAGGTGTTACCAAGAAGATTGGCATCTGCAGGGTTTTACTTCCTGGTTGTGACCTGTTTCTGGATTATTAAAATGACGTGAGTAGCATCTTGCAAGTTACACTTTGAATATTAGAATAAAAAGGTCCAAATTTCCAAGCGTAGCTACTGATTCTCAGAGTTTCTAGTTTGAATGGCTTGAACTTAGATGTCTTCATCTTGAACTTGATTTCTCAGTGCCCTCTTTCTGAAATCCAGACTTTGATAAAGAGTCTTATGTTAGCAACATACAAACAGATCCCCTGAAACTCTCACTACTTTCAGAAATCTTGGTCAAGGATCCTTGGTCAATGCACCCTGGTCATCTATTTGGCACATTGCATACTGAACATTTTATTTCATGTTCAAGTGAGATTTTGACCTATATGTGCAAAATAAATAGTTTTGGAAGCTGAGACAGTATCTTTTACTGATGATTCTTTTGAAATATTCAACACTGCCTGAGCTGTTTCTCACTTCCCCCCCCCTCCCCGAGTTTGGCTAGAAAAGCTGTAAACATATACTTTAAAAAGTGGAAAACTTCACTAGCAATTTACCCCACAGTTATGCATCTTTCTGCTTTAGAGAACATTTAGCTAAAATTAGATGACAGCTCTATACCCTTAGAACCAGTGTTATGTTTCTCCTCCATTTCTGATCTACATAATTCAAAACAAGGAAATGTTAGCAGGTAAAACTGCAGGGTAAAACCTTTGGCTGCTGGAAATATTTGCATTTATTAAACTAACAACTGTAAAGCAGATATGCACATCTTTAGACTTCCTCATTCTTGCCTTATTAAAAAAGATCTTTGAAATTCAAAAACTTCCATGTAAATCTTGTGCAGGTTTTTTTTCCTTCCCCTGATGCAGATGATTGTACTTGGGTGGCTAAAAAAAACAGAACCTGGATCGAGGAACCTCAACACATCACTGACGGCTAAAATCCAGACCTAGTCTGGATCTAAAATTTGGCAGTGGCTGGAATGAGGGTCCCCACCAACTCCCTCAGACTCATGAGCTGGAACTTTTCCACTGTACACAAACGTATTAGTGAAAACTGGCTTGTCTTGATCCATTTGCTTGGAAACAGGCAAGCGCCTACTAAACCATATTCCCAAGTGCTGCATCCACAGTCTTCTGAACACTTCCAGGGATAGTGATTCCACCACTTCCCTGGGCAGCTAGAGTCTGTATCTGGATCATACCTTGACACCTCCTCCAGGAGGGATGCCCGTCAGAAACTTGTGCACACTATGAGATCCCAAAGGTGACTAATTCACAACCATTTTACCATACGAGGAGCTCAGACACCTGAGCATGGGTCCCATCACTGAAAGTGTTCAGGGCCAGGCTGGATGAGGTCTACTGGAAGGTGTCCCTGCCCATGGCAGGGGGGTTGGATGTGGATGATCTTTAAGGTTCCTTCCAGCCCAAGCCATTCAGTGAGAGGTGGGTAGATACGAACCTCATGAATTTAAACAAAGCAAAGTTCAAGGTCCTACACCTACATCATGGCAATCCCAGACACACCCACAGGCTGCGTGGAGAAGTGATTGAAAGCAGCCTTGTGCAGAATGACTTGGGGGTGATGGTTGATGAAAAACTCACCATGAGCCAGCAGTGAGTGCTCACAGCCCAGAAAGCCAAGGGTGATCTGGGCTCCTCCACAGGAGCATGGCCAGCAGACCAAGAGAGGTGATTCTCCCTCTATTCAGCTCTCATGAAGCCCCACCTGCAGTGCTGTGTACAGTGCTGGTGTCCTCAACATAAAAAGGATGTGGAAATGTTGGAGCAAGTCCAGAGGAGGCCATGAAGTTGATAAGGGGACTGGAGCACCTTTCCCATGGGCACAGGCTGAGAGAGTTGGGGCTGCTCAGCCTGGAGAAGAGAAGGTTGTGTGGAGCCCTCAAAGCAGCCTTCCTGTATCTGAAGGGGCTACAGGGAAGCTGGAGAGGGAGTCTTCTCCAGGAGCTGTGGTGATAGGACAAGGCGTAATGGGTACAAATTGTAAGAGGGAAAATTTAGGTTAGATGTGTGGAAGAAATTCCTTACTGTGAGGGTGGTGAGGCACTGGAACAGGTTGCCCAGGGAGGCTGCGGATGCCCCAACCCTGCCAGTGTTCAAGGCCAGGCTGGATAAGGCCTTGAGCAATGTGGTCTAGTGGGAGGTAACCCTGCCCAAGGCAGGAGGGGTTGGGACTGGATAATCTTTAAGGTCCATTCTAACCCCTTAACATTCTGTGACTCTAGTAAAAGCAATTTACCCTCTATTAGATGTCGAAACAGTGCGAATCCAGCTCACCCTCCAATGCAGAGGCCTTTCCATGCCTCAATCTGTATTTTTCCATGTTGAGTACATCTATATCACACAAGAGCATCCTTAAATCACAATTACTCAAACTAATAAAGTATCCCTCGCGGCCTTTTGAAGAAGGTATCGATCGATAACAGAGAATTAAACAAAACAAAACACAAAAGAATGGGTCCCCTCCTATTTACAGAAGAAAATGACTCACAAGGGACAGTTTCTTATCTTTTCACAATACAAGGGTAATGCCCTTCATGGCAAACACCAGAGTTGGAGCCCAGACTTTTATAGGCATTGTGTGAGATGTATTTTCTCATGGGAAATGCTGGACTGATCCAGACAAGTATCTGTTCTTTCTAAGGGGACTGAGGCAAGGCTGAGGAATTTTGAAAGGACACCCCGAATAAGTTTTAATGTTTCATGGGATAACACCAAGTGACAGTTTTCAAAAGACTTATTTGAAATTATTCTCATTTTCAAGTCAGAGGGAACTGGCTACAGAATTTGGCAACAGATGAGCAGCAAACTTTACTAATCCAACTTAGGGCTTCTTTTTCCTCTACTTCCTTCTTTTACTTGGAATGGTTTCACTGAACCAGTTAAATTGCAGGAGCTTACTTCAATATAGCTAATGCTCGAAACCAATGTTTGAATTTTATACTAATTAAGGCCAATCCACTGTCATTTTTTTCTATAATGTGGAGACTAGTGCCCACAGTAACCCACTGAATTTAACATAAAAGCAAGATAAAACAATTAAAGTGTGAGAATATTTGATTAAGTAGCTCATTGATTTATAGTGGAATAAATTGAAACGGATGGGACAGAGAAATTTTTTTAATGGCAACCATATTTTATGTTCATTATCACAATCTCTGGGCTCTTTGTGGTTTTGTGATTAAAAGAAGGAGTTTAGGGATAGTAACTCTGGGATTTATTACTCTTGTCTTCTTACTTAAGGTCTTTTTCTTTTCCTTTTTCTGATTCATGTGGTAAAATATTAAGGCCCTGTTGAAAAGTTGTATGCAATAAGTACATTGCTACAAACCAGTGGCTGTCTGACATCATTTAGACAGCATTAATCCTGACAGTTACACAGGGTGAAAAAACAAACACAGAGAGTTTTGTTTTGGTGACAGGGATTAAACGTCTCCTTGGGGTGGTTGCGGCTGCAGCAGCTCACTGGGAAGGAGCCTCACGCCCTGAATGCAACAGTGAATGCTGTGGCTGGAGGCTGGGAAAATGTATCACACAGAGGAGACAAGAAGGGGATGGGGTCACTCTACAGAACACCACCAAAGTAAGGAGCAACCCCGAAACTGCTGAGTCCCAGGCTCCAGGTTGTTCCACCAGGCTCTGCAGATGTCACACAGCGCTTACCTCTGCTAGCAGGGGTGGGGTGAGGAATGAGGTTATCCCCCCTCTGCCCACTCCCTGAAGGGTGCATTCTGCTCTTTTAGAAGTACAATTACCCTCCCATGACACCAAAAAAGCAGGGGAATTTTCTAGCCCTGCTTGCAATGGAAAGAGAGATAGCAAAGCAAAAAAGATATTTAGGTGTCATTTTATAGAGTGGAAATGTTAAGAGACCTTCCCAAGGACATGAAGAAAATCAGTGTCAGAACAAGCCAGCTACAGAGAGGTGACCATTGAGGATGATCTCTGCAAATCACAGGTACATGTATCCTACCAACCTGCCCTGTGTATTTGGGGTACACCTGTCTAAGGCTTCCTTGTAGCCTTTTCATGTCTCTCAGGAAAAAAACCCCAAATCTTCAGTAGAGGGTGAAAATCGCACTCAGCCTCCTATAAATATTTAAGTGTTTGTAAAAGGAAAGGGTATTTTTGTTGTTTGAAAAAGGGAGGAGGGATTTTGTCAGTTTCCATCTGCACCGACACATGCACATTTTCAGTGTCAGCCTCCCAGAAAAGCCTGCACAGACTCTTGTGCAGGAGGATTTCTAGGTGATAACACCTGCAGTGATTCCAGATAGTGTCTCACAGCTGATCACACCGGCAAGGTAAAAATAAGACTGGAGAGAAAAAAAGAAATATAGGAAAGAATTGTAGAATCATGGAAAGGCTTGACTTGGAGGGGATCTTAAAGATCACCTACCAGAATCAAGTATTGAATAAGCTACCTCATTAATGAACAGAAGCCTATAAAAGGGTTTTGTTGTTGTTGGGAGTTTGTTTAAAGAGTTATTGCACTTTCCAGGAAAGGAGGTGGTAAGAGCAGAAACTCAAGGCAAAGTTATACCAGATAGAGCAGCCGATGAAATCAGCTCCTTTTTTCTCAGCGTTGGTTCTGCTGCCAAGCGTCCTCACCATGGAGTTGGGAGACTCCAGGGCCATCTGTTCAGCTTTTCAGAGACCTAATTTCAATAGTGGGGCTCTGTTTTGTGACATTTCTTCCCAGAGTTACCTTTTTTGCAGGGACATCTGCTTGAAGGTCAGCTCAAACAAAAGTCTTGCCTCTCAAAAGAGAGGCTAAGCTGTGCCAGGAGCAGGGCTGGGTGGGGAGAGAGAGGGGCGAGGAAGACACATTTCTCGCTTATTTGGTTTGTACCTTAGCAGTGCCCTCCCCTCTTTCTTCAGGGCATATTTAGGGCTGTGACATCCAGAGGAGCTTGAATGCACCTTTTACTTTCAGCAGTTCTCACCCCACGAGTTCAGAAATCACAAGCCAAGCTCTTCAAAATTACAAGACTGGGTTAAAAGCCATGAAACTGCTGTAAAAATTACATTTCAGGGATCTTTCTCTTTGCCTTCTGTCTTCAGAGACTTATGTTTGTGTCCTGCTTGTTTCAGGATTTCTCTGCAGCAAAAGAAGTTCAAAATGTATCAATTTTCAGTTAGTGTGAGACACTAACTATGTCTATGGGGAAAAAAAGCTGAAATTTTATGGAAAATAATGCTACTGCAAGGTATGTTGCAGTGGTTGGCAACCCAGATTTTGCTCAGCATGAGGAATGAGATGGGTCCAATACAATATTCTATGATTCTATAATTCTTTGACTTTAGGGTCCATTCTTCGAAGGTGCTGAAGATGCCTTGCAAATGCTGAATGAGGATTCTCAGTCTGTCTTCGTCCTTCATCCAAAGTGTTGTGTAGTGGGGGAAGAATATGATCTAGAAGATGAAATAATAAAATTAAATTCAGGGTACCTAAGCTCTGCTGAGTGGTTCCCATGCTTTGCCAGCCAAGGTGGGATTGATCTTAAGTCACAGCTACCTGGAATGCTGGTGTGGCACCTCAGCTGCTCATCACACCTGCAGAGAGACAGATACCTCCAGAGAGTGGTTCAGCACTGGCAGATGATGGGTTGCCCTCTGTGTGTTTGTTCCCTCCCAGTAATCACAGAGAAAACCTCAGAAACTGCTGAAGTTTAGATTTTCACCTTCATGTGGCTAAAATTAAGTGTCTCTAGTCTGATGCCTTGGAGTCAACATGGGTGTATTTCTCTGGACACAACGACTGTCTCATCCTTATGGATCTGTGTCTGCATAAACCTTCCCTTGAAAATTTGTGTGTGCTATTGCCAGAGATGCCCTGGGGATGGGGGAACACTGCTACTTTCAATAAGTCTGTTGACAATCCCTGGATGCAAGGAGTTCAGGGAGTAACAGCAGGGATTTGTCCAGGTCTTGAAAGGATCCAGATTTTTTTCTTATTAGTGTGGCTGAAAAATAGCATATAGATATATAATAACCATAAGACTGTGTGGATATGGCTGCGTGTAGGCACACAGGCAAGCACACGCAAAAAAACCCCTCAACATACACATTTGTGTACTTAAAACTAAAATTTATGCTATTATACTATTCAACACTATATGCACACACACACAAACAGAATAGTTCAGCCATACTAGCACGTCTTTGGTTTCGGACAAACAGAAGATGATAATACTGAGAATTATAATTCCCTTCTACAGTCATGGTTGGGAAAAGATTACTGTGCTGGTAGTAAGTTTCCAGCCCTCGACTGCATAGTGGGATCTGGAAGCTGGGGAGGGATTACTGCTACCTGGCTGAGGGAAAGGAACGTGTGAAGGCAGGCTTTCAGAAGTGTTTAATCCCACCTAGCAGCTGGAGAGGAGTGGTTATCACTGGTAGGTTTTACCAGGGGGGGCCCACAGCTCAGATTGAACCTCAGTGAGCAGGGAGGCTGGGGGCTGTTTTGGGAAGGGAGAGGAAGGCACTGGGACTGGTGGCTGAGGCAGGAATAAGAAGCCACTGCTCATGGCAGAATGGGCCAGGGAAAATTGTTGAATTTGCCGAATGGATTTGAAGCACCACTTTGGTGGTTGCAGTGCTGTTCCATGAACTAAGGCAGGCATCACTTCGTGCCCACTGCTGAAGCCTGACTCATCCGTGCTGTCTCAGCAAACACATCCATCTCGAAGTTCAGAGGTGCCAATAGAAGGGCAGGTTGAGGTGATGGTGGTGAGGAAAAGCCCAAGCACAAAACTAGTGGTGACACAGCTCAGTCTGTGCACCAGCTCCCCCCTTGGGGTCAGCTCTGCCTAAGCTCAGTGTTGAATCACACTTGGGTTAAGTGTTGGTGAGGTGTTAAGTGTTCAGAGCACAAGGAAAAGGTCATAGGTTATTTAGAGCCTCTCAGTTTTCCTCATCAAACCATCACAGTTTAGCTTGGCACATAAAAGGATGTCCCACATAAACCAGGCAGGGACAACTACTTGAAGCATCTGGGACGTGGTGGTTTTTCTGTGCCCTGGAAAGTGATGCCAGCTGAGCTGGTGGCTTGGCATCCTGTAGCTCTGCTGTCTCAAGGTCCAATTTTCTCCACAGCCTAAAGCAGAGAGGAGCAAGGCTGGGTGTTATCTGGGTGGGAGGACACGAAAGAAGCAGAGCCTGTGTGTTTCAAGAGAAGGGGCTGGTTGCTGACTCTCCCTGTGACCTTTTCTCCTGTTAGACACTATCTGTCTGAAGAGGGATGAAACTAAATAGCTGTGGCCTTCACTTTCTGTGCAGATGCTCTACAGATAACTCTGCTTTCTGCCAGCCTCTTTGCCAGACTGAAATAAGCTGAAATCCTGAAGTTCTGCTCTAGAGTATCTGTACCCACACTCTGGTTTTCCTGCTGTGACAAAATAAGAATAGCAGTTCAAAATTTCCCGCATTAGCACAATTTATTTCATTGTTGACACTATTGTGAGAAAGAAGCTTCCTGCAGAAATCCTCACTGTTTTTGTTGGGAGAGGCTTCTGCTTTCCTACCCAACGTATTTTCAAACTTGTACTCTGTTACTCAGATGTACATGACATCTGCCAGTGCAAATCTTGTTGTTTTATGCACTAGTCACAGTGGGCTCATGTTAAGGAGAGGAGGTTTGGTGTTGGCTTTTTTAGTTTGTTTGCTTTGTTTTGTTTTGTTTTTAATTTTTGTTACCAGTGAGCTGGCTTTGCTTCAAATGCTAAGTGATCCCTTGCTAAAGCCTTCCCAACAATTCCCTGAGAGATGGAGCCATTTTATTTTCTCAAACCTATTCTGAACCACCACTTTACAGTCTGGTGGCACCCACTGTATTTCAGGAAATTAGTATTAAGTTCTTTTTCCAAGCCTGGTGATGCTAGGGAAGAAAGTGAGAAGCCAAAAAGATGCAAGGAAAGAGGAAAAAAAACAGAGAACAGAAGAAGATAAGGAAGGGCCGTTGTAGGAATCAACTTTGTTGATAGGAATATTTCTTGGGGTCATGCTGCTTGGACATTGGGAATCTGTGTCCTTTTCACCACTAAATTGTAATGTCAGATACTGACGGTGTTGAACCCTGCAAACTGCATTCTGAGTAAAATGGATTGGATTGGATTGGAAGGGGCCTTAAAGATAACCCTGTTCCAACACCTCTGCCACCGGCAAGGATGCCACCCTTAACTCAGGTTCCTCATGGATTTATCAAACCTGGCTGTTAAGGTCACTTCCAACACAAACCATTCAATTGTTCTAAGACTGATCTCACTCTCTTTCAACTGGTACATTTTGGGAATTGGATGTTTTGAAAGTTAGCTTGTGCCATACATTGTATTAGCATGCTGCAAGAGCATGAAAGTATGAAAATCACATGAGAATTATTTTTTTGGCAGTCTGACCTACAAAAGGCAGATCCAGGTCTGAGCAGGGTTAGTCTTTGACCAGTCAAGTCTCACTGAACAGCTTAAGGCTGTCTGAGGCCAGGGACTGCTCTGTTTTGCAAGAGTAATCCTTGTAAAACAGAGAAGGAAGATCTCAGCTAGCCTCTGATATCACCAAAGTTAGTCACCAGAGAAAAGTCTCGGCTTCCCAAATTCCTCTGGGTCTAGGTCTGGAACTGGATGCATGCTTCTATCTGGGCACCCTCTTCTCACAGATGAGACCCTGAAGGGTAAATTTTCCTGGCGAAAGACACAGGGAAGAGAGCAGGAAGAGAATCTAAAGGATGAATCCCTCTGTAGTTACATGACTGCCAAAATAATCCAATGGGGATGAATGAGCTCAAAGCCAAGCCAGAGTCATGCTCTTTCAGGACGTCTAACCCAAGCTGGTGGGTGGCAGTGCACTGGGTGAGGGAGCTGCAGCCCTTTCCATGGTGGTCTCCAAGCTGCAGGTCTGGGAGGATACAGTTTGTTATATCCTCTCTTTTCAGCTCTGTGTTTTGTTGGTGTTGGCAACCACACCAGAGCTAGATGAATTTTCAAATGATGTATCAAGGAGTATCATGACTGATCTTTAACTTCTACAGAAATCTGCTGGACTGCATTTGCTCTCATTAGGGTGGTAGTACTGGGGCAATCCAGACCTATTGCTCTTCCAGTGCTTCAGCTTTGTGGGTCAAAGCTCTGAAATCAACAGCTTTAGAACCACTTCTTTGGCTGTTGAAGTTCACAGAGCACATTTGATCTGCACTATCGTGGAGGATCTGGCACATCACTCCTGCTGGAGTGGGTGGCATTAGCCCAAGTCTGAATCTGGCCTTTTGACTTTCAAAAATTGGCTGCAAAATGAGGGATCCTTGTCAGCTCTAAGATTGATGCTGTATGACTTCAAGCACGTTTGTCATCTGTTTGCAAAGTGAAAATAAGCTTACAGTTGTTGACAGTAAATGAAGTAATATTTACATAATACAGTCATACCTGTTTCCTGCTAAAGAGATCAATGCATATTTCTTTTTGCAATAACAAATCCATGCCATATATCTTCGCAGACACAATAATATTTGAAGTGAAACATTCATCCAGCTACATAATTACATCTATTGTTTTCCATTTGCTTTTTGTTCCCTAATAGTTTATTACTAGTGGCCAATAGTCAAAAACAATCCAGAGGGATGCAAAACAGCCCCTCATTCCAGTTCCTTTCAGAGATATTTTGGTTATTAAAATTACTGTCATTAAGATTGGTGCTTGGATACTGCTCTGCGAACTGAGGCCCTGCTGCTCCAGGTGGTGGATGCAGGTGTGGTACAAGGCATTGCCTGCCCCCAGGATTCTACAGCTGGAGAGAGGCATGGCAGGACACAACCACCCCACAGCAGATCAGCAGAAAAACTGCCTTGATGTGTCCAGCACATTTCCCACCATCCTCCTGGTTGCTCACCAGAGGCAGAGCTAGGACAGAGGGATGTCTCTGTCCTACACTTGAAGAAGCTGAAGAACAGGTGAGTTGAGACTGATCTCTTTCTCTTTCTCTCAGCTCTTTTCCTTTAGTTGAAGAAAAAGGTTTTATCTTTCTGTTCTATAGCATCTTCCAGACTGTAGGGTTCCTAAATCACTAATGCAGATCAATAGCAGTAAATAAGTACTGAGGTGCCTCCACTATTAAGACATTTGTGTAAATACTGTGTAAATTGTGTAAATACTGCAGATAGCAATCATGCTTTAGTAATTATTTCCCCCTCTTTCCACCTCCATAGCCCTCTATGAACACAGAGCTTCTAAAGAAAACCCTAGAGCTATTTTTTTCTCCTGCGCAACAGTATCAACATAACAAACCCTTTAGTCAGGCAAGTTCCCCTCTCGTCCCTCCAGCTGCCCTTAAATTTTCACCCTGGTGTAGAATGATGCTCTGAGTCAACTGGATACTTGCCTCCGCCTACTCGAGAGCGGCTGTATTTCGTATCTCCTGTTACTCTGGGTGTCATGCAAATGGGAAGGAGGAGTTACATCCTGAGCATGCGGCAGCACTGCTGCCCTTCACATCTGAGTGGCTCTATTTGTTCTTAAAACCACGAGTTATTTGCTCTTTTACGGAAGTTTTATGTTACTGTTGAATACCCAGTCTGGACTGGTCATTGGTTAGAAGACAAAGCAAAGGAAGGTTTCCTGGTAAGAACAGAGGAAGCAAAGTAGTGTTTCCTGGTAGGCAATATTAAAGGAAAAGCTAGTTTCCAGTTCTGCACTGGGCTGGCAATAAGGACACAACAAGTGCTGCATTAGCATGATCCAACTATCCTGAGAACAGTGGGCAAATTCTCCCAGCAGTGTGGACCTCTGAGAGTGGTCCCACAGCCACTGTGGACATCCTGCCGGCCAGTTCAAAGGTGCTGAATTAAGACCTCTCAGGTTTAGATCATTTACCAGCCTTTTCATGATAGAAAAATCTGCTTGGGTCACCTGGCCATGAACAGGAGTTGGTGTAATGAAGGAGGGCACGGCTGTGGGTTGTGGGCTCAAACACTGTCTTGCTCTTGATTTGGTTTGCACAAGAGCTTAATAAAACCATCAGATGTTGCCCCAGGTCCCAGGTGTTTTCAGGCTGAACAGGGAGGGGAAGAGTTTTTTTTCTTTTTTTTTCATTATGAGAAATGGAGTCTAGAGAAGCAAAAGGACCTTCCTAAAGTTAAATTCCTGCACGAATCTTCATGCCACCGCTATGAAATAAGCATCTGAATATCGTTATATTGATGTATGATGTACCTTTGGGTCAGATATACATGGTGTATCTTTTCAGCACCCAGCACAATGGGGCTTATATCCTGAATAAACACTGATAATACACTGTAAGCATTCCTCAGTGATGGTATCAAGATTAATGTGGATTATTTTTCATCCCTTGACCCTGTTATCTGTAAATGTCTCATCACATGTGTTTATCTAATATTTGACTTCAGTTAATTTCTGTCAGGGGGAAGTTCATGCTTCGGTAGAATTCCCTTTGGGTTTAAGGTTTTCAGGATCTTGTTTCTCGGTGCACCTCAGTGGGTTCTGAGCACTTCTAAACCACAGACTCCTAGGATGGTTTGGGTTGGAAGGGACCTTGATGACCATCTAGTTACAACCCTCCTGCCATAGACAGGGACACCTTCCACTACACCACCATTCTGAATGCTCTCGTCAGTCTCCAGGGTGGATCATCCACTCCAGGTAAATTCTGCCTATGATTGAAATTTTGTATATGATTGAAATGATCTTCCTGCAAAGAAGTGCCCCTCCATTTTATTGAACAATTGACTTTTTTTGCCTGGTTCATTTATTGTATTTTTAGTCATAATAGTTTTAGGAAATCATAAAATCAATAAAATATGCCAGAGAGGTTGCTGTACCACTTGTCAAGTAAGTGCTTTTTAAGAACAGTGTCTCTCTGCAGTAATTTCCCTGAGCCTTTCCTGTAAGCATCCTTTCTCTGGAGCTTTACTGTACTGTTCTAGCTCACTACGTATACAACTCTTTAAAAGGCTAGTCCAAACCATGCTTTATTTTTCATTTGTCAATTTATTTTGAAAAGCTGAGAAAGCCACGAAAAAGGGAATGGAAAGAGAGTGTAGCAGGGTCCCTGAGCTGGTCTGCAAGCTCTTTTTTTTGATTTCCTTGCATTTGTAAAGCAAAAGCTCAGAGCGAGTTTCGGCTTTTGGCCACCAGCTGGAAGCGTTACTAGTGATTCCTACTGTGGGCAGTAAAATGCTATTACCCAGGACTGAAGACAGAACATCTGTGGCTGTCAGGACTGTTTCCATTCAGCCTTTAAACAGCCCAGTAGAGATTTGTGGATGTGTGTGTGAGGGCCCTTTCCTTATCAAAGAATATCCTTGTAATGTGTTTGGGGCTGGGTAATAATAGGCAGCATCGGTGAATGCTGTTTCAATTTTATTTTTTTTAAAGTGCATGTCTTCTAGTGGGTGATTCATCAGCTGCTGTTACAGAAAGTATGTTGGGAAGCTTGCAGCTGTGGGCTCAGGCTGCAGTTTCTGTGTCGTTGCTAGGGATTCTGCATTAAATATCCCAATTCTCTGCACTTAAAACTAGGAAAAATTGACATTCTGACTTCCCATAAGAGAATGGAATACGTGATTCACAGCCCTTCTTCTGCAACATTAATCAGGCCCTGTTTACAGGGAATAGAGCCAAGGGGGATGGTTAGAGCCAAGGAGGTATACTCAGAAAGCCAAATGGTGATGTCATTTGGGGCAAAACAGTAAAGGCAAGCCGCTTAACCAGCTGAGATGGTTTGTAGTGGGACCAAATCCCAGTTAAAGGATGGAGAAGCATCAGGGTTTCTTGGCTGTGCTGTTGAGTGCCCTGGTTTTACTACAGGTTGTTTATGGAGGAGAACAGAGCTTGAGCTGGGCAGCTGAGTCCTGCAGGTCTGCCGTGACATCAGGAGATGAGAAGTTCATAGTTCGTGTTCTGGGCTTTAAATCCCCAGTTTCAGTGTGTTACGTGAAGTTGCCTTGCCATAAGGATATGATGATCTGGTTTTCTTGTCCTGTCAACATGTCAGTTATGTCTCGGGCTGCTGTGGTGCCAGGTACTCTGCACATGTGTGTAAGGGTTTTCTCCTGATCCTGGGTGTCTGCCACCCATGTGGGAAAGGGCTAAGTTGTGATGGCCTTTTTATAGATGGAATAGGGGAAATGACAAGGAACTTCCTTGGATTCAGGAAAACAAACCCCATGTGCCTCAGCTGGGAGAGGAAAACAACTTTCCGTAGCAAGTCCCCTGTGTTAACTGGGAGATGGTCCACCTGGTATCACAAGAAACCTCTTTTGCACACAGGCAGCACAAATAATTTTGCAAGCTGAACAAAAGTTGAACAAATAAGTTTCTGTCCTCTCTTCAGTTAGAGGCAATGGTGGGGCTGAGTGTGTCAACGTTTCACAAAACATGATGATACTCTCTGAGGACACAAGCAAGAAAAATGTAAAGACTGTCCCCATCCAATCACTGCAAGGATCTTGCAGGAACCTTGCCTCCCTGGCCTTTGCAATGTTTTCTTGGGAATCTCTCTTGCAAAGTGAATCCTGACTGTCTGCCTACTGAGATGTAGAGAGAAGCCTTAGGAAAGAGATTTAAAAAGTCTGACCAGCCCATTTGCATACTTTATATGGAGAACTTTTGGCAAGCCAGCAGAGAGCTGTTTTATCCACAGGTATCAGCATGACCCCAGCAAACTGAGGTTTCCTTCTCAAGCTCGGGCAAAACAGATTATTTCCTAGATCAGTAAACTGCAAATATGAACGTGGTTTCCCTGGCTCCCTAATGGGATATCTCCTTTCCAAAAGAATTCAGGTTTGCAATTTTAAGTAGAATTTGTTGTTTACAGCATCAACTTATATTTTTCTTCTCCCTACTTTTTTGCATGGTCCTTCTCTCTACAAGAAGTCCCTCCCTATGCCACTACTTCAATGTCAGACAAAAAATTATTTATTGAATGGCAGAATATCTTAATCCCAGCCATTTTTTTGGACCTTAGAAGTATTTTTAAACACCACATATTGTCTTACTAGGAACTGTGTTCTCCTGGGCACTGTATCCAAACTGTTAAGCTGTGGAAGACCCAGTTTGATTAATTAGGGAGGTTTGTGGGTTGGACCAGTGGAAATTCTCCATTCTAAGTCAGACCTGTGCTTTAATCTTGGTCTTACAGTGAGAGAACAAAGAGCAAGCCAACCAGAATTTGGGATCGTGTGTTATTATCGGTGATAACAGTCTACTGCTTCTCTGCCAGCGTGCTGAGAACTCACACACTTGGGACACAGGACTGAGAAGCCAAAACAAACAGCAGGGCTCTGCTGGGGAGAGGAAGGTGTTGGCATAAATCTTCCACTTCAAAGCTGCGGCTCCAGTATCTAAACCCAACATGGGGATGTTTCTTCATATGATGTTGAGGAGATTGGCCATTGGTGGTGCAGCAGAAGCTGAAAATGCTGTGAATGGTGTGTTCAGTAGTGGTAGATGGTTTGTTATACCTCAGAGGCTGATTAGGTGTTTCCTCTGTGGTAAATCTGAAAGAAACCTATAGACCCCTTAATAAGTAAAATAATAGATAATAATGACAGAAAATAATTATTGTTAAATGAAAGATAAGTACACAGAAAAGAAGACAGTGTTTGGGCTGGCTGAGGATCCTGGAACATCTCAGGGACACTTCTGTGGCACACTCATGGTGAGAGGTGGGAGGTCTGGGTCCTATTCTAAACTGTGCCATGAATTCCTTCTATGTTTTCGGTACTATTATTTCATTTTCTCAAATTTCAGTTTCCCTTTAATTCATGGTACAAGAAAATGGTGCTTGGTGATATTTAGTGGGTAACAGTAGGGCATTAAGAGCTCTTGGGTAGCACGAGATACCATGGCAAAGTTAGGTCCTCAGCTGGAGGTGACAACCACAATTTACACAAGCCGAGGATCTGGCTCCCCCTTTTCTAGCATGTCAACGCACATCCATCTTTATGCCAGCAACGTCCAGGCCCTGACTACAAGCATTTAATAAGTTTAAGGAAGTTCCTGTTTTGATCTTTTGTTGTAATCAGTGTTATTACGAACTCAAACAATAACCAGAACAATTGTAGTCATCAATGGAGCTACTGGTGAAGAACACACGGCTTTCCTGCTTAGACACAACTATGAAGAGGACTGTTTACTTAGCCAGACTGTCCTTTTATAGTTACCAACAGGAAGTGCTTGCAATGTTTGTGTAAGAAGGAGACTTCAAATTATCCCACATCATCTCTTCAAAGGGATGTGAGAACAGAATGTATGTTTTAAATAAAGTCTCACTGCCCTTTTTTTTGGCTTATGAGAGAGCACATCTGGTTTTGATGGACCTGACAACTTGTTGTCTATGTCTTTACAGCTCAGGTTTGTCGCATTCTCACCTCTAAATGGAAGAGTTTTGGATGAAAACCCACTTTTGTTTTTTGGCTTCTTCTGAGTCTCTGTAAACACTGGTAGACAGTGTAAGGCCAACTTGACCCAAATAGTCTCTATTATTGAATGTCCAGACATCTGCCAAACTGAAGAC
Organism: Rhagologus leucostigma; assembly: GCA_013397725.1. Classification (NCBI taxonomy): domain Eukaryota; kingdom Metazoa; phylum Chordata; class Aves; order Passeriformes; genus Rhagologus; species Rhagologus leucostigma. The sequence continues at coordinate 1,328,361 of VZTD01003137.1, forward strand.
TAACGTGTGGGTAGGAGTGGGACCGGCTGGAGTGGGAAGTGTGAAAGCCCATGGTGGTTTAAGTTGTATATTAGGAAAAGGTTCTTCACCCAGAGGGTGGCTGGAACAGGCACCCCAGGGAAGTGGTCATGGCTCCAAGCCTGACAGCTCAAGACAAATTTAAACAGTGCTCTCAGGCCCATGGTGGGATTCCTGGGGCTGTTGTGTGAGGGACTGGGAGCTGGACTTGATGATCCTTGTGGATCTCTTTCAGCTCAGGATATTCCAGGATTCTATGAAGTGCATGGGACACCACAGTTTTGGTCAGTTACAGGAGAGGAGTGCAGGGAACTCACTGGGTTGTTAGCAGACTAACCAGGATGTCTCTTTATAAACAATAAGAGACTGTAACCAACATCAATTAGTGCTTAGTTTTATCTGTTTTGTTTCTTGTTGCAGAGAATTATACAATGAATAAAACGCAATTCAAAAAGTCTCTCAGCCTCCACCTAAGTAAATCAATGATGTCCACAGATCAAATATCAGACTTACTTCAATCAATGTTTTTTTTGTCATTTAAAGCTTCAAATTTACCTGTTCATTTTGATTAATACATGGTTGGTGGAGTGAGATGTATTGCAGCCTAGATAATGGAAACTTTTATAAACCCTAGAGATGGAGTCCTGTAGCTGATCTCACATAGGTGAGAAAGGACTGGTCCACACATGCAGCTGTCCTCTTGCTATATGGTACCATTCATAAACCAATTTAATACTTGAGTCCCATTAGGAGTGGGAACTATTTTATCCCCATTTTACACGGGGGGAAAAGGAAGCAGAGAGAAAGATTAGGGGACTTGCCCAGTGTCACACAGGAAACCTGTGGTAGAACCAGGATATGAACATAGATTTCCTGAGCCTCCATTTGCTACATGAACCACAAGCTCTTCCTTCCTCCCTTGTCTGGGAGAAATGACAAGGTTTTTTTAACATGAGAGGTGCCCTGCAGGGACTCAGCCTCAAGCTTCTTCATTTCATGTGGAGAAGATGCTCTAGACAAGAGATGTCCTTGCTCTGAAGAACATCCCTGCAAAAGTATTTGTGTGTTTGTACCAGAGGAAACCAGTCACTCATGCAGGTATCTTCCCCTTTCTCTTTGGCATGGTGTTTCGTTGGTGCAGGGAGGCTGCTTTGGAGCTCCAGGGATGTGGAGTTTGGTGATCACGGGCATTTCTGTGAAAACCCCAGGCATGGGAGGTGTTTTTTACCTTTACTCCCACATATGATATCTACATTGTGGAGCTCAGCTGATCACCTGATGGTCAGTTCAGGAAAGGGCCATAGGTTAATTTGGGGAGTTAGATAAACCATACAAGCTGAAGGTGCCTTTGTCCCTGTTGCACATAATGCCAGCTCTGGGACACGGAAAAATCTTAACTTCTAAACTGATAGAAAAACCCAGCTGATGGTGGAAAACATGCAACATGGACAACCGCTTCTGCATGGACAACAGGGACTGGAACAATGCTGACCTTGTGTGTCAGTGGGTACAAATGTCACTCCAGCATAAAACCCCTCTCCTCCATCAGAGACATGCTGGGGAAAAACAGGCCAGAGACATCATACCACCAGGTCTATAGAATTTTGTGAGACCAAGATTTCCTTCAGGTGATGTTGCTTTCTCAGTTTCCAAAGCAGAGATCCACTTCCCCTGGAATTCACTGCCACAGTTGTATAGGATAATCAGGAAGTAGTAAGCAGGAGCTTAAATTTTCTCTCTGCTCATGTAACCAAACCACCACTCACAAGAGGGACTTTTCAAGTCACGAACATGTATACAAAAGGAATTATGTTGTCAGTGGTATCATCTTTGATAACAAAGGACAATGCAGTAATAATATGGTATTTTCTTGTGCGGGGTGCATGAAAAGGACGCTCCCAAGTAACTTTTTGTGGTTATTTTTTGTGGCAATCTACTGCTCTTCCTATCATGTTGCTCTAACATCAACACAGGGATCAGAGAGAGCCCACATGTCTTTTATTCTCAAGCATGTTGGTAACTGGCACCATCTCACTTCCATGAATTCATCTTGGCAAGGACCCAGCTGCTCTTCTTGGACTACTTCTGTGTTGAGCACAGGATCTATCTGCTTGTGGGGAAAACAGCGACTTCCCCATCTCACCACAGTATCATTGTTCCCTATCTATCCCCGTGCTAAACAAATGGGGGTGCATTTGGTAACCATCCACAGGGATTTTCTATCCACAGAGAAATATTGCCTGAAGAAGGCTGCAGTTCCCTAGCAAAGGCTGGTGTGAGATGCTATCACTCAGCATAACCCCAGGCAGCAGTGGCAGAAGGAGGCCAGCTGGGATAGTCTAAAGGGTGGCCTGAAAGATCTGCTGCCTTTGTTACACTGATCTGCCATTACTCTGCTCTGGGAAATGTGTTTTTTCTGGGATATTGAGACCAGTTTTTCTGCTTGGTTAATGACAGCCTCCTGAAACATTCTCACCAGCTTAGCATGGGCTAAGAAGGGGCAAGGAAGATTGTTGATGGTGCTTGAATTGATTTTAAGGATGAGAAGAATATCAGGCATCCTGTTAAAAATTAATCTCAAGGTCTTTGGCAGCACACTGAGCATTATTTCAGTGTTTTGCAGAGAGTTACCTGCCTCACAGGCACACCCCCACTGTTATAATTTTTATTAAGCTAACAAAGATGAACCCAGATAGAAGAAAAAAAAATATTTTTGAAAGTGCATCCTTCTCTAGCCTTTTTTTGTCTTCCTTTAGTCAGATGCAGCCTTATTTCTCTGTCTCTTTTTTCCTTTTTCTTTTGTATAGTTTCATTTTTTTTTTCTCAGAAAGCCATTTAAATTATTTCTTAAGAATTGTATTTAAGATCTTACTTACCTTGAAAGTTTATGACAAATTAATATACTTCAGGTCAAATCCTTCTGATTTGGGATTTTTAAAAGTGAGCACATAAAAACAAATAGGCTGCAAAAAAATATAATGAAAAATTGTGATAGCCTTCCTCCTTTGTTATTCTCAATATCACACTGAGTTGCATCTCAGTTCTTCGACTCCAGCTAAATATTGGTGTCTTCAGTGGGGTGTCCCTGTGGATTTGAATATTACTAACATGTGTAAGCACAGTAGACTTATCTCATTCTTATCGACAACAAATTTTCAGAGAGCTGCCAGTGTGTCAAAACTCTTGCTGAGCCCCCAAAGTTTATTGTATTTCCTTATAGCTGTTTATGTAAATTCCGACAAACTCACATGCACTGAAAACCCAACAGAAATCTTCTGATACTACTGCATTCCTCCTCTTCCTCAAAACCCTTGACAGCAAGTCAGATTCTGCCTTTTGAAAGGAGCAGCTATTTTTATTCCTGTTGCAAAAGATTTTCCAAACTCCACATGCATTGTTATGTCTCTCAAATGCATTACATCACACGACTCTCCTGAAAGGTGTCCAAACTCTGCATTAAAACGCTTGTGGGAAAAGTTGAAAAAATAAATGGTTTATGTTAAATGGTATTTTGAAAAGGGAATGAAATGTATTGCACTGATATGGAAAGGTAGTGTAGTAATGAATGCTTTGGGTTTGAATTAAGTGTTATGCTCTCCCTCATTAAACTCCACTCTGAAGTTATGCAGACTTATGTGTGTCTTCTCTCTCTTTCCTCCTTTTCCACTGAGCATAACAGAAGAGGGGTGAAGTATGAACTCTCTGAACATTATGCCATGAAAAATGTAACCAAAGCAGGTGGGTTTACTTTAAATTAGGAGAGAAACTGATCTGTCCATATTTCAAATACCAACTTGGAAAACTCTGGCAAACAGCAGGCCCAGCCTGTTCCTCGTGGCTTGATGTGACCAGCAGTATGCACCTCAACCAGTGCTGCTCCAGCTCAGGTTGAAGGCAAGAACAGTGTTTAATGTTTCCCTCAGCACATTCTTGCTGAGTGTGGTGGAATTTGGCCAGTAGCTTTTGGGGACTATTGATATTAAAGGTCTTTCTAACGAGACTTTTGTTCTTAAAAGGTTTATCCACATTGTGCTTTCGTGATGTTCCCATGGGTCCCACAAGGCCAAATATTCTGACTAGTGTGGCCTTGGGATAGTCTGAGGACACCATGGGATATGGCCTTGCTTGAATGAAGGGAAATTTAGGGCCATTGGCCTTTGTAACATCCTCCTGGATCTCTTAATATGATATTCTGGACACCTCCAAATCTGGAAAGCCACCTGTCTGAAGCATCCAAAGTCTTTAAATACATATCCCACAAAACCATGTGTAGTCTCTCAGCACTCCACAGTTCCCTACATTTCAAAGGTTTGGAGATGTACCCAACTTTTCCTTGGAATCAGCCAAGTCCAGAAGAGCACGGAATGACTGCACATCGCATCCCAACCAAACATATGACAAAAGTACTCTGCTGGCCTTCCTTGGGCCAACTCCAAAGCCAGGTTCCCAGAGGTCTCATCCTGGAATGGGATAATAATATGAGCATTGCAAGCACCTGCTGAGCAGGGATGGTGGCTGAAGGGAGGCTTATGAGCCCCAAAGAGGATTTTGGTTCACTATTTATAGTTTAGTGTTCTCTTTATGGGATGGATTGTCTGACTTTGAGAGAGAAAGCAATGTGGCTGCATTTTATGAGGGGTTCTAGCTGGCAGTGTGATTCATGCGTTTAGAGGATCTCTCAGGGGATTCTCTCTTTGCTCTGTCCATTTTCGGATTTTGACAAGTTTTTGGCAGGATTCAGGCACCTCATTGCTCAGGCTGGGAAATTCTGACAAAGCTGGCTTTTTGAGAAAGTTGTTTTCCTCTGAAGGTACCTATCTCCCAGGAGATGGTTGGATGGCCAGCCTAGGTGAGATGCATAATAAATGGATCAAGAGAAATGACATGTCACACTTATGTACCCTGGATTTAGTTGTTTGGGAATTCAAAATAAACAGGGATCATAAAATGGAAGGTACCATTTCAAGCTGGTTCTATTACAGGTTCATAAACATGCTATATTAGCTGCTTCTACTAATTTCTTTACTTATTTGCTGATAAATATTAGTAAAAATTCTGGAAGCTGCAAAACTACACTCTCAGTGTACAGCCCAAACCCACAGTAATAATTTCAGACTACTTCCTCTATCCTATTTCATCTTAAAAAGTGATTTCAAAGGAATATTTTTTTATCCTGGAATAGTTGTCCCTCACTGCTTTCTAGATGTACTTGTCTCTTTGCCATGACAATAGAGGGAATGTTGATAATTATCTTACATTGGATGCCTAAAACCTAAACAGCTGAAGATATGCTCTTATTTTCATCCTTAATTTAAGTACTATAAGCTCGAGGAAGGAAATCTAAGCTCTTGCAAACACTGCTTGTTGGAAATCATGCTCCAATTTGACCTCTAGACAGTTACTCTGCCTGGTTTCCATTGCATCTCTGGATGCTCTAGTTGTCACCAAAGCACTTTTTAAAAGAACTTCTTCGCTTTTTCTCTCATCATTACAATCCCTTCCCTGGCTCATTCCTTCTTCTGGGATAGTTCAAGCTTATCTGTACCTCTAAGGCTCTACCAAACAGTTACCACTAAGATGTGTTTTCTCATTTTTGTTTTGTGTTCCCTCAAGAATCTTTAGATTGGTGCTGCACTGTACTGCATGGATGGGATCGTCCTTTAAATACCACTGGTACTGTTCACAAAAAGATCAGGATGAGGATGAAGACACCTGCACTGCAGTCTCAGCAGCCTTACCCCCTTCCTGGGCCATGATGACCTGGCCGTCCTCAAGAGAATGACAAAGAGATTGAATTTCTAAAATGTCAGAATAATGTTGCAAAGGCTCAGATAAACAAATTTTCATACTGTGTGGTTGTGCCTGTCAGCAATGAGTGATTCACCTAAGATAATGGAAGTTATGTGAAGATGCTAGAGATTTCAACCTTCCTACATCTTCAGTTCAGGCATTCAGAGGTAACTATCACAGCAGAAATTTTGTCATATTGGAAAAGCCTGAGCACTGTTTGCAGAAATTGGAAGAGTTTATTTGTTTTTGTTCTATTTCTATATTTAAGATAATTTGCCATTCAAGACCTGTTTCCCAACATAGCAACTGAGAGCCTATGTGGCACCTGGGAAGGTCAAAAAGATGGACATTTTAAAGAAAGCAGACAACAGTTTCTTTTTATTTTATCTTGTAAATGCATTTGCAGTTTGCTAAAACAACAAAGCAAGACATTTCATACACTCAGTTTCTTAACTGAATGATAGACCAGAGCCTCTGCTGGTGTGATTCTGTATCCTTCCCTTGCAATCAATTTAGTGCCGTGGGAAATTCACTTCCAAACCCATTTTTCATGGTGAACACAGAAATTTTTCATGTAGTTCCTCTCAAGGCTTCTGCCGCTGCTGCTGATGTCATCCCATTGCCACAGATCCTTTTGCCCAGGAGCCTTCGAGAGCCCTGGCAGTGATTTCAGCATGACTGGGAACCACTTTGCTGCCCATGTATCATCAAAAAATTTCTGCCATGCCAGGATCAGACCAGTCTTGAGTTTGACAGCCCACTTGACAGGCATGCAGGTAATAATTTTTTTTTTCACTGGCTTATAGTGGCTTCACGATAACTCAACTGAGTCAAGTATTTTTTTTTGAGACTTAAGTCGCTTTTAAAGGAAGTTAACATGGTTACCTGGGACAACATTTTGCAAACTTTTCAATGATTATCTTGTTCATGAATGTACACATTTCCTTTAAGAGGATATATGCCTAAACCACGGTGCATGGACATGAGTCAATAAAGGAAGCAATTCTTGTAAGCTTATGTTCATCTACACAATTTCATAAAAACAGACCGTGGCAGCAGAATTGCATGGCAAGTTACTGGCATCTGAAAACATGAGCTGCTATAAAATGATGGTCTGTAATATTGGATCGGTGAGGAAAGTGGTAAACCAGGCCTAAATGGGTTGTGCCAGGTCTTGAATCTATAGAATCATAGAATCATTTACATTGGAAAAGACCTTCAAGATCATTGAGTCCAACCATTAGCCCAGCACTGCAAGGTACCCAACCCTAAACCATGTCCCTAAGCACCACACCTACACGTTTTGTGAACAATTCCAGGCATGGTGATTTCACCTCATCTCTGGGCATCATATTCCAATGCTTGAGATCCCTTTCAGTGAAGAAATTTTTCCTACTGCCCAATCTAAACCTCCATTTATCTATACAGATATCATGCAGTTTGCAATTTTCAGCAAAAATAAAAATAGAATTTAAGATCTCACATTTCAAACCAAAGTCAAAGGTTTGTTTGGGTCTTTGCAGTTTGAACACCTGTGTAAAAGTAAGAAAGGGAGGGAGGGAGGGGGTGAGAAAAACCTCACAGTTCTTTTTCTCTCCTGTTTTTTTGCAACTCTCTGTATCTTTCCGCAGGTCTTCAGGCAGCTTGAGTGTCACAAGGGTTTTTTTACACCATCCAGTCTGGCAGACAACTTAAGGAAAGTGCGCATTTTGGCATCAAAATAGAATTCCAGGGTGACTTAAAAGTGGTGCAATGGCTGATTTTTGCCCTGTGTCAGCACTGTGATGCATTGGTCTCGCATATATTTTATATCACATATATTTTTATATTTGCTATAAACATGAAATGGAGAAATTAAATAAAAAGAAAGAACAAAATAAAAAAATGGGGAAAGAATTACTTGAACTCTCAAATAATACCTCGAAGGGCATGTTCTGCAGGCTGATGCAGGGCAGAGCAATCTGAGCTATGCCTGGGTATGGTGAGCGGAAAGCAGAGCAGCTGCACTTTGTTTTAGGTCTTTGAAACTTCTGACGGGAAACAGCCCTGATGTGAACTGTCCCTCAAATGCTGGAAGGCTCTCAGCATTCTCAGCACTCAGTATTGTGCAGGAGAAACACACAACTCCTCTGGTGCCCAGCTTACAGAAGATCCACACTGCTGCAGCCTCTGCAGCTCCAGATTTTCTTGTGTCAGCTTCCCCAGTGCTGCCCAGGGGAGATGGTCACAGCTTCTGCTCAGCACCCCCACCTCCCAGGGTGGGCTTCCAGCTCAGCCAGCAAAGCAGCTCAGCATTAGGCCGGCCTTCCTCCTTATACACTTTGAGAACTTTAAAAGTAGCGCAGCAGAAAGAGCACAGGACCCCCTTTGCCACTCACAGCGGCAATATTATATTAATAATGCCAAGTCACTGCCCACAGACAGAAAAACACCACAGCACACGTCAGGCGAGATGTGAAACTCAGGACAGCAAAGTGAATTTATAAGCATTCCAAAGGTCAATATAAGGTCTGCTGAAGCTTGATTTTACACAAGCATTAACCTTGCTGCATGAAAACACACGTATGCAGATACCCCTACATGCACAGTACATGTACTAAGATCCCATTTCTTTTCTAGTTTTCTTTTTATTTTTCTTTTTTTTCTTACTTTTTGATAGGCATGTTGTGGAAAATGTGTGTCTCTGTGGGTCTGGTGACAGGCAAATGTTTGTGTGGGTGTTAAAAAGAAAAAAAATGGAGGTGTGAGGCATATATACAGAGAGCCAGAAAGCCACACACAGGCTTCTATTTATAGCACCTTCGTGGTGAAATAGAGAAAACGAACGGCAGCTTCTATCTGCTGCTCCTAACTGAAGTTTGACAAGAGCGACTACAACATTTAGGGTCTCTTTGTAGTTATAACTGACAACAAAAAGTGATGAGTTAGCTGTTTCCTCTGCGACCCTCTCCAGCAGGTGAAGGAGTCAACCACTGCGTAACCGGGGCGGAACGAGCTGATGCTGCCTTGGTGCCTGGAAATGCTCTGTGCACCCCGGGGAGCCCAGGTCAGAAAGCAGAAATAGCCCATTTTTTGTGAGCACCACGGCTGGACTCTGTCTACCAACCTGAATTCACAGTCCAGGCACAGCAGTGTGTGTGGACATTTTAATTTGTTTCTAGTTGCACCTGTTAGAAAGGGAAAAATACAGATGCAGGGTTCTAGTAGCAGAGTTGAGATCTGAGGTCATGGTTCAAACCCACTGACGATTTCTTATGCCAGTAATGGAATGGCAGCAGTTCTGCTCTTGTTTTTTTTCTTCAATGGGTTCTTCTAAAATGGGATTAACTAGATATGTTCTTACAGATATGATACCATTTCTGCATAGTATAAATGGGTTGGTTTATGTGGAGAGTACAGTGGGCCTGGGAACTTGATGGTGAGGTATTTAAAATGCAGTTCTCAGCTGCTCTGCTTAAATTGGGTAGTGGCTTTAAACTGAGAGTGGGTTTAGATTAGATATCAAGAGGGAATTCTTTACTGTGAGGGTGGTGAGGCCTTGGCACAGAGTGTTCAGGGAAGCTGTGGCTGCCCCATCCCTGGAAGTGTCCAAGGCCAGGGTGGATGGGCCTTGGAGCAACCTGGGATAGTGGAAGGTGTCCCTGCCCATGGCAGGGAGTTGGAACTGGATGATCTTTAATGTCCCATCCAACCCAGTCCATTCTGTGATTCTCTGATTCTGTGATCTCTTTTTTCAGCTTTCTTTCTTCTCTCATTTCTTTCCTGAGGGCAGTAGTTTAAATATTTTCCTGCTGGAAGCTAAAATATTCAGTAGGTGAGGAGGCACCTCATCACCCACCTCTTTCCACAGTTCCCAGAGCTGGCCACAGCTCTGACTTTTACCCTGGTGTAGGACCCTGTGTCTTCCTCAACTGCCCGTTTCATGACGCCTCCAAATCACACCACTTGTGTGCAAATCATGGATTGCTCCATTAGGAGGTGGGAACCATCAATTTTCTGTTTGTTTGGATGGCGGAAGTGGGTTTGGCACCTGGAAAATTACAGGGCTGGGAGCAGAATATCATGTTCCTGCCTTAGGTCCAGAGTAGTAATGATAAAAAAGCTATCTTAAAGCAAAACTCTTCCCCCAGCTTTTTTTCTTTAATTTTATAAAATGCAAAGAATGCAAGCAGGCAGAAATATTTTGTGAGCTGGTATTTGTTGCAGCACACAACTTTCTCAGAAGAAAAAATCTTGAATTATTAAAGAGCTGCAAAACTCCATGTTTTAAAGTGAAGTATATTGACATTTTTCTTTAAGAGGCAGTTTTGATTTTCAGTTGGAGTCAATGTAGTTTTAAAAAAATAGCCTCTAAAAGATTAATAAAAAATATACACATGGATTCATTTTGAATGAAATCAATATTTTATGAATTAATCTTTGAATTCTGTTGACTTACCAAAATTTTGAGTATTTTCTTTCTGAGTTGATCTGAATTTTTACCAAACTCTGCATTTAAAAAGTGGAAGTGAACTAATAAATTAGATATTTGCACAGTCCCACAGTAATATTAAGCAGGGAGGTTTGCCTACTTCTATCTTATCTAGAATCACAGCTGAAGAAATTAATTTTAACTTCTGTTCCCATTCTAACATTTCTTTGTTTCATTCATTCAATATTAAAAGTGTTTTGGTTGAACAAACTGGTCACATGGTGCACTGTTCCTTGACTGAAGCAGAGCATATCTCCTGGAGATGATCATCGTTGAAGACTTCAGACATCACTCTACCTCTATTTTTAGTAACACGTATGTTGTGTGAGTTCTCCTGTATCTAATATCATTGCTGAGTTTAGACCAATGTGTTTAGTGACCGCACTGACTTGACAAACTCTTTTCTCAGATTTGGATCTGGCCTCCTGGTGCATGTGTGACCACGAAGACATTCACCACTAAGAAATTCTTACATTTTTGTTGGTGAATATTTCTTAGTGTTGACTTGAATTTTCATAATTTCTGCTTTGTCAGTAAACTACTTTTCTAAGTGCTGATGGAGAGAGATCCCAGGGAGGGACAAATGCTGATGAGATGGTTTTCTTCAAATCATAGAATCATTAAAGTTGGAACAGACCTCTAAGAATACTGAGTCCAACCATTAACCCAAGTTCCAAATTCAGCACTAAAACATGTCTCTAAACACCACATCTACATGTTTTCTCAACATTTCCAGGGTTGATGATTTCACCACTTCCTTGGGCAGCTTGATCCAGTGCTTGACCACCTTTACAGTGAAGGATTTTTTCTTCATATCCAATCTAAACCTCCCCAGCTTGAGGCCATTTAGTGTTGTCCTGTTGCTCATTATCCGGGAGACCCCACCGATCCCCACCTTTCAAGCAATAACTGAAAAGAACAATTTCTTAGCAAAATTTTAATTTAATCTTGGCCACTATTCATTCTGTCCTTATTATGTTGCTTTTCTCATAAAAAATTTTGAGAAAAAATCCCAAACCTCGGAATTTTAAAAGTATGGGTCCTACACAAACCCCGGCAGTCAAAACACACTCTGTTATAGAGGAAACCAGCAAGATCTTTGCAAAGTAGAGGTGGGACGTTTCACTCACTCCCACTTTGCTCATATTCCTAGACCTAAAGTCAGTGTGGAAAGCTTGGCTTTGTAATCAGCTGCAGGTTGATGGGGACAAGCAAGGTAATCCCTAATCCACATCAAACCACCACTCTGGGTGTGGTTGGGACACACAAGGACACTGATTTGCACCGTACCTCAGTTGCTCAACCAACTTCTTGGGTAATTTGCTCCACTGCAATGCCAGGAGAAGCCTTGCTCAAGGTCCTGCCTGTGATGAGACATTGTCCTTGCCCCAGAGAGCTTCCAGCTGTAGGGACAAAGACAACAAGCAGGGGAAACAGAAGGAAAAATATAGCCCAGGGTCATAAAACAGGCCAGTGCTGGAAAACCACTTTTCTGTCTCTTACTGTGTCCATGCTGTTGTGGAAGTAGACATGGTGAAGACATGTTTAGTCCTGGGGTTTTTAGGAACATTTCTGTGTTTGTTAGTTTAGGACAGTTATGAGGTTTTAGATCAAGGACTGTGTAATTGCTGTTTCTCAGCCTAAGGTAAAGCACATCTTGATGTCCTTGATTTTAAACTTTCTTTAGAAAAATATGTTAAAGCACGGCTTCAGTTCGCTAATCAGAGTAACAATGCAAGCAAGAGGTCCTTCAGTATTTGCTTCAAGGCAAACTCATGGTGCAGTGGGGTTCAGGGATGAAGGACTGACCTCAGCAAATCCACCCCAGTTGAAAAAATCCCATTCTTTTCGTTATAGTTTTATGTCAGGTTAGCTCAGGCATCTTTGAGTCAGGCAACTCAGCTATTCTGAGGTTAAGGAAAAAGCCCCAAACTCAGATTTTTCAGAAGTCAAGCCCTAACTCTGGGCTTAGCTCAAGGACTCACCTTCCCTTGGAACACTTGGTGGATCAGCACTACCGATTAGCTGAATGTATTACAAATATAACTGTGGACATTCCTTCAGAGCCTACCCAGCTCTCTCTGTTCAAACTAAGTTAACCTTTGGTGCAAACGAGAAGATTTTATTCAACATATTGGGGGGAGAGGGGAAGGCAGCAGTTCCTGAAGCAAATTGTCAATAACGGGAAGCACATTTTCTAGAGCTCCCCGTGCATGGGGGTCTGTGAACTGTCTCAAAACAGGAGCAAGGGTGTTTTATCGGAAACAGCAGCTCCTCTATAGTCTTCAGGTGCAGCAGTTGGACTATTTGTTTTTTTCCAATACAAAAAGCCACCCTTTACCAAACTCCCATCTTGTACTAGATTGAACCAAACCTGAGCAAAAGCTGGGGCTGGCAAAGCTCCAGCCGAGCACAGGAGGTATGCTTAAAAGCAGGAAGCTGTGGCAAAGCTGAGTCGCTGAAAAGCTACTGGAGCTAATATGTTGTGGTCATGGGGATAGGCAGCAGCCTCCGAGTAGTGATGGGAAGACTCAAAAGCACCTTCAAAACAGGCTTGAGAAATTCTGCTGATCTTTTCGCTTTGGCTGGGCTTTTGTGCTCAGGGCTACGCTTGAAGCTTTTAGAACATCTCTCGTCGTTGGAGAGGCGTGGATGGTTTATCCCTGAGCCCTGCACAAGCCTCGTTTTCTGCCTGTGCACTGAGATGCAGAGGTGAAAGGCTTTGAAGGTGAAAGGGATGCGTAGGATTGGGCTCATCTGGCAGCATTTGTGACGGCAGCTGTGGCCCAGCAGGTCGTAAACACTCGCTGGTGAAGAGCTGCCTTCCCCACCTCTTCCCGTGGCAGCGCGAAAAGCCAGACGTTGCGCTCGTGGACTGACTAATTCTTTCATGGGGCAGAAAAAAGGTACTGGCTGTGAAGCCAATAAAAAAACACCAGGTGGTCAAGACATTATGGAGGCCCATTGTTCTAGGAGATTTTTTCATTCATTAATATGAACTGCGATGATGAGAACAGGATGCATAATATTGACATGTGGCGTAGGGAGCAAGGAGGTGGAAGGGGTGAGGTAAGGTCTCCCTTTCCTTCTCTGGCCACCCTCGGGAGGGGGAAGGAGTGGCTGTGTTTCAGAACTGAAAAATCAGTGCAAGAGGAGATAAAGAGAGGACTTCCACCAGTTTCTCAGGGGTAAGGTAGCTGCTTCCTTGTAATGTCACAGTTCATTAGAGAGCTGCAGCCAGCACACGTGGAGGGAGGGACACGCTCCTGTCTTCATAATTGGAGCTATGCTCTCCCACTCTTCTAAATGCCTCTGGGTGCCTGCCTTTGTAGCTGTTTTAGTTTTGGCTATGTCCTGAGAGACTGTTTCGCATTGTTTCTCAGTGCCTGAAGGGGCCGGAAGGAACCACCTGTGCCTGACGGAGATGCATGTGTTTTCTGTGGTCCTGGAGGGTCAGAAAATACACGAGCATCCAAAGACACCACTTTCCCCAGTTGTCTATTTTGTACTAACCTCTGGACTCTGGACAAACAAACAGGAATTACCAGTAACCTGCATGTTGGTTTCATGTATCTAGCAGCTTTTCAGCAGTGCCTTGCTCTCAGATGGGGAAAACTGTGAGTATGTGTCAAGTGGGTTGGTGGAGCTGTCAACAACCACTCTCAGGTCACGTTCAGTGCTTCCCCATCAACTGGACAATAAACCCTGACCTGTCTAACCACAAGTGCATAAAAGAAGGATGTGGTTAAAGGACAGAAAGGTAGGTGCTCAGACAAGTGACGAAATTTGAGCAGGATGGACCTGGACTGAACAAGCTGACTCAGTGCTCTGTAAAAGGTGGTGTTTGATTGCGCTTTGTATCCTAGTGTGGTCCCAAGGCAGTTGGGATGAAGCAGGTGTAAGCAGAGATGCATGTCATCATCAGCTTCAAGCTGGCACCTTTCTGGGAAGCTGAGTTCTTTGTGTCAAATCTGCAGCCAGTGGGGTGACCAAGGAGACTGCTGTGATGGAGCTGGGATCATCAAGCCAGCTCTCACATCCCAACACAAAGTGGTTTTGCGTCAGCTGCACAGAGTGCAAAACACACCATCTGGTCCAAAATATCTTCCATGCTGTACAGGGATCCCATTCAGGGATCACATACTCAGCACCACTGTCAGATGGCGAGTGGAGGAGACAAATGAAGAGCAAAAATCTTTCTTTTTCCTAGAGAGTATGCTCTGTATCCTGCCCTAGAAATAGAATTTACAAAATAAAAAAGAAAGAAAATAATTTATGTTGGACTGAGCTGTGGTTTGGAAAGAGAAAAGGAGAAAAGAAACAAAACAAAAACACTGGCCCATAAAGAAGAGAAAACAGGAAAGGAAAAGAACAAAACATCCTGTACAGAGCAGCCAGTCAGTCGAGGAGGGAGGGTCTGTGTCATCTGCATTCCTTTGCTGAAGTGGGCACGGACAGCCTGGATCAAGTCTGCATTGCTCAGACCTTTCCTTACTTTTCTGCTCACCTGATTGTGTGATGTCTCCTGTTTATTCCTGAGCTGGATCAGAAGGATCAAAGGTGTTTTCAGACTTTCCCTCCTCTCCAGATGCCATTTCATGAGAGCAATGTGACATCTGTAGGTTGTGCCATCCCCAGCTCCTCTTCTGGGATGAGTATTAGGGATCCCAGATCCCCACTGGGCACTGACAGATGTAAGCTCACCTTCCCCTCATCCAAGGTGAGGGGCCAGATCTGAGCCCGAGGCTGTGTCATGCAGTCAACAGTATTGTGAATGAGCTGACAAAATATACAGCCTGAACTGGAGCTGGCTCTGAGCCTGGGCTGAAAAATTTGGGTGTTTCTGCACCTGCCTGTGTGAAAATGCCTCTTGCTGCTCACCTCAACTGTTAACCCGAGAATGAAACCAGTGTGGAGATCTTGTTATTGTCTCAGCTCAAGAAGCAGGCAGTTTGCAGGGTAGGGTGGCTAAGATAGGTTGAACAGGGAGGTTGAAACCTGTGCTGTTTGTGCTGTTTATTCTGAGGTGAGGAGAGACCAGGATGAATTGGGTTTGTTAATACAGCATCCTTTGGGACAATTGAAAAATGGGTGTGAAGAGCAGTTTAGAAGGGTAGGAATTTCTCCTTTAAGAGACCCTTTTCTAAGCCCACTTAAACACTAATCAAGTGCCCCTCTCCTGGTCATCGTTTGCGTGGTCTTGCTGAAGTGGATGTGATTTCCTCCAAACGCCATAAATGTCTTAATCAGCTCCAGAGTTACTGCCTCCTTCTCCAAGAAGGCTGCACACACGAATCTATCACTGAGCTGCTGGAGCTAAGCACCTCTCCTGCCTCTCCTTCTGGAGAGGGCAAAACGAGCTTTTTAAATAAGGGCAGAACATTCCCAGTGAGTGCTGGATGTGGTTTCGTAGCTGGCAAGTTGGGCACACTTCTGTCCCACCAGTAGCAGAAAGGGAGGGTGGACTCCTCATGCGTCAGCAAAAGGCAAAACCCAAACGAATTCCCCAAAACTGATGCCCAGAGCATGGTCATTGAGGTTAAGCTGCACTGGCAGCTTCTTCTTAGATAACTCCACTAAACAGTGAATGCAACCTATGATGACTGATGGCACATTCAGCTGCTCCCATGCATTTTTTCTTGGTTCTCCCTCTAAAAGTATTCCAGGAGAGCTTTTTTCCCTCTGCTCTTCTTGTTGAAATTCTCTCTAATGAAAGCTTAGAAGAAACATGTTTGTTTAAGAACAGATGTAGTAGAACCAGCTTCCCTTCTCCCCAAATCCCTGAAATTGGGGAAATAAATATTTAATAATGGTGTATGAGTTATTTAGGTGCTTTAAGAGGCACTGCCTTCATACAATATCACTTTCTAGAATTCCCTACTATCCCTTGTTCTCTTATTTCCACCCCCTGCCATCCCATACCTTCTCTTTTCCAGCCTGTTTATTTTAGAGTGCAAAGCTACTTACAATTATTTATTTTTGGATCAGCTACTGATTCACTTAGTGACTAACTCATTTCATCACTCGATGCCTCACTTTAGCTATACATTAAGAAGGATTAATAGTACCTGCTTTTCAGGGCTGTTAGCAGTCTAAATTAATTCATGCTTATAATGTTTATAAAGAGATTTGAGATCCTTGGTTACTGGAGGCTAGGGAGCTGCAAAGTATCTTATTTTTACTTAATAGTGGGGGGGTTTTGTGCAACTTTGCATTATAAAAGTACAAGAAACCTTGCAATTAGTTGGAGAGTCTTTTATTCCCAGGGCTTAGTTTATATTCCAGTTCAGATAGAAGCATTTTGTCTGCATATTTCTTCCCCTGATGTTTTAATGAGAGTTAATATCCTTATCTCCTTTACTGAGAAATGTTGGATGGTGCAAAATCGGGCAATAAACATCACGGGGTGGGTAACAGGGCTGTGCAGTGTTGTTTGGAGCTCTTAAAAAAGCTAATGTACTCTTCTTCAGCCTGCATTTTGGTGTTATTACTGCAAAATATGCAGCCAGAAAGAAAAAATTAAACTTAATGTTAACATTTATGACAATAATTTGCATTCACTGGAAATATTTTGTTGGTATTATAGGAGGTTGGTGTGAGTCTATCAAGAAAGAGAAAGGACAACAGAGCAGGAGGAAGCACAAGGGGAGTGTCTCTAAATGAAGCCTGAAATTAGTTTGCAATTATTGCACGTTTACTGAGTAATCCACCAAATGATAGTGCCAGGGACCACATCTGCTACTGATCCCACATTGCCCTGCAAGTATTGCTTAAAGAAGTGGTATATTTGGACTTGAATATCAGTATGTGGACAGATCATCGGTTTGGTTATGATAAAAACAGCTTCACTGAATTTAGTGGAGATTCCTTATTCTCTTGCCTCTTCTTCCATGAATGGAATTTACTGGTTAGAGTGATGAACCAGCTGCTGACAGCAACTGGGCACCACTGATGCTGCCCTCAGGCCTGTCCACGAGAGTGGAGGGAATTGCTTCCACAGCACTATGGCCATCTGAGGGTCTCTCCTGATGGGAGAATAAGTTAAATTTCTAATCATGTGCCTCCAGCATCACAAAACACAGATAAGCCAGAATACAGCCCAAAATAAGGCCTCCCTTTGACAAGATCTTTCTTTTCTGGACTTAGCCTGTGAGCTGTTGCCCTTTCTTCCATCTTGGCAGACTGCAATAATTATCCAGATGACATATATAGGGAGGCCACGAATTATTAACAATTAACTCAGCTCTGGAGTCACTGCCAAAGATTTTTTGGTTCGTAGAGGAAGTCAAAGTGAGTAAACCATGCTGAGTGACAATAGCTCTGCTTCCCAGCCAGACTGAACAGCTCGTAATGTAACTCAAATGTTTCCTCTTTCCAAGCTTGCTTATAAAAGAGCAGACAAGGAAAGGGCAGAAAGGACATTTAGAAGAACACAAGACTGGAAAAACAACCACTGATGTAATGTACTTTCTAAACTAAACATAAGGCATGCACTGTTGCAGCCATTTGAATAATGATTAAAAGAAAACCAAAACAAAGATAATTTGGTCTGCTTAGTCCTGAATACTGAAAGAAAAAGTGTGACCAGTTCCATGTTGGATGGCTGGGAAGTATTAGCCCTGCACTTCACGTGTTCTGAATCATCTCTGCTCCTGGTAGAGAGAAAACATCAAAAAGAAGAGACGTTGGATGAGACAGATGGAGTAGACATATGCATGGGAATTGGAGCATGCCAGGCAGAGGAGCAATAGAAATATCATGGACCTCTGGTGACCATCTTGTATGGTCCTACAAGGCCCACCTGAGATGTCTTTATAGTCCAAATGTCTAATGGGACAAGCTTTGGAAAGAGTGCAGGAGTTGAATCCAGAGGATAATGAGCAGAAGATTAATTTACACCCTCATTTCACAGAACAATAACTAAAGTATGGAAAGCTCAAAGCTTCTTTGCTGCCTCCTCTTCTCTCCGTGTCTTATCTGTCCTGTTCACTGACACCACTTATGACAGCAGATTTTAGCAGGTGCATTGGTGTTTTCAGGATCGGGACCTGTGCGACTTGCCCAAAATCACAGAGGAAGTGTGCTGGAATAATACCCAGATGTCTCAAGTCCCGCACCACTTTCTCAACCACAAAACCATCCTTCCTGTCTCTGCATAAATATAGAGCTGAGAGAAGTGATTTTATGTGCACATGCACATATCCAGAGTGCCTTATATGGAGGACAGGCACACTAAGGTGAAAGTTTCATTACAAATCAAATTAATTCAGTTTATGAAGCAACCTTGTTTAAATTTCTCTTGTTTCTCCTCCAAATTTCTCCCATTTCAAACATCACAACAGCACTTGCTTGTGTGAGGTTTTAGACTGTGTTTTGCGTAATGAAAGAAAAATCACATGAATTTTAGCTGGAGCAAAGCCACAGAACTTGATTTCATAATGCAAATCATGGCAACTCAGGTTCATCTGGTATGAGTCACTAGTATATTTCATTCAATTTCTTTGTATCTGAAGTGAATCCTTTTCTCTGGGAGGCTCCAAAGTAGAAACTGTGAGAAACTGGTTCTCCCTCTGCCCTGAGCACTCAGGTTCAATATGAACAATAAAACTTTGATAAAGCTACACAGCAGACTTTAGCTGGAGCTAAGAGAGCAATTTGTATTAAACTGGCACACAGCTGGCCTATGTCTTCAAACATCCTTTAGTAGGGATCCTTATGGAACTGATGCATGACAAGTTCAAAGCCTACAGAAGGAAGAGGTTCCTCTTTTGCTGTGAAATGCCTGGATAATAATAAATTCCCATGGATTAGATAAGGAATTGCACAAACCTGTGAAAGAAAAGATAATCTAGGGCTGTGGATTACAAAGATACATTCCTGGCTCAAGAACTTTCTGAGCCACAAGTTCCTGGGATGAGGAAAAGAAAAGTACATTAGTGAACTCCAAGATGTTAGAGATGGGCTTCCCAGAAATGCTCAGACTTAGGCTGTCCTTCCACTAAGTTAATAAATGCTGATACCAGTGAAAATAAAGAGATGCCAGTGGACAGGGTGGGCTGTTCAGTCATCTAAAAGACAGGCAATGCATTTAATCTGGTTGGGTAGGCTCAATTTTTGTTCAGTGGGGAGATACAGGCACCTCTGGAGATTGATTCATCCCATCCTAAGGGAAAAATCCAAGATAAGTGGGGTCAATCACCCACTGTCTCACTTCATGACTTTAATAGAAGTAAGAGTAAATAATTTATTTGGGATGTCTGGGGCAGGGTTCAGTTAGAGACTGGAATTTTGGAAGTCTCCATGGGTGGTAGATGCTTTTTTTTTCCCCTTAGGAGGGAATGGAAATGTAGTAAAGACAGTCTGTGGAGCCTGTGTTTCATTTTACTCTACAGTAGACAGATTTGGTCAGCTGCATCCTCCAGACTGCAGATTAGTGGGTGTTTAGTGCTGTCTGAACTATCCTAGTGGATCTGTCCTCACCTCCAGCAGATATCCTTTTTGCAGGTACCATGCCACACACGTTCAATTCAGATTCAGTCTGCCCTTAAATGCAGACTTGTACTCTTAAAGTGCTCTGTGGCATTTTCCTAAGGGTTTTTGAGCACCTCTCCAGATGGGCTTTGGCTTCCCGTAGTTTGTGTCATTTCTACCACATATATAAGCGGCCTGGGTAGCCCACAACTTATAAAATTACAATTGACACCTAAGTGTGAGCAACTGAACTAAGACCATTATTCACTAATAAACATCTACACATAAACATGTGGTGTGGTGTCTGTCTGGAGCTGAATCCAAATTTTATCTTGTAGATGACCAAACCAAGGTAAGATGAGTTCTACCAAAAAATGATTTTGAAAAAAATCCTTCCACCTTGAGAACAGGAAGAACTCAACAGCTTCTAGGAGCACTCAGCCTGTTCAATAAGAATCTCTTCCTTTTTGTCTCTTCTGCCCAGCACTTCTTCCTCCAAAAGCCTTGCTTGGAAGCAGGTGTAGAGCTGCAACTACTGAATGCGAGCCACTTGTTCACAAAGGGCCCCTCCAGAATTAGTAATAAATGTCTCACTCCTACTAGTAATAGTTTCTAGTTTTAGAAACACATAAACCACAGAAGTCTTTCCTTTTTCAGAATTTAGCATTTCATAATAGTGGAAAATAAAGTTTATTAAATTTGTAACACAATAAAAAAAGCCAGCTGCTACTTTACTAGCTCTTGGTACAGTAAACAGAAAGCGGCTTTTAATCATCAGTTGGCTATTAGTTTGACAGAGCCTCTTCGTCACAAACCACAAGTCACTCTTACACGTGGAAGCAATTTTGATTTTTCTCAGGGAGAAAAATATGCCCTCTCTTTCCAAATATCTCTGACATTTAGGATGGCTTAGCTCAAAGCTTCTCAGTTAGGGCACATTGACATAGATGGGCACAAATGGATGAAGCTCATTTTGCCTGCACTCCAAGCTGGCTGGATGTAGGCCAGCTCTGAACTGGAAATCATGTTAGGATGGAGCTTTGCCCAAGCTAATAAGATCTGTTGAAGGCAAATGCTGAGAAGCAAGACATTTCGGATATTAAAAAGGAATTCTTTACTGTGAGGGTGGTGAGGCACTGGAACAAGTTGTCCAGAGAACTTGTGGATGTCTCATCCCTGGAAATGTGCAAGGCCAGGTTGGATGGAGCTCTGTGCAACATGATCTAGTGGAAGGTGTCCCTGCCCATGACAGAGGGGCTGGAACTGGATGATCTCTAAGGTTCCTTCCAACCTAAACCATTCTGTGATACTGTGATTCTTTGTTTCTATGGGAATCATTTATCACTGCAGGCCGATTTTTAATAATGGAAATAATTCAGGGACTGAAGGACGGCATGAAAGATTGCACACACGGGGTTTTTTCCTGTCCAAATATTGATCTAATCAAAACAAAGGCTTGAAATGAAGAGGTTCCTGTGATTACAGGTATGGTCTTGAGCTCACAGCTAAGAAGCAGAACATCATCAGTTAATAGTGCAGAACCTGGTTCTTCCTAAACAGTGTGAATCGGTAGTAAAGCCTGGGACGTCAAACACATGATACTGATGTGGAGTCAGCACGAGTGAGAGTAGAATCAAACCCCTTGTGAGTTATCACTGCTCCAAATTTCTCTGATTTCTGGCAGGTTTATGGCAAGGTCTTTGCAATATTTTAACTTTGCATTTTTGTGCGTGTGTGTTTAAAGTCCTGTCTCTGTGAATGCTGCATAACCACAGTGTGCTCCCCAGGGCATCCCTCCTACATACACACAAAGTTCTGCTTAATGTTTCACTTGGATTTATTTGAATCTTTTATTATTGCAGTACTGAATGAATACTTGCATTAAAACTACTTACCCCAGTAATTTCACCAAATTTTTTTATTTTCAAATTGCGTCATCACATGGAGGTCACATTGACGCTGTACTTACAATGCATTGCTGCAGAGGTTCTGAAAAACTGAATTTTTGTCTGCCCACAAGAATTTTAATCATCTGATTAAACACTTAGATAACCAAGTATTGTCAGGTCCTGCATAACAGTCAAAAATTTAGATGAAGCTTGTATTGATTATATATTTGTTTAGAAAAAAATAAAATTTGAAATACCTCTTCTGATGGACCAGTTTTCTAGATGGAAATGGAGAGTTTTTCTGAATCAGAAGATTTAAAGCACTTCACAAATAGCTCTCAGCAGCTCAGAGAATAGTTCCCACTATATTTCCATGGAAAATATAATTACAGTAATTCTCAGGCTGATTTAAGTTATCTTGTGAAGGAATATGTAGTTGCTCCTAAGTCCATATAGAATAAAAAATTAATGGAATTTGGGTTGGAACTGACCTTAAAACCCGTCTTGTTCCAAACCCCTGCCATGGGCAGCAGGGACACCTTCCACTATCCTGGGTAGCTCCAAGCCCCGTCCAGCCTGGCCTTGGACACTTCCAGGAATGGGGCATCCACAGCTTCTCTGGGCAACCTGTGCCAAGGCCTCTGCACCCTCACAATAAAGATTTTCTTCCTAATATCTGATCTAAACATGCTCTCTGTCAGTTTAAGGCCACTGCCCTTGGTTGCCCTTGTAAAAAGTTCCTCTCCAGGGAATTTTAATCTTAATTATATTTCATTTTATATTTCATTTAATATATTTTAAATTAATATGCTTTAATATATTTTAATTAATCAAACAAATAATTTCATCTATTATGTGTAGATAAGACCTGTGTGGGGATGAGACATGGAATCCTTCTGCTGGATCTCTGAATGTTCCCGTTTCCTGGCAGTTTCAGTACTGACACAAATTTTGGCAGGTCAAACCATTCTTCTGCATCTGAGAGACATCGGTTTGGCTCGTTGTTCCTGCCATGGAACCTTTTTCCCTATCACAGGTAGCACAAGGCTGTGGTTTCTCCAGTGTCGTGAGACAGGAGCATACATAGGTGATGGGATAGTTGTGCTACTGCATCTGGGGTTTTGGGTCTTGTGGAGGGAAAGCGAGAGGATAGAGGACTGCAAAGCAGCCCGGGAGTTTGTAAATCAAATCAGCAAGTGTGAAGGGTTTCATTTAGCAAACTGGGTTTCTCTCGTGTTTTATTTTGTCCCTGTTATTGGCCTTTTTTCAAATAATAATTAAAAAAAAAAAACCAAACCAGAAATTATTTCACTTCACTGACAAGGAAATATTAACTTGCTACATTAAACAGAAATGGGGGAAATAAGGAGGGAAAAGCAATAGTAGCTCAAAGATATTACATTTATTCAAAATCTGAGAAAAGAGCTTGACAGATCAATTCTCAATTCATTGAGACATTAACCTGAAGAGAAAAACATTGATCTAAACTCAGCAGTGATATTAGACACTGGATAACTCACCTAAGTAGTAGAAAATCTGGCTAACATGTTTTTTATCTTTCTCTGGCCTAAAAAGTGAAATGTTGTTAGCCCAAAGAAAGTACATGAGGAGCAGTGCCTTTTCAATCACTTTTTAGAACTTGATTTCATTCACTTTTGTAGAGCACAATGATGGTTGTGCCACAGTTGCTTGACGCTACGACAAGGACAAAAATATCAAGTCATGCTTTAGGGAGAACCGCTCTCCCCAGGTCAAAGTTTAGGTCATACTTGATGTCCAGACCCTCTATAATCAATGGGAAGCAGCAAGCACTTCCCCAGGATGATTGTCCTATCCTAAATGAAGCGTCTGGAAGAGGCAAGATGATAAAATTTCAGGGTGCCGTGTTCTCTGCTGAATATAGAAGGATCCTGTGTTTCTAACTTATCCTAGAAAGCAGCAACTGAAAGGAACCATATGGTGGTTAATTAAAGACCAATGAATGTGGCAAACTCCTCCCATGGCATTGCAAACACCTCTGGCAGATGTGACCTGAACTGTCCACCACCCCTGTCCCCTGTGTCACCACAGTAGGTGGGACAGATAAATAAACCACTGATGTTAACTGGGCTTTTTTGTTTAGAACTGGGCAGAGTCCCAGCAGCCTGGGAAGAAAAGGGCTGTTCTTGTCCAGCCTGGTCAACGAAAGTTCCCAGGGAGAGATTTCACTTGTAGGCAGAGGGAGCCTGAAGTGCGTTTGGAAAAAGCGGTTATCCACTCCAGTCTCCAGGTCTCCACTCAGCCAGTCTCTGGATTTCCCAGCTGCTCTACTAAAAATAAATTGATGAAAATGAAAACTTTCTCTTGGCAGGGATTTTGACAAGTGTCTAATGCAGACCTGTGCTGATGCAGTCAATGAGTAATAATATCAGCATAGCCAACTATGGGAGAGGTTTATATTTTTCCTTTTTCTTTTTGCTTAGGAAGGGGGAGGGCCACACTGCAGCACATTATTTACAGTACAACATGATTCAATTGCAAGAGGGGAAAAGAAGCCAGCCCATTGTTCAAGGACTATACATGGATTGAACATTAGGAAGTAAATTTCCCTGCCTGAAAAATATAACCCCCTCTCTCTCCCTTTGGCACAGCTTCATCTGGGAGCTTTACACCTGAAACTTGGCTTCCAAACGAAAACCAAAATCCCCGCTCAGGTCAGACACAAATGAAGGCCATCTTTGTTGCACCCTAAAGAAGGAATTTTGCTGCCTTATGGAGTAGGATTTTCTATTAATTTTTAAAGAGATGATTTGTTACAGCTGCAAGGAAGGCCGCAAAAAGTACAATTGGGTTACACCAGCTCAGGATCTCACAGATTTTTCTCTAAAGTCCCTTTGACTGATTTTTAAAGGTGTCTGATGTAACCCAAAGAAGACCAGCTGCAGCTCCAGTGGGGATGGGATGAGCTCAGCCTCATGAATTTTACCAAGGCCTCTAGAGCTACAACAAGGTGCACTCTCTACCAGCTACGGAGATGCACAGTTCAACAGAATGGGGCAGTCATACATTAAAATGCAAAAAGTGGCAAACATAAAATAATGAATACAAACCATAACCTTAAAAGCCTGGAAAATATTTATCAAGCCTTGTGGTTCTGCTCTTGTGAGAACAAGCATCAGCATGTGCTGAGGACTGACAAAGTGAGATCTCTTCTGTAATTCTGAAACTCTTTTGGAGGATGAGGAAAAGTGTTAGAAAACTTTTGCTACACATCTTTCAAAAACAAACGATGACTTATTTGTGGCATACTTTATACAAAGTCATATAATAGCTGAGTAATTATTGGAAGTTTTTTTTCCTGTCAGTTTAGAGACACTGTTAAAATCTGCCAAAATGAATGAAGTATCGTATGGAAATAATAGAATGATGGAGTGATTTGGGCTGGAAGGGACCTTAATCATCATCTAGTTCCAACATCTGTGATAAACTTAGTGGCTCTCCTCTGGACTCATTCCATATTCCCATGTCGGGAATATGTGTCGGGAGCCCCAGAGCTGGATGCAGTACTCCAGGTGAGGTCTCACAAGAGTAGAGTAGTGGAGGACAGTAGAAAAGAGTAGCTGATGGATTGCTGAAATATACCTTGCTGATTGTGGCTGCAAACTCCCAGAACATGCTGATAAAATATCCATCTAGGAATATCCAGGCATTGCAGTAATAGCTCACTCAGAATTGCATGTCCTACTTACTGAATATTTGCAAAAAATGGCTGTGTGAAGCCAGTACTCACTGTTTACACAGCCATTAATGAACATTTACGGATTTATTTTTCTCTGCGTTTCTTTCTCTAACTAAATTACAAGTGCAAAAACAAGATTGTGGTCATATCATGTTTAAACAGGCAAAGTTTCAAACATGAAGCCACATCTATTATTCAGCACAATCTTCTAAAAACATTAAAAGATGCCTTTTTGAACTTTGTGGTTATTTTTGTTAAAAGACAAAGCCTCTCCAGGTTAAATTTTACTCTGAAGCCAGGGTGTGAGTAGCAATTGCAATGCTTTGTGTATGGTGCAGTGTTACTCCTTACTAATCTAACGGGATTCCTTCTCTCCCATTTTTTCCTTCCTCCCGTCCCTGGGCACCGTCAGATAATCATGGAATCATTTAGGTTTGAAAACACCTCTAAGATCATCGAGTCCAACTGCTGCTTTTATTAACCCAATCCCCTTCACATGCTGAAACACACTGAACTCTTTGCTGAGATGCTGCTCTTCTGTAACCTGACAAAAACCAGCTCAGTTCTGTTGCTGTGTTAATTTTTTCTGCCAGTTCAGAGCTGGTCTGGTTCAGAAGGGGAACCTGAGTTGCCTTGGGAGCTGGTGGGAGTGGTGGAAGGATGTAGGTAAGAAGTGAAGGCAGAGGAAGGAAGGAGTGAGACCACCCCAGCTGCGGCACTTAAATGAATTCATCTGTGTTGTCTACCTGCATCCTGTGTGCAGTCTCTCTTCTCTGCACTTATGGCAAAAATTAATAAAAGAAAAGATGCACTTAGAGTAAGGGTTGAGAGGTTACACTGTTTGCATCCTCAGGCATTTAAAAACCTTTGTAAATCTGGCTGGATTCGATTAACTTTAATTTTAGACTCACGTTCAACCCTAAGCAGGAGTGTAGTCTCCCAGAGTCCAGTGAATCACTAATCTGCTTCCATTTTAATGCACACTTATGTTCCTTGCACAGAATGGACAGAGAAAAGGACCTGATAAAAAATTAATAAACACATATTAGCTGTGTGTACCAATTCTTTTCTGTGCTGTATCAGCAACCTTGCCTCACTGTCTTGCTATCCATTATCAAATGAGGTTTTCTGTAGACTCTGAGAGAGATGTGGATTCAGAGGTGGAACTTGAAGCTTGGTGAAAAGCTGGAAAGTAACTTTAGGGAATTTAAAGTATTATAAATAATTATTTTTCTAGAACTATCCCAAGTAGATGTAAAATTAAGAAAGTCACTTTCCTTATCTGTAAGGACAAGAGTTCAGCTGATGGGAATCTGAGTTTAAAATATTGCGAGAGTGAAGCACTTGGAATGGGAAGTCAGGATTATTGTACTACAGGGGATTCCAAATCATTATTTTTTTTCTGTGTTCCATTGGTAAGAAAAAGAAAAAACACCTGCATGGCCAAAATTCTGAAATGATGTGTAGGATAAGTGGAATTGACAATTTCATTTTTACTTCATTGATTTGACTTGTCTGTTTTGATTTATAATCTAATTCTGGACTAAAATAGAAATGTTTTGAATATGGCAACAACACCGAACACAAGAATTTTTTGTTGTAAATCATAAATATATTTAGATTTTGTCACAATTAATTTTTTAAAAAAATGCTGATAGGATGAAATCACTATTTTCTGAAAGAATGAAGTTAATAATCCCAATGGAAACATTTGGCCTGAATTATCTCTGACTTGCATTTATCTAATTTAGGGATGGTGCCACAAAGCCACCTGGGATAAAACCTTGAATCTGAGAAGAGGGGTATGTATAATGAAGGGATCTCTTAATTGTACCTGTTGGTATTGATTGGCTTTTAGTCCTCCAGGAGTGGAAGTAGAAATCTTGATCTAGCAGCTGTTATTCCTTGCCTTAATTTCCAAATTTATGCCTTTTTCACTATCTCTTATCTTTCAAAAGTCTTTCTGTTTGCTTCAATAGATCTTAGTGCTCCTCCACTCTTAGTGCTGTGAATGAGAGGAGGAAGAAATAGCTGCAGTTTCTAAGAATCTGCTCACCTCATTTTTGTGAACATATACATTTTACTTTAATTTACTGAATGCCTCCTGAGTTTCGGAAGGGATATTGAGTAGGTATTTTGGTTTTGGGGAGAGCCAGAGGCAAGAGGTCTGCCTGAACATAAATCTGTTAAGGAGATGTCCTTATCTAGTTAGGATCAAGAAGGTCATGGACCTGAAGGAGCTGTTCATCCTGGGAAAGAGAAGGCTCCAGGGAGACCACAGAGCATCTTCCAGCACCTAAAGGGCATCTACAAGAGAGCTGGAGGGGAACTTTGGAGAAGGGCATGGAGTGATAGGACAAAGGGGAATGGCTTCAGACTGAAAGAGGTTGGGTTTAGATCAGATATTAGGAAGAAATGCTTTACTCTATGTGGGGTGAGGCCCTGGCACAGGTTGCCCAGAGGAGCTGTGGCTGCCCCGTCCTTGGAAGTGTTCAAGGCCAGGCTGGAGAGAGCTTGGAGCAGCCTGGTCTAGTGAAAAGTGTCCCTGCTCATGGCAGAGGGGTTGAAACTGGATGATCTCTAAGTTCTCTTCCAACGCAAAATTTTGTGATTCTGTGGTTCTGTCAGTGGTCATCTCAGTTTGGCTGAGCCACACCTGGAGTACTGACACCAGGCTTATGATCTGACAAAAGCTATTGGGCTATTTTTCCATGGATTCAAGCAAAAAATTCATTGCACAACTCACAAAATAGTAGCGATAGATTTTTGACACATTCATTTCATCTGGGGGGAAAACCTTGCAGTTCCTTGTTCACTGCTGAATTTCCACACTCACCATGAGACAGCCATTAGGGCTGACTCCATGTGGGTTAGCGAGGCCTTACTGCATGAGATTTGCCAGCTAAAAAACATCCTGTGGAAGGATATGCTGTTGATATCTGTTTTACAATCTCCGTGGGATTGAGGTGCCTGTCTGTGCTCTCACACAAAGCTCTGATTTTGGGTACAGGTTCACAAAGCCGTGTGCCACATGAAGCACCTGGGGCGGTCCTCTCTTCCTCTGCTGATGTCAAATAGCTCAGTTTCCACTTCCTCTGGATGTGTAAGACCCACAGCCACATTCCTTGCAAACAAGATCTGAAGGAACGTACATTTCCAGGTATGTCAGCACATCACCTTCTTGTTGCTGCCAAATTGTCACAGAATCATGATTTTTGAATTAAAAACTGCATCTGCTTAAAGAGAGCTCAGAGAGAGACCTAAACTCTTCAGTACATAGGAGGCTTTTGGAAATTGCACTTGCAGACAATTAAAAGTTGCATTGTTTAGCTGAGTAATAACCCATCACTATGAAAAAGGCAGTTACATGACATTGGTTACATTGACTATGTCAATTTTTAATTCCTTTAGTGGTATAAGTGACAGTTTTTTATTTGCCTCTTCTCTTGATACATAGCAATAAAACCAGCAAATTACCACTAAATTCAAAGTAACTGAACAGATAAGCTTCTTTCCATGCTCTCTGGCAAAAAAATCTCTTTTCTAGCCTTAGAGAGCCAGTAAACCTGGCTGGAAATCTCCAGAAAATGACACATTGATGGACTAGAATGGTATTATGAATATCTGATTATCTGAGAAAGGTTTGCTGAGGTGCCAGGTGAGCTACACAAGCCAAATTACAGATTCCCCATCAATCCTTCTCTATCTGATTGGGTGGAAAAAGAGGGACGTGCCCTCTAAAATATTAGGTTTTCTCTGACTTGTTCTCTAGGACTAAAAGTTGTTGTTATATCCCTGGAAGTTGGGCATCATCTTAAGCTCCTTGACCACAGACACAAGAAGGCTGCAAAAAGAAATGTGCATGTCAAAAGTCAGCCTGTCTCCCCCTGTTCCAGCCTTCTGCCTGGCCTTGTGCAGCTCGGTCGTGCTGATGCTGATGCATGGGGAGCCTGAAACAATGCAGGTTTAAACACAGCAATATAATTTGTTGCTTTTTAAATCTCACTCGTTCATTAAGTAGTACTTATCCTTCTCCCCATCCCTGGAGTGAATTGAAAAGTTGGGACAAAAGTGGGAGTGAGTCACTACTGAAAGAATTTGTTTATTTAACTTTAACCCCTGATGTAGGAGCATCAGTTTCAGCTGCCTGAACTATGTGAAATTAATTCCACGGTAAGCGATGTAGAGCTAATTGCGCAGGGATTGACAGCAGGGAGCTTGACAAGGGCTCTGTGCAGGCACAGCATTCTGTGATGACCAAAACTGCCTCATTAGTCCTGCAAGATTCCCCATTTACCTCGTGTTCCTTTCTCAGACTACAAGCTCCTGGGTTTTAGGACAGTGTGAAGCTATTACTGCCTTCAGCTGGGTGCTGAAATGAATCCAGTGGTGTTTAGGTGGCCGCTGCCTGGCAGGATCTGTACGTGGGTTCAAGTGCTCTCTTGACTCTCAGTGACAGTTAAATGTCCAAAGGACTTTTTAAAAACCCATTAGTGCCTAGTGACACATTTAATTATCTGTTTACCTCCATAAATCTCTGTGTAAATTAGAGGAAAATGATAATCAAATTCATTAACATTTGCAAACTGCTTTATGACCGATAGGTGTATCAACTATTATTAGCCCAAAGGCAGAGCTACTCTTATCACTGCCACCGATATCTAGGCTCGTTTTACTTGGCAGGATTTAAACCTAACGGTTCTTATCATAAAAAGAGAAAGAAAGTGTCATCAGAACTGATTGAACTACATATTGGCTACGTTGTGTTTTAATGGCTGTCAAAGATAAACACAGGGGTGGCTTATCTTGTTTCCTAATCGTCTTCAGGTGTAATGTTGTCATTCATTTTGTTAACTCTGTCTTTGTATTTAAACCCGGAGGAGACCACAAACTGAAAAGTACGCATTCGGTGTATTTCTGCTTCCTATTGGTCTGTTTGTGGGAATAATCGTTTCAAACTCAGTGACCACAAATGAGTTTATGTTTATACAAAACTTCCTGAGAAAGCACAGAGGGGACCTGCCACCCTTCACTGATTAGCTGACAACGTCTGCTGCTGCTCGCTCTGTGTTAGGTGTGGTCTTGCATAAACCTGAGCTGCCCTTGCTTCTGCCAGATCTCTGCAGGTTTATGAGAGCTTGTCCTGTAGGTCTGCTTAATCTTAATCTCTTTGGCACCCAAACAAGGTGTTCCCTGGATCTTCCTTGTATAGATAAGGAGAGACTCTGGTTGTTACAGAGGCAAGATGTCCTCTAATCTGTCACTGGGAGTGCAGGAGAAGGAGCTATTCCAGCTCTGCTGCACCTGTGATCATTGGCTCCAAGGAACAAGCTGGGCCCGAACAGACAGCAGCAAAATTGATGTGTTAAGACACAAAGCAAAGAATGAATTCCCCCTTCTCCTTCTTCTAGAGCAAATTAATTGATTTTTAAAATGTTTCTTCTTTCCCAGAGCACTGCTGCTCCTGGATAGTTTTTGACCTTGTCCTAACAGTACAAAAGAAACTCCCAGTTAGTTTTATCCTAATAGTAACCCCATGAAGTAAGGAAGTAATCTTAGTTTTCTCATTTCATAAATAGGGGACTGAGACTCAAAAAGGTGGATGTGTCTTATCTATTTATATGCATTTGGGCATTTGGTCTAAGCCAGCTGTCTGAGCTCCCTCTGTAGCTGATGGAGGAAGGCAGGCAATTCCAGATTCAAATATCCCATTTCTTCTTAGCCACTTAATTTAGCAGTGGAAGAGTTGGCCTATGCCTAATCCCCATTGGGATCCTGAGCTAGGTGGAGAAGGACTTTGGTCTTCTGACTATGTGGGTGTTCTCAGAGTTTGCCTAAAATATTTGAATAGGATCACAGCCCTCACAAAATGCTGTTTTAGCTGCTTTGCTTTGCAAACTCAGCCAGTGGTGTATGATCTCCCCTGCTTAATAGCCCACTGGTTTGAACAGTCATTTAGGAAGTGAAAGCTCACAGTTCAGCCCTGAGAGAGCCTGGCTTTATCCCTCCTAGAAGCATGACCTAGATACCTTACTGCTCTTCTGGGGAGAGATGTGCTACCACACTAATCACAAACAAATTTGAGAGTGGTGGCAGAGGCCTAGGGGTAAAAGGACCAAGATGGGACACTCCTGAATTTGTACTGACAGAAGAAAGAAGCTGCATGTCTCCAAGACTGTGACTCCTCCCAGGAAGAGGAGGCAGGTACCATGGAGAAAAAAGGTCACTGGAGGAATTTTTTGACAGCAAGGGTTTTCTCAGCAACTTCTGCTGCCTGGACAGCCCAAAGAACCACTGGGGCTCCCAGAGCTTTCAGACTGGTTAATACAGTGCTATCCTAGCCACCTGATTTCTTGGATTTTTTCTTTCCTCTTCCTTTTCAAAATAATAATAAAAAAGTAACCTCAGTTTATTTGCCAGTACATGGTTAAAACAATTATTGGCATCTCACATAGTACAGAAGGAAGCTTTTCAGCCTTTTCTAAAGGGACATCAGTGTCCTTTCACTGAACGGAATTAGACAATTTCAGTGACTTTGCAACACTTGCCCTTTAGACAAGAGGTATGGAATCTTTCTAGGAATTTCAGTTTCAATTTCTGATTGCACAGATTGAAGGGAAGACAAGAGAAGAAGATAAGAGGAGAAAGAGGGAAGAGGACAGGAGAAGAGAGGAGAAAAGAAAAGAAAAGAAAAGAAAAGAAAAGAAAAGAAAAGAAAAGAAAAGAAAAGAAAAGAAAAGAAAAGAAAAGAAAAGAAAAGAAAAGAAAAGAAAAGAAAAGAAAAGAAAAGAAAAAAGAAAAGAAAAGAAAAGAAAAGAAAAGAAAAGAAAAGAAAAAAGAAAAGAAAATAAAAGAAAAGAAAAGAAAGAAAAGAAAAGAAAAGAAAAGAAAAGAAAAGAAAAGAAAAGAAAAGAAAAGAAAAGAAAAGAAAAGAAAAGAAAAAAGAAAAGAAAAGAAAAGAGAGGAAAAGATAAAAGAAGAGAAAAGGGAAGAAAGAAAATAAAAGAGAGAAGAAGAGAAAAGAAGAGAAAAGAAAAGAGAAAATACAAAAGAAATTAAAGAAAGGAAAAATAAAATAAAGAGGAAAAGAAAAGAAATCTTTAGCTATTAAATAGAAGGTCATATAAAGAAAAGAATTGTAACTGGACTGATAACCGTGTCCCTTAAATTAATACTGAATAATTGGAAATGATAATTTGCAAGTGACATTTCCTGCATGGTTAACCATGGTATAGGCTTTATTGTTATATTGTTAAAAATGAATAAGTTGCTGCACAACTGCTAATAGCATTTGTAGCTATTGAAGATAAGGCAACAGTAAGGGGTAATCAAACCACATTCTACCAAGTATAAAATGACTGTGTAAAATGACATCTGTAAATGAAAGCTTAATTAGCCTGATGTAATTGACAATAACTGGCCAGCCCGTTTCCCTCAGGCGAGCTGGTGGCACAATCAGATGGGATGTCCTGGATGTAGCCAGGGTATGAGGCTGCTGCTGTCCCCAAGAAAAGGCTTCTTCCACCTTCACACCTGCTGGGTCATTGCTCCGTTACCCTGGTTTCTGCCCATTAAAAAGCTTGTCTGAGAGAAAATATAAACAAATTAGGCCAAACCAGAATATTTTGGGAGAGTTCCTTACTATAGATCAGGAGCTCCCCCTGATCAGTAGGCCTGTGCATGGAGTGTGGGACTCCTGTTTTGGGTTGGGTGCTGTAGGTGTGTAGGGGACACAGAAGGAGGAGCGGGGAAAATGTTTGATGGTGTAAGAAATGAAGAACTCTATTTATTTAGCCTGTATGAAAGAGGACTGAGAAATGCTTTGATTACACTGCATAATAGAGAAAACGCCAGATGTGAAAGGGCAGGTTAATCTGTCAGAAAGCAGATAACAAGAATCATGGATATGAAAGCTAGACGTGTTCATCTCAGAAAGAAGGCACATATCTTTTTAACAATGAAGCTGATTAAGAAACTACAGAAAGGAATGATGGAGTTTGCATTTCCTGATGCATGCTACTTAATTTAAACTGAGTCACCTTCCAGGTAGAATTGTGCTAGCCCAACTCAAGTTATAGCCTAGATCCAGGCCTAACAGGATGAGATGGAACAGGAAGTCAAATCAGATGGTTTACTTTTTAATAGCATCTTTAAAATATAAGAACTAGATAACACTGTCCTATGGTACTACAAAAGCTTGTATAAACCCATTTCCTCTCATCTCATCTCATCTTTCATTGCACATCGCACTTTTAATCTAGGATAAAAAGATATGATTCCAGTAGGCAGTCCAGGTTTCTCTCCTGTTTTACAGCTATACAACTGGGAGTGTTGTTATTATTATCACCATTAAGGCTTAAGCATATGTTTAATGTGCACTCAAACAGTTTTTTCAACTTGCAGCCTTAATCACTGCAGTGTAATAAGAACCAAATCATTACAGAGCAGCAGATTAGTTCTCAGAGCTTCTGCACCTTAGGCAGTGATGCCATTAATTCATATAAACCAGGCAGCACTGGGCCTGGTAGGTATTTGGAAGGGAGACCTCCAATGCAAATGCGTGTTTCTTAAAATAACTTCTGTTGAGGCTACTCATGTAGCTACTAATGAGTGCATTGCACTGAGGAATGGGGACAGGCAGGAAGCTAAAAAGAAGGTAGAAGGACAGAAATGTAACAGGTACAATTGGAACTGACATAGGAAGGAGGTGTGAAATGAATGAAGGCATGCAAGGAAATCAAAAAATCATAAAATGTTTTGGGTTGGAAGGGACCTTGAAGATGATCAAGTTCCAACCAGCCCATCATGGGCAGGGATGATGCCCACTAGATCAAGTCGTGCAGGATGCCAAAATACATGAGATATGAATAAAACCAATAAATCTGGATTATTTTCAGAACTATCCAGAAAAGCCTCCATTCTTTACCATCAGGCACAGACTAACTGGGTTGTGACATAAAAGGTACATCTGAAAAGTCTGTAGGATCATAAGGATATTAGATATCAGGAAGAAATTCTTTATTATAAGGGTGATGAGGCCCTGGCACAGGCTGCCCAGATTGGTTGTGGATTCTCCAGCCCTGGAAGTGTTCAAGGCCAGGCTGGATGGGACTCTGAGAAACCAGGTCTAGTGGAAGAGGTCCCTGTCCATGACAGGAACCTTGGAACTAGATGATCTCCAAGACCCTTTCCAACCCAAACCACCCTATCTTCATACTTGTACTATCAACCTGGGGAATAACTTGCTACCAAATTGCTAAATGCAGGTTTTAACATGATTATGAAATAAATAGCTTGGCCTAAACAAAGCAAAAGAAGGATCTGTGGGTTTAGTTTCTAGTACGTTATAAAGTGCAAATATTGGTCAAGTCTTTGTTAAATTTGGATTTCTATGAAGTTTTCCTTCTGTGCAGCTTTCCTGGCATCATTCATTCATTCTGTTCTACTTTCAGGCTACTCTTACAATCAAACTTTTCAGGATTTGGTAACTTGGTATCTCTGCCTCTCTGTCAAATATGGTTGAAATTGGCCTAAACCCAGAAGTTCTCGCTGTAGAACAGGTTGCAAGATACAAGGCACAGATAATGTCATCTCATGCACTTTGTCCCCTAAGGAAACCATATTAAAAAATGATTGGCCATTCATACAGATACCAAAGATAACAATACAAACCATAATTAAAGACAATAAAATTATTGGAAGGCATATTAAACCTTGTACTTCAAGGCTTAAGCTCAACTCTAGCTGTTAGAGAGGATTATAGCTCTATATTAGAGGAAATAATTGATTTTCTGTGTCACTTCATATTCACTACCAAAAAGAAAAAAAGTTTAAAAAAAGCATCAATTATTTTTCTTCCTGTTCTTGATCTTCTTTTTCCTAACTAGAATGATTCAACCAGAGTTTATAGTAACCAGAATTTCCCAAAATCATCTGGGGAATTGAAACTTGTTCCTTGGTGTAGCAAAAATATTTAATACAGAATATTTTCTTCCATCTTTCACTGAGAAGGGAAGCAAGATAGGAGTCACAGAATATTTAACTGATGTCTGCTGTGAAGTTTTATTTCTTCTTTATGGTGTCCTCATCTTCTGACTCACAATTTAGCTGGAGAGGGGCACTGGGCTGTATGGACTGGGGTCTTGCCCAGGCAGGTCATGTTCATGTGTAGGACACCATAGTCTGGACATCTTCCTTACTTACAGTAACTGATTTCCTGTTTCATAGAGATGTGACTATTTTTCCTCCACTGACTGTAAGAGGAGTGAGAACCTGACAGCTCAGAGGGGATGTGGTCTGAATTTCTCGTCAATCTCTTGATATTACAGTCCCTGAGAGGTGAGGTACTGAAATGACCACACCATAAATGACCAGGGCAAGTATGATTTCACGTGCATAAAAACTGAGGTAAAATCCTCCAAGGTTAGGGTTAGGCTGGAAGGAAAATTTCTGCTGCTGAGGCAACATCTCTTTGTCAGTCTGCCAACATCTCCTGAGATTAAGGCTCCTGTGACAGCTGTTTACTTACTTGCAAATTGCATTTGATTTAATGATTTTAGTTGGAAATGACTATGACTGGACCAAGATGCAGGACACCTGCCCCAAGCCCTCACTCTGGAAAGCTCGTGTATGGTGTCTAGAGCCAGAGGATAACCCATTAAATGCTGGAATAGATTTCTTTTCCTTGCCATGTATCATTACCAGGATTTTGTACTGAGTTTGTGGTAAATTTGTACATGTAAAGTAAGACTCGCTTGTGCCTAGCACGAGGAGAATCCTGTTCCAAGCAACAATGACATATATGTTCACACAGAAAACAGTCAAATCAAGCTGAATTCAGGAATATTAAGTGGACATTTCTTGATGTGCATTTTATCTCTCTTTCTCCATCTCTTAAAAAACCCCCAAATTATAAACAGCAACAACAAAAATTTAGAAAAAGAGCCATTGAATAACACCAAGAAAACAAACCAGGAGAGCTGTTGCTGCAGTTTGCACTTTCTCCTCACCCGTCCCCACAGCACATTTGCCACTAAAGTCTCCAAAGAGGATTTTGCAGCTCTAATCATGTCTGACAAAGATACCACCACCTCCACCCGCCCCTTTCATGACAGGCCAAGTGTGAACTGACTATTTACTTCACTCAGATGCTTCACCTCAGTGAAAAGGTGCAGCAAAAATTGTTGCAACAAGTTTGGATGCTGGTAGGTCAGTGGCTCATCTGTACTGTGGTGGCAGTATTTCCTCCCAGCTACCCTGTGCTCCTGTGCTGCAACAAACATGAATGACAGAAATGTCACAAAATTGTTACAAAAGTGGCATGAAGGCCATTATTTAAGAAAAACCATAAGCCAATTCTTCTGCAGAAAGATGGTATCATAGAATCCTATAAGGGTCTGGGTTGGAAGGGACCTTAAAAGTCATCCAGTTCCAACCTCTGCCGTGGGCAGGGACACCTTCCGCTATCCCAGGTTGCTCAGAGCCCCATCCAACCTGGCCTTGGACACTTCCAGGGATGAGGCAGCCACAGCTGCTCTGACAAACCTGTGCCAGTGCTTCACCACACTTAGTAAAGTATTTCTTCCTAACATCTAATCTAAACCCACTTTATGCAGGAATACATAGTTCATTTCGTCTGGTGCAGTTCTGCTAGTCAGAAGTACCACCACTGAAATCAATGTGTTATTCTCAAACAGGGAGGAAATAAGAAACAGTTTCTTTAGTAGAAGGAAAATTTCCTTAAATATAATTGAGCAGACAACCAGTAATCCCAGTAAATTCCTTCCTTAGCATTAGTGACGCTGTATTGACTGATGCCAGCAGAGAATTTGGCCGACACTATGACCAGATCATATTACAGCAAACACTGCTCCGAGCATCTTCATATGAAGCTGGAATATATCTGAGCAACATTACTGACAGGAACTGCTTGAAGCAGGGTATGATTTTGTTTGACAAAAATCAAATAGTATGATAAAAGAGGAGTTCAGGGTGTGGTACTACAGGACTGCCACTGATACGCAACCAAATCCCTGAGCTGAGGGACACTAGAGCCCTCTCATCAGGCTTTCTGCTAAGCTTTAGCCTGTTGCCATTTTCAAAGAGCAGTGACGATGGGGAGGCATTTTGCTTTCTCATATTCCATGGATGTAGAAGACCTTAATCTTCACTGTTAAACTTGAACAAAAACAAACGAAACAAACAAAAAGCAAACATGAATTTCTGTTTTCTTTTGAGGGTAAAAGACAACAGGAAAGTTGGTTTTGCTTCAGTTCTCAGTATTGGAAATCCAGTGGGACCTTTTGGTACAAAAGCTCAATTTGGACTTGATGGGAACCCAGTTTACTAGTTTAAGTCACTGTTGGCTAATACAGCTTGAAGCTGTTCCACAATAAAGCACAACATTCAGCTGTGAGCTTTATCGCTGGGACTCATCTGACCTTTCCCAGGTAAGCTGGAATTGCTTAACACCGTGGCTACCCCAAAACTAATGGAACCTTTCAGCATGGCTTAGGCTATCACTTCACTTCCCTGACATCAATTTCTAAAATAAAATAGAAGGCTAATTGGTAAATCAGGAAGTACTTTTTTCCTACCCCCCTGAGATATAATGGTCAAATACATTTTCAAATCTAAACTACCAACAATACAAACGTATGACTTAAATGCAGAAATAAAAGGGAAAGCTCACATCAGGATGAGAGTTCAACAAGAATTTACCAGGCCAAATTTATTGGCCTTGATGGGGACAGGTATTAATCGCAGCCACCAAGCTTAAGGTAGAGTGGTCAATTTTAATCAGCATGGTTGAAAACTTCAGGGAAGGAATGGATATGCAGGAAACAATTTACCTCCAGAGTTTCTGCCCGGCCCCAAACCATTTTTACCTCATCGTATCATTCTACTCTACTGAAATACTTTCAGAAAAATGCAAGACCACATAGGCTGACTATAGCATGAATTCTTCAAAAACTACTTGGCACGAGGTTTTGAAACTGAAGATGAACACTAACGGGATGCTTAGCATCTTGTGTGTTGGATTTTGAGATGTGTAGTGAAGTAAAGCAGGAGGAATTACAGGAGCTGAACAACTGATCCAAGACATTCAAGGGCAGAACCACACCCAGTGTTTGCTCCTTAGCAGGAGGATTTTGGATAAGGAAGAGTAGGTGATGTGGATGATGAGTGTGAAAAGACTCTTCAAGTTATCATAGGAAATTTAGATAAAAAACAAAGGTGAAAGAGTGAGGAAATTAGTCAAACTCATAAGTTCAAATCTCTGCTGAATGCCCCAAACACAAAAATTCAGCCCAAGCTGTAGAAGATGCATCAGAGACCAGACTGTAACGTGTTTCAACAGCCAATCTGAATATGTGGACACTATCAAGAAGAGTAAAGAAAAGACAGAAACATTAAAGCATGAGGGCTTCAGTACTGCAGCTGTGAAAGTGAGGCAGAGTCCCATAGTGTTGCTTTCTGCACTAAATACAGATGAAAAAAGGAGAGTTCCTGCCACAAACCACTTCTAATCTCAGAATAAGGCACAAATATCCTCTAATCACCACCCACGGCACATGAGGTGGGGAACCTCCTGTCTACGTTAGAGAAGAGCACCCCTTGGCAGCACCGACATCGCACGTCCTCTCGACGCCCCCATCAAAGCCACCGTGTCATAGGAAAAGAGGAAGCCAGAAGCATCCAGGATAATGTGGGATCACTCCCTGACTGAGGCTGGAGCAGCTCTGCCTAGCAGTCCTTGGGCACGATCCCCAGGAGTGCTCTACGTGAAGCTTCCTCCAGAGCTTGGCCAGCACGCAGGAATCCAATGTTTAGAAAGCCATTTTCCTGTCCTTATAAACAATTCAACCACAATAGCCCAATTCCTGGCTCTGAGGCCTCATTTAAATGTTGGTCAGTCGAGGCCCACAATTAACATTTAATTAGTAAACTCATTACAAAGGCAGGAAGTCTCAGACTTTCCCTTCATTCTCTTTCAGGCCTCTGAAGGGAAGGACCAGGCCCGTCTTTGGCTTTCGATTCAGCAGACGGGTGGGTTTTTTTTTTGTTCTCTCTCCTGATTTCCCCTTGCTTGCAGAACAGTTGCTTTCCCTGAAGCAGACAGGCATGACCTGAATACGTTGAATGTTTGGCTGGAAATAATCTACTTAACATAAATATTTCCATCTAAATTTCACCCTGGATGGCTTCCTTAGTGTTCTCAGAGGACTGAAGGAAAAGTGGTTTTTCAGAGATGAGGTGGTGAGGAGCTTGGTCACCTGCACTCACGGGCCTTTGTGGTAGAGGAACCGCCAAAAACATCTGATTTTGTGTATGATGCTGGAAGGTTATGTCTATTGTCTGTGATAACCAGGAGGAAAATGACCACTTGACAATAAGAAGGGAAAATAGTGATAATTAAAATCAAGAAAAAGCACTAATGTGGAGGATGGAGCAGACTATGCCTGTGGTGAGGCACTTTGCTGGAAATGTGTGATGGAACTGGCACAGTGGCCTTTTTGCCAGCATGGAAGAGTGACTTGGAGTTCACACCGCAGATTGCCTTACAATTAGGCATTGTTCATCCATCCAGAGACCACAGGACCTCCCTCACCTTTGGCCACCTAGTTGTTTTTCATGTGATTGTTCAGGGAATACAAATTACAAGTAGAGCTTGTTTTTAAACAATGCTAAAAAAATCTGAACTTGCTGATTTGGAGTATGACAAGATAGACCATAGCAAAAATTATGGAAATTTATTCACCTGATCACACCCTGGAGTAGAGAGAAAAGTAAAGGTGTGAACAAAACAGAAATAATAATTGTAAAACAGGTCTTAAAAAAATACTCTTTTTTTTTTCTGGTATCCATTTTCCATTGCAGCACACAGTAGAGTTTAAAAAGTCTGTCAGCTGGTGTGATATATTTTTCAGCTTGAAATTTTGAGATTTTCTCAGAGTAAACTTTGCTCTTCTCTCTAAACAGAAAGCTGTAGTACTGCTGTACCACCAGTCATGCAAGTGTTGGATCCTATTGCAAAGAGGGACTGTGAGGAGAAGCGAGGTTGTTTGAATTGTCTACCTTACCTCTCTTGTCTGCCTTTTGTCAGACATAAGGAGATTGCAAGAATTTATTACTTCATAATATGAATGTCTGAAATCATAATCATCCCTTTGTCACTGGGATCTGGCCATCTGAAAATCAATTTGGCTTTGGATTCATTGCTTTATTCCATTTTATGTCTTTAACTCATTACTTGGCCAACATTACACCTTCAGCATTTTTTCCCCTTGTGTTCACAGAATTGGAAGGAGACAACTTATAGTGATTTATGGGAGTGCTCAGCCCTGGTTTATTTTGGTTTTGCACAAATGTTAAAAAGCATTTATTGTCAGGCAAATATCTTCTGTGTGCTGGACAAGGGCTTGAAAAAATATTTTCCTTAAAGAACTTTCACAGGTCTCTGAGTATGAACACGGTTTTTTGCTAGATATCTAGGTCAGTATTTAGCAGAATTTTGTTGGAACATCCTGTTTCCTTTATATTTCTTCTGCAGAGAGAGATAAGCCACTGCACTCCTTTATCCAGGGCATTTATCCTCGTCATCATCCACACCAATTCCACTCACTTGGTTGGATCATGGGGTGAGCAGAGCCGCAACTTTACCTCCTTTTTTCGTGCCTTCCGCTGATGCTTTGAAATTTACTCTGAGCAGTAGTTCTGAAAGTTATCCAAAGGCTGTGGAGACAGGATGGGTGAACCTTATATCCCTTATTATCCTGTGTGCCTAAACGTGGGAGCTACCTGACCAAAAGTGCTCGTCTATAAAGTAGAGATCCAAACCTGAGAAAATCACCTTGCTAGTAAATGGAAAAAAACCACATCTGAGTTAGTAGAGAGCAGGGTGTAATTTTTCTTCTTTAAAAGTGGAGAAATCAGATGTTTTCCTCCAATGATTAAATCTCACCATGATGGTATCCCAGACATTCACTTGGAGGTAGGTTCCTGTCCCAGTCACCTCAACAAAGCTGAGATGGAATCATCCCACATGTAACTTGTCTGAATGCATGTAATTTTGTCATTTCTGAGTTGTACAGTATTTTTCTGCTCTCTGTGTACAAGACTTAGCGACAAAAATAATCATCACATAAACAGCTCCTAATCAGCAAATTTTAGAAATGAAAGGACCAAGGCAAAAGAGAGGAAACCCCAAGCACTTTTCTGTTAAACATCACTAGAACAGTACGGAACTCTGACATTTACCAGTACAAAATATAAAAACAATTTTTAAATTATTATTATTATTCTTTATTTCATTTTGGATGGATGATTTTGTTTCAGAGCTTCCCTGTAAAGGGCATCCTGTCCCAAAGAGCTCTCAGTGAATATTGAAGCATCCTTTTCAAAGTAGTGTGAAATCCAGGCTTGTCTCAACCACTGCCATGTGCTGGTGGTTGAACAGACAGAGAGAATAGCTCAGCTCTCCAGATCTAAAAATAAAAGCAGATATATCCCAGCCTCTCCGAGGTGTTTGGATAGTCCAAATCTTCATGAAATAGTCATACACTGCCTGGAGATTCACCTATATTTCATAAGACAGCGTTTTGCCAGAGTTTTGATATGTCCACAGTCCAATAGAGCAGCTCAGCGAAAACAGGTAAAAATGAACTGTGGAAGAATGATCTGGCTTGTGGATGGTATCCCTGAGAGATGTTGCCACTGTGCATTAAAGGTTAAAAATCCATCAAAAATAAGTTTTGTCTTAAATAAAGGAACCCTGGTACAAGACGATGAACTAATAGGCTGGGCCAGTTGTTTTATAAAACACATGGTTCCCTGAAATTGTAAATGACTGGCCCTATAACACAAGCACTGCAAGTAAAAGCATGGTCTTAGCTGCATCAGTTCACTTTTCTTTTACTATTTTTTTAAAAATTAAAATTAAAATCAGGAATAGAAATAAAACAGACCAGAGTTCATGACCTGTTCAGGAATGCAATTAGCCCATAAAAATCATGACTAGGATTTGTTGCAAGGTAGAAACATGATCCCTTAAAATCAAGTTGCCCCTTTGCAAAGTACCAAATGATGAGGAAGAACAAAATGAGGGAGAGATGAACGGTTTTTATTTTAACCCCACTTCCCTCCCTCCTCAACCAGAAAAAGCTGTAAAAGAAAAGACCCATCACCTCCTGTAGTCAAGTTTCACAGCAAACAAGAAGTCCTGAGCAACTCTGTGATTACTTTTATCTCTGTAAGACTAATCCCATGATAAACCTCTTGTTTCCTATACTTGATGTACCACTATTTTACTAGTCCTGAATGCATCAAGTACATTGTGGATGGCTCACTACGAACAAACAGAACCTGACAGTTTCCTTCCTTAAAATAAACAGAAGTGGTACTTAGACACAGTTCAAAGAGTTTAGCACTCCCAGAATGGCTATTATTACCCTTTAGGTGGGCAAGTAGACCCAGTTTTTCATTCCAGTTAAGGCAGCTTTTTAAAATTTTGCTCCCTTCCTATTTTTTTACTGGCAGTAAAATGACGATGTAACTACCAAGCCTTCCTTTTTACAGTCCTCTGCTTCCACTTTCCATGCCAAGTGATCTGTGTGTTTATACCACTGCTTGTTTACTTCCACCTCCTTTTCTGAGAAAAAATTGTGCCATTCGGGCTTCTCAGAAAGCATTTTAGCAAAGGCAACACCGTACTGGACTGTTGACCAACAGCAGGAGAGACTGCATTTTAAAAATAACATTACAGTTACCTCTACAAGGCCTTTGATCCAAAAATTTCTGAACCTTAACGATTACCAGTCTACACGGAGTTCATAAAAGAAGTGCAAATTAATATACAATTGCTGCTCTGAATAAAACTATTACTTGGAAATTCCTTCATCATTAGGGTCTGTGCTCATCCTGTGTGAGTGTAAGGACCTGCCCAGAGTGTCTAGGGCTTCTAGATTATACACCAAGAGGATAGGTAGAAAGGAATTAAAATTCTCTAATAATAAATATCAAATTTTTGATGGGCCTACAGGAACAAGCCTAGTGGAGGGTCATCAAGATGGCTAGGGACAGGAGCACATGGCATAAGAGAAGCTGAGGCTCCTGGATTGGCTTAGGGTTTTAAGATGAGAAAATTCAAGATCACTTATAAGATTGGGTATTGCAGCTATTTTATGAGGGGTGTAGAAAAGACTGAATCAAACTCTTCTCTGAGTCCTGTTGAGTGCACAGCAACAGGACTAAGGCAACTGACAGGAGAATAAGATATTGTGGACATTTTTTTTTTCACCTTGAAGATGGTCAAACAGTGAGAAAAAGCCCTGTGAAATCACCATCCTTGGGAATATCCAAAATTCAACTAGATGGGACACTAAGCAATTTCATCTAACTTCAAGGATGGCTCTCCTTTGAGTTTAGGGCTGGATCATGTGATCTCCAGACTTTTCTTAAACCTAAGTGTCTTCCCAGTAAGAAAGGAAAGAAAAAGTAGTGTTTTCCAATGGCTATTTGGACCTTTCCCTCAAGCAGTCAATATCTTAAACACCTGGATAAAGGCAGGTGTTAATATCTGTACCTTGTGTACTTTATGTACCTAATACATTACTAGTGCTGTGCAGCTCCAATCATGTGTGATT
The DNA here is from genome assembly GCA_013397725.1 of Rhagologus leucostigma. NCBI lineage: Eukaryota > Metazoa > Chordata > Aves > Passeriformes > Rhagologus > Rhagologus leucostigma. The sequence continues at coordinate 1,372,362 of VZTD01003137.1, forward strand.
GAATTTTCTCTAGAAATGCACTGTTTATTTTATTGACAAGTTTTCTATGGAAAATATCTTTCTGCTGTTAAAACTAGGAGGGAAACGCTGAAAACTAAATTTCTTGAGTTTTAGACGGAATGTTTTCAGAGTTTGTGGAGCTAACTTGAAGGTTTTCAAGTTCATGACAAAAATTTCCTGTTTTTTCCACAGTGCATGCCTTTTCAAAAAAAATTTATGCAAGTCTGTAATTTTCAGTTTAGAAACACAGAATAATTTCGTTTAGAAAAGACCCTTTAAGATCATTGAGTCCATCATTAACCCAGCACTGCCAATGCCACCATGAAACCATGTCCCCAAGTACCACATCTACACATCTTTTAAATAGCTCCAAGGTTGGAGACTCCACCTCTTTTCTGGCTGACCTGTAGTGATGGCTAAGAGAAAAATGTTTTGCCCTGATGTTGAGAGCATACTAAGAAGAGATCTCTGTAAAGAAGTCTATTCATTTTGAGCTTATAAATGCCAAATGAGTCCCTTAGATCCCTACTGAAATGCTGCAGAAAGGTCAGAGGTTCAGAGAAGTGTAAAAAGGCAAGTTTTAGGGCTGGAATTCACAATATGCTTGAAGGAGAAGTGGAATGTTTGGTGGTGCTGCTGGGTTTGTCACGTGTAGGAATAGGGTGATGTGTGACAGGTGTGCTAACAAACCTGTGCAGTCACTATTCTTGGTTTAGGTTTTCAAGAAATGTTGCTGGCTTAGCGTTCTTGGTCAGAAGGTGTGAGCAAACCCAACACAAGCAAAAACCCCGAGTCTAACCAACAGAGATGTGAGGAAATGGCTTCCCCTCCTCTGCCCTTGCTGCTACCATGGTTTGATCGTACCTCCAGTGTGTGAGGAGCATCGTGTCAGGTTTTGATGGCTTTAGTTTACTGACATAGGGAACAAAACCAGGGAAGAGCTGTACTGGGAAACTGCAGCTGTGAACACAGCTCCCAACCAACCTCCTCTGCATTGGGGTTCCACTGGCAGCAGACCTATGGGAAGCTCTGCTGTGGCCTTTCCCTGGGGCTGAAACTCCCTGGCATTATTCATTTTGGCACACACTGAGGGGATATCACTGTATGCAATACCTATCTGTCATTACATGGAACAAAAAGAAACGACAAGAATGAATGGTATAAACCTTAGGTTTCAAATATGATACTTGACAGGACTGTCTCTACCAGTTTGTCAGTGCCAGCAATGATTCAGCTGTATAAATCAGCTTTGATTTTTCCCAGGTTGCCAAGGCTGGAATAACCTGTAACACTGATTAGGTTGTGGGTGTTTTAAAGCCCTCCTAATGTATTCAGGGAGGAATAACCATCCCCTTTTTATAGCTGGGTAAACTGAGGCACGGGGAGGAGATGCTAACCAAGAGTTACAGGGCCCAGCCTGCAAGAGAAGCCAGCTCTCCTGGCTGCTCAGCACTTGCCTTTTAACCACTAGACCGTGAATCCTGTTTGCTTTGTTTCCTCGGGTTTTGGGCATGTTTGTTTTCCCCTTTCATGTACCTAATGATGCTGGTCCATAGCAGGCAGTGGACAGCTGATGGATTACAGGGAGCCCCTGGTTGGAATGGGGAGCAGGACGCTTCACCAGCTCCAGGGCTATTTAACTCTCCTCCTATGGTGATGGTCTGGGTCCCTCCCACTCGTGCTCATATAACATCCCTGAGGCAAGGACAACAACTGCCTAAATGGAAAAAGGAAACATTTCCTGTGTCTTTAACTACTTTTAGTGCAGTTCGGCACCTTCAAAGGAAGCAGTGTGCTTAGCTTAGTCAGCCAGCACTCAGTGGGTCTTCAGAAACCTGTGATTTTGGTGGACAAATCTATCAGAAATTGCACATTGGGAACATAACTCAGCACTCCCAGGGAGCTGGAACTGCTTGTGACCCCTCTGATACCCATGAGACCAAATTGCAGAGCAAAGAGCTTTTAAACAGGCCACCCCACTCCAGTTGGTTTTCACTCTCACTTCACAGAACTTCATTTTAGATTCCATCTGTGTTGTTCATCACAATCTCTGTGCCCAGGTACTGATGGATCATCTCTGCTTCTGTACATCTCCATTCTTTCACTGAAGGCTCTGGTTAACAGGTCAGAGTAAAAGAGACACAGAGAGATGGGGCCACCAGCGCAAATGCCCGAGGAGTCACTTGTTCTTTCTCTACCTCACAGCATCTGTAAAGCTGTTAAACCACAGTTCTGCCCAGTTTACTGGCAGAGAGGATTGGCCTAAGACAATGAAGCAAAGTATTTTTGTGCAACTGCTTCAAGTATATCTGTAGGCATTGTGTTTTAGCTTTTTTCCCCCTATTTCCCCCATTTTTCCAGCTGGATACTCTGATCCTGTTTCCAGTGTTAACATATCTGAAAACGAAACTGTAATAACTTTGTGTGTACAGGAAAAGGGGTCAGATAGCATTTCAGTCCTTATATGAGTGTTTTCCTCCTTTTTGTCTCATCCAGTTGCATCTCTGGCCTTAGTGCAGATTTGACTCCACTAATAGTGCGCTCCACTGGAAGCTAGACTGAGCCTTTGGGTTCAAAAAGCTGAGTGGTATTTAAATACATCAGCCCCAAGAAGAAACCCTAATATTTTTAAAATATCCCAGTAGTGCTTTCAGGACAGCAGAAGGTAACTGGTTATTTTACATGATTCCGGGGTGTCTCCTATGGTCCGAATTGGTGTCCAAAACTCCACAGTGCTAATTGTTGTCCAAAACCAGCTCAAAGGTAGGTCCAAAAACTTCAGAGAAAAAATATTGTTCTCTTTCGGCTCAGGCTGTATAACAGTGTTGAACAGAATGGTCTTTCCTTGGGGAACAGGACCTCCCTGCCATGAAGCATTCATCCCAAAGGTGGGGTCCCAGGCTTTCTGCAAAACCAACAGAGCAAAAATCTCCTTCAGAGCTTCCTTCACTGACTCACCCCCTGTCCATTCACTTCCGAAAATGCAGGTAATGAGATACATACCTGTGACCATGCCTCTTCAGGGAAATGAACTCCTCTTATCATGGTTATTTAGGAGGATATTGTCTATCAGGTGTAAGGACCTGTAGCTGATGCTGTAGGACAAAAAATCATAAAAAATGGATACAGGCTAGAGAACACCTGAAATGTCAGTATTATCTCCAGTTGCCAGAGGCAAAGCACTTACTGGGATTATTCTCAAATTATTTCACCATTAGAGTTTCTAATTAAAATGCAAGCCCTGACTTAGCTGGGCACTGCAAACACACAGTCTCCAATCAAGACAAGCTATGATTTTAGTCTTAATGCATTAAGGAGGGTTGTGCTATGCTTGTGTGAGTATTACCAAACTCAGAAGGATGCAAAAAGGGAGAAAAACTCTTTATGAATGCCAGAGCACCTCCTTCATCTGCTCCACCTCTGCCAAATGAAGCCAGAAGCTGTAGGAAACATTTTCTCTCCTTTTCTCTTCCTATTTCTTGGGGAAGGGGGAGTCAGGTGGTTCTTGGTGGCAAGAGATTTCATCATCCTGCAAAATCAGGAATGTTTGCTGGCCTTGGGAATGATGCATATCCTGGTGTGAAGCATGTGAATGAGGGCACATGGTGAATGTCACGGGAGCCACGGGTGGGTGCGAAAGGGCCAGAGTGAGGACAGTGGTGCCGAAAGGGCATCCGGTGAATGAGGTGTGACTGATGTGCTGGGTGGCCCCGTGGCAGCCTCCTGCTGTTTAACAGGCAACCAGGGAGATGCACGTGGCTTGTAGCTGCACCAATGGTGTTCTACTTCTTTCACAAGCTCAGGAGGGAATTATAGTTTTGGAAGAATCACAGCTTTTGCTTAAGTGCTGTGGGATATTGGGAAGAGCCCTCAGTCACTAGAGGAAGTTTCTTCAGACATGTCCTGCTCTGTCTCTTGCCAGAAGCATCTGATATCAAAGAGAACCAGAGGCAGCATTCTGCTCGAGTAAACCTACCTGTTTTTTTGTGCCACATTTTTAAGGAGAGCTTTGTACAACCTTGTGACAGTTTCAACTACAACTTTGAATAAAATCTAGTGAGACAATAAGACTTGAATTTTTTTGAAAACACTTATTCATTCAAACTCATATGCTTTTGGGGGAAAAAACCCCTAACCGAAACAACCCAAAAAACAACCCCCCCTGCTTCAAAAAGCCGAACTGGTTTGCTTGAATTTCCTATTTCAAAATTGAAGAGAAAAGCTTTCATAAGCCATCATTTTGATCTTTCTTTTTCAAAAGATAGAAAATTCAATTCAGCTTTTTAACCCCAGTAGTTCTTAAACACAGTAACAATTTCTGGAAATGAATCCAGATCCTCAAAAGGACCCAAGTGCTTCTCTGTCTTTTAGGAGGAGAGAGATGCATCAGACTTCTGCCTAGCAAGGTTTCAGGGGTGTCTGCCTATGGCAGGAGCACATGTAAGTCACCCACTGAACATGTTTTGTGTACCCCATAATAATGCCCTGGTCACCAATCCACGTTTCCTGACCCACAGGGGAGCACTGTGTGTGTGGTGGAAATGCCTGTGGGTGGCAGATGTATAAGGAGGATGTTTCCAGCACAGGCTGAAGCCTCTGCTCTGCTCCAGATCCTCGATACAAGACGGGATGTGCCCATGCGTTGTGTCTGGCAATATCTGGTCCTGGGGCAGAAGAGAGATGCCAGGATGACAACAAATGTGATGATCATCACCCAGTTGGAAAAATGGACCAGAAGGCAAAGAAATGAAGCTCATGTGTGGTTTATGAGGCTTGGAAGGACTCATTCTGGGTAAGAAGCCCCCAAATCTCATACAAAACAGTATTTTCCAGAGCTGGGGATTTCAGCCTTGTTTTCAGTGAGCAACCCTTGGTTTGTCTGCAAACTAGTCCTCTTCTGCTCTCCTATGACATGAAGACGTGCCTGAAGCTTCTGCTTGTGATAATTTTTTTTATTTTTCTTTTCATATTTAAGAAAAAGCAGAAATACTCCAATAAATATTTACCCCATCTCAAAAAAAACAACATCAAACCACCCAATCAGTTTTTGAAATAAATAAGACAGCTCTAAAGCTGTGACTGAGAGAGGGTCAGGCTGCAATAAGCTGCAGAAAGCACTGGTGGTGGGAGAGTCTGACAATGTGGAGACTGGGGGTGGAAGCTGTGGTAGATGAGAAGGTCATTTAGCAAAGGCAGGGGACTCTTTACACCATCTGAGTCTCTCACTGTCTATGATGGCAGTGCTAAAGTTCGCAAAGGGCACTCGAGACCTGCTGCGTGGAAACATTTTCTTTCAATTAGTCACCAAAGTAGAAAGTGAGAAAGAGAAACTAAGCCTGTTTTTTCTTTATTCAGCAAGTCTGCTGCACAGTCCATCTTACTTGAACCCCCTGCTCTGATGATCCCCTCCTGAACTGTGATCTCTCATTTTGCTCATGTTAAATGTATGAAGTGCATGGCGTGAGCAGCAGTTTGAAATGGATGCTACACGTGATGGATTATCCTCACCTGGAGGATGTAGCATTTGGAAAGTGGAGGCTGAGCTGGAGCCAGCAGCACTGTGCCCTCTCTTTTGCAGCTGGTGCTGAGTGATGGGGAGGAAATCTCTTAGCTGTGAAGATTGGCAGGGTTTAGTAGCTCATGCTCAAGTGCACTGATGGCAGGAGACTTTCCCCTGCATGAGGCTGATTTTATCTGTCCACTCCCAAATTTGCCATCCAGGTAAGCTCTTTTCACCATGTAAAAGAAAGGTTCCAGTCAAAACTCTGGCTGTGAGCACAGCTGGGATGCACAGGTGTGGGTTTACAAGGAGAGGGGAAAGAAAAGGGCTTTAGCCCCCTCATTAGCCTGCACCTCCTTTCTTTTATGGCCAAAGGTCTTGTGCTCCCAGCCTGGGTCCTCAGCAGTGCTGTGGGGAGAAAGAGATGGTGAGAAGAGCAAGCAAGGGGGCAAGTCCAGCATGATTTGGAATGCTGGGAAGAAAGGGGCTCAGGCCTCTCCACTGGCACTTGGGCTCCTTCTTTCCTTGTGCATCCAAAACACCAAGGCCTGACCTGTTCCCAGCCCCTCTCCCCACAGTAGTTCTCTCTGTGGCTCCTGGCTGGGATATTGGCTGGTTTTTCCATAGTCTCCCGAGCAGCCCGCCTTTCCATCTCCTGGAGGTACTGCTGCTGTGGTGTTCCTGGCTCAATATTCCACCTTCTCCCTTAGCTCAACATCTCTGTTGCCAGAAGCAACCAACATTATGCTACCAACATATGGGGTCCAGCATTAAAAGAGGAACTTTTGGCACACCTATTTTTATTTTCCTTTTCTGACATGTCTCGGGTGACATCACCCTCTTTCTTGTCACCCCACAGTATGCATATCAGCTTTTAAAAGTTAGTATCTATAGCTTTCATGCAAATTTAATTTGTTTTTTTTTTTGTCTTTGACTTTACTGAGCCATTGGCTGTTTTTTGTTGCAGCATTGCTTTGCATTGAAGCTGTGCTGCACTGAACCTTATTATGAGTAAGGATTGGATTTATTTAATTGTAATTCCTTAGAAAAGTGCCATTTTGCATTTGGACTTAATGTGGGGGGCAGGATGAAGACTGGACCTCTCCCTCCACAGAAGAAAACTGGCTGCAGGTAATGCCTGTTAAATGAGAAAGGGGTTCCTGCCTTCTTACACAGCTATTCCCATGGAAGGAGCATTTTATGTAGACATCTCGCTGGCATGGGAAAAGGCACCAGGACCTCAGGAGCTGCAGGCCAGACCCTTGCCACTGTTCAGGATGCTCTATTTCCTCCTGAGACTTCTCAGGCCGACCCCAGTGGCCCTGACTACTGCATGTGACTCAAAGCACAAAGAAGGCTGAGCTGGGCAAGGGAAGGTGTTTGTGTTTGTCTTTCCTCTTCCTTACTGTCATGTGTAAAAAACACTTTGGGGCTGCACATCAGGCTGATTTGGGCACTGTTCATCTCTGTGCTTTGCCAGAGCAGCACCAAAAGGGAATTTTCCCTATGCTTTGGTTGTTTTACTTCACATCCAAAATTGCCTTTGCTCTGTCTTGTGTGTACACAAGAAGCTTTGATGTGTTACCTACAAGTATGGGGGAGAAAAAGAAAAGGGAAAAAAGCGCTATAAAATGCCTTAGTTTCTCTGGCTAACACAGTCACTGAAAAATGTGCTGCTGTTTTTTTTCTTTTTCAGAGTGATTTTTGGGTTATGATGGAGTTGGTTCACAGTACTAAGCTCCAGAGTTGTGGTTAATTAGTAACCAGTTTAGGAAATTATGTTATCATTACCTCATCATTTCTTAGCTTAGCAGCTTTCCTCATCTTCCACCTCCCTCCTTTCTCCATCCGCTCCAGCCTTCCCTGTTCAGAGATACTATTTTTCTTAATGACATCTCTGTCGCACATGCAGACTCAGATTTCCTAAACACACCTCAGCATTTTGGATCTCCAGGAGTTTGAAAATGCACATGAATTAATTTTTTTTTTTTTTTTTGGTGAGACTGACCACATAAAACCAAACCCAAACAAAAAAATGCATTGCTTTTTGCTTCCCCCTCACCATGCTCGTTTTACTCTGGCTCTTGCCCCTGAAGTTCCATCTCAGGCACCCAGTCTGATGCTGGGCTGACCTCCCTGTGCCTCGTGTTTGTTGATGACGAGCATGATTGCTTCCACCCTCTGCCATCCTCCCCCACGTGAAAAGCAAAGGGGAAAACAAACAGCAGGAAGAAGCAAAACAATCAGGTCCCCTCGACAAGTGATGGCAATGTGCAAAATTAAAAATAAAAACCATGGAGGGGGAGATAAAACTCACAACTTAAAAGGGTGTTTTCTAGTGGCCTAATTTGAAATCAGACATTTGCTGATAATGGCAGAGGAGGAAGGGGAGTGGGACTGCAGAGATGGAGACCTCGGTTTTGCTGGTCTCTGTTCAACTCTGTGCTCCACCAGGCTTTGGATCTGCACAGTGTCTCAAGATGAAAACCCAGGATAGACACATGGGAGGAATACTCATCTACCAAGTTTTGGCCGAGAATAACTTCAAATTGGTCTTTTGTTATCCTGTTTCCATTGATCTATCAGTTATAGGGTCATTTTAGCAGTTTGTCCTCAAGGTGATCGAGGTCTATGTTGTCACATACAGGGAGACCTGGCCACTCCAGGGAAGGATAGTTGATATGGAAACCTCTGGAAAACAAAGGTCTAAGCTGCAAAATCCTGAGCTGTAGCTCTGAATCATCTTACTGGTGTGGCAACGTGCACATCCTCTGTAACTGAGCCTGAAGAAACGCATCAACCACCTACCACTTGATTGCTGTTGCTGTGCACAATATAAGCATTTCACCAAATGTTGTTCTTTTCCTTTTCTACCTTGGCTGGTGTTTTTTTTAAGTCCGTCTGTCTTGGTCTCTTATGCCACACAGGGAGCATGCTTAGGTAGATTCACAGAATCACAAATTATCTCTGTTGTCTCCTCTAAGAGGGTCTAGACGTGGATTGTGACCCTCAAGGTTCACCTCACACGTTTGCCTCCACTGATTTCTTTTCCTACACTAGGCCAGTTCCCCCTCCTCTGCAGTGTACATACCTCTCAGGCATTTTCAGACGGGGTGGGGTTGCCTCACAAGTTAGTACTTTCTTCAGCAAGCTTCTCATGGTGTTTGTGGCTTTTGCCAGCCCTAAAATGTAGTGCTGCTGTTCTCAGCACCCCTCATACTCAACATGGATATGAAGGGGTCTGGAAATGCACGTGATCATCCGCACACACTGTCCCTGCAGCTTGTAGGAGAAGGGCTTTTACTTCCCAAGAGTGATCACAATATTGAGACAGGCCAAAATCATCCCAGCTTTTGCCATATCACATTTCAAGGCAGAACTATCTGTTTCCTCTCAGGCAGTCTTAGGCCCGGGAAATAGGTTGTGCCTGAAAAAAAATAAACGCGTTACTGAATTTTAAGCAGGACTTTGCACTGAGGATAAATCAAGTTTCAAATCATATGAGCTGGCTGTAGCCAGCACCAGCAGTGGGATGTGTGGGGAAGGCTAATACTTGAATTCCTTCCGTACACTTGGCACTAATTCCCACTGAAAATTGTATGAGTTGAAACACTCTAATATTTTTCTGGTAATTTTGTGTGTCTCCTAGAACATCTTCTCTCCCCAGGTTTGTCCTCACTGAACAGTGTATTTCAAAGGCTTTTATCAGTCATTGTGTTTGTGCCTGTTTTCCCAGGAGAAATCTCTTTTCCATCTCCTGCCCAGGCAGTACATCTCCCAGGGCAGCTTCCTGCTGTAGCTCTGTCCCCTCTGTGTCACAGGTCACGGTTGTGGTTGTCCCAGAAAGAGGAGCTGTGGGACTGCATGGGAGAAAATGGGAAGGACAACATTTCTAGGAGATTCGCACTGCTCTGACATTGGAAGCATCCATCCATCTCCTACACAGAGCCATCCTATCATGTTCTGTGGATGTCAGGCTTCTGGGGTTCCTTGCTGCCTGAAGGGCTCCATCCTGGTGGTTCTTATGGTGGTTGTCAGCATTTCTCAGGGTGAGATGGTGAGAGCCAAAGACAGCCCTTAAGCTCTGTGGAGTAAGTGACCTTACCCAAGGAGAAGACCTGCTCCTTTCCCTGTTCAGTGAGGGGGGCTAAATCATGAGAGTCTCAGCAAGATTCCTGCTGGGACACAGGTTGGGAGCCAGATCCAAAGCACAGCTGGAGCTGCAGGCAATGTACAGACTAATGGGCATCTTCTCTGCCAACACACCCAGCTCTGCCACATCCAACATGCCCCAGGGACACAGCTGAAAGCTCTTGTGAATCCCTGGTATAGATGCTCAGTAATTGGCCTAAGGTCCATTTGAAAAGCCTTAATTTGTGGGGTAGGTTGCCCAAGAAAATTCACAAGATATCTGCTCCTGTCTCTATCTATCCATTAGGAAAAAAGATTTTTTGCTGATTGTCTTGGGGTGACTCTATCATGTGTATCCCCTATCATGCTCTATGCCCAAAAAGTAATATTGTGCCTTTTCTGTGCCTTTAAACTGAGCTTGAGGAAAAAAAAAAACCAGACGAACTTTCCAAAGCAGCTTCTCAAGGACACAGAGATTACACTCCTCAGTGTTGTCTGGCTGAGGAGGGCATAGAGGGAGCATCCTGCTTGCTTTTCCTTCAGCCCCTGTGGGGGGAAGGGTGGTTGTAACCTGGTTTTCTCTCAGGGGCTATATTACTAGATTTTGGCCAAACCGGCACACTGGTCATTCAGTTAAGTCAAACAGCTTTTCACTGTAGGCAAACCTCTGTGCCTCACTGTCCTCCTGTCTCTCTTCACGCTCTCTCCTACCTCTGGCAGAGATGTGAAAAGGCTTCAAATGCTCCAAAATCTGGAACCCTAATGCAAAGCAGAGATATTTATTTCTCACTGTTCAACACAGGAATCTCTTCTGGGGGTGGTTATCATTTAAGAGTGAGATTCAAGGGATGCTGCACTGTGGTCTCAGCTTTATTCTCACCCAGCTGGGTGTATTTCAGGGGTGGTGGGCATCAGGGCTTTGAGCAACTCTTGGCTCCTCAGATAGTCACATTGAAGTCAAAGGGCGTCTTTGCTGACTGAGGTCTTATTTCCAGGGCAACAGACACAACTACACCCTGGCTCAGCCTATTTTGTTTTGATTACCTTATAAATACTCAGCTGCTGGAATAAGCTTATCATCTGAGAATCTCCTCTTTTTTTTTTCTTTTTTTCTTTTTACTTTCTACCTCTTCGATGTAAGTTGTTTTTAATCTTTGTGTCAGAGTGGAAACTGAAAAAAACCCCCCAACCTTAGCCACAGAAGGAAAATTAAAAGATCTTTGAATTTTATTTTTTGCCTTAGGACTTCTAGGTAGGTTTGCTGTTTTTAGCACCTGACAGTTACACCTTGCAGACAAACAGCTTAAGGCATCAATGCCTCCTCCCTACAGCAAGTCTAAAGCCTGGGGTTTGCAATGTACAGCTCTTTTCTACCCATGCTTTGAGGGATGATTTTAAATTTAGTTTAGCTAAACAAGAGAAAAATCTCCCCTGTTGGAGATATTCATAATCATAAAATCTTAGAATATCCTGAGTTGGAAGGGACTCGCAAGGATCATCAAAGTCCAACCCCTGAAATAATCTAAAAGAAGTGTTTGGGATGACTCTGTTTCATTCATTTAATAGAAACCTCTTGATAGGATGCCTGAGTTAGGCTAACGTGGTACAAACACCAGCCCTCATGTTCCTTCTCACTGTTTTCCCAGGGTGACCGCTGGTCAAACATAAATGTGACATAACTTGCTTGTCCCCCTCAGCCAATATTACTGCAAAAGTAGGAAAAAGAAAAAAAAGAAAAAGAAAAAGAAAGAAGGTGACATTAAACCAGCTAAAAAAATCTCAAGAGAGCTGTCAATCAAGAAAGATATTTACTGAAGCTTCTATTGACCCATATATGCTCTTATCTAGAAACCTTTATCTTCTAAGACAATGTTGACTAACAGCTTTTCCTTTACTCTTGTTTCTATCTTAAAAGAATAACAAATAAGCTTAATTCTTCACAAAATCTTTAGCAAATGCCTTTTAAGCCTAACACAATGGTAGTTATTTTAAGAAGGATGGCTAAGCACTGCAACACTTTTCTATTTTTCTGTCTTCGTTTTTCATATTGGAGCACTTAATCACAGTTAATCTTTGTGCACAAGGAAGACACATTAACTTTGTTTGCACAGGACTGATATAAAAGCTTTCAACTCCTCTGTTCCTGTATTCATCTCCCTGGTAAGCTTTACCATTTTAAATAACAGATAAAAGAAATGCTGAAGATTCAGTGATACAGTCTATCCTTGCTCAAGTAACAGCAGGAACTAAACTTGTAAGAAAACTTGGTCCCAGCCTGAAGCTGAGCATCTGAAAATCCCACTGGGAGGTTTTTGTGGAGAAGGGCAGGGTTTATAAGGGTGTATTCAAAAATAGCAACCTGAGAAGTTGCCAGTGGTTAGGACAGGTGAAAGGAGACCACCTTCCTGTACAACTGGGGCTTTTAGGTGTCTCTGCTCTCTGCAGACACTAAAAAGCCTCATTGCTGGCACTGTGGCCACCTCTTGACATTTGTCTGAGTGTCCCCTCTCTGCGCTTGCTTCAAAGCAAACAGTAATCACAGAACCTTGGAATCACAGAATGTTTTAGGTTGGATGGGACCTTACAGACCATCCAGTTCCAACTCCCTGCTGTGAGCAGGAACACCTTCCACTATCCCGGGGTGCTCCAAGCCCCATCCAACCTGGCCTTGAACACTTCCAGGGATGAGGTAGCCACAGCTTCTCTGGGCAATGGCTTGGTAAAGAGTCTTGTTTTGATAGGGTTTTATTCTCCAAGGCTGTGAAACTGGGGCTCCACTAAAGTCAGTGAGCCTGAAATGAACAGAATTTCTTTTGGACTGGCTCTGAATTTCACTGTTAAGGGTAATGGTAATTTAAATGCCTTTTATGGCCTCTCTACTCTGCCAGAGCAATAAAAGAGGGCTTAGTCCTTGCTTATGTCCAAAATTGCCCTGCTTAATTATCTTGGAATAATAAAAGTAATAAACCCTTTGCCTTCTTCCTATCCCACTCACACCTACCAGAGCAGACCTGCTAGTATAAATGTACCAGTGTGGGACAGGAAGGGAATTAGAATGCTGTGGCTTGGGGGTACTGGCTGGAAGGAGAAAGCTCTATGTTAATTCATTAAGTAAGACCTGTTCCTGGGATTTTTTTTGGTCTGATTATATAGGTATGAGCTTAAACTACTGAACTCAGGAGAAATTCTGGGCTTTTGGGGCTGGATGCATGCCATGGCCACATGATGATTCTGTATTGGAAGAGTCTCAGAAGTGCACAGGATCCTGTGAATGTTTATTTGCGCAGGAAAGAGGCTTTGACACGGGGACCAGAGGGAGCGATGGTTCCTCATGCTGGCATTTGGGAATCAGGGCTCTGGGACATGGCATGTGCATGGAGCACATCCTTGGATTTCTCTAGGAAAACTCAACAGGTAAAGAGAAATGAGAAACAGAGAGAAGAGATCCCATAGCAACTTTAGTAGGTATTAAAGCGCAGCTACAAATCCTCCTTTTCTGTCTTTTTCCAAGTCTGCATCCTATTTTGTGTTTGCTAGGATCCAGCCAAACACAAACAGTACAGGTTGCTTCAAAATTTCTCTGCGTCTGTCCAGACACTTCTGGGAGCTGTTCACAGAGACCAAACTGAAAAACACTGTGCATATTTTGGCCAAGAGCCATCTTAGTTTGCTATGAAGTGCTGTGGTATAAATAAATATATATGTGCAAACAAATGCATAAAGAACAATTGTTTGGTGGTCAGGAGAAGCAAAGCTGCCCTTGCCCTTTCATCCCAAGATGAGAGGACATCAGATCAGACTGATAAGCAGGTAGACTGTTGGCTGTTGGGTCTCTATTTTCCCCTTTACTTTCTGTTTGGTTTCAGTTGTACTGAAACAACTTACAAGAGGCCTGTGTAACCACTGTACTGACCAGCCATCTGGTAGGCTCAGAGGCCTGAGAGACAAAAGATTACGCTCAAACGACCTGTCTATGACAACAAATAGACCATGGCTCTGAGGGCAAATGGCACAAAATGACTCAACCATAGAGGTTCTTTCTGTCCCTTGTTGCCAAAAAGCTTTGCCTTCTCTGCACTATTCATTTCCCACATGTATCTTGGAATCATAGAAGATGCTGAGTTGGAAGGAACCCAAGAAGATCATCAAGTCCAGTTCCTGGCCCTGTACAAGACAACCCCAAGAAGCACGCCAAGTGCCTGAGAACATAGTCCAAACACTCCCTGAACTCTGGCAGGATGGGTGATGTGACCATCTTTGCGGGGAGCCTGTGCTGAGTGTCCTTTGAGATGCTCTAAGACATCTCTTGCCTCTTGATGTTGCTCGGAAGATCATAGGTCTTCCACAGATCCCAAATAATTTCTGACAATCTGGTGCAAATGTTATAGATATTTCAGGGTTTCACTCCAGGTGTTGGTAAGTGGCCAGCTGGATGAAGCTTCTACAAGGTACTAACAAGAAAACTGATTAGTGGCCCAGACAAAAGTGTCTGCTTTAAGGTGAGCTGAGTAAAGTTTAAGAAGTCACTGACAACACTGCTGGCTTCCCACCAGCTGCAGTGAGATTTCACAGGTCATCAAGTAAACACCTGAATCTGTATACCTTCATCTGTGAGCTAAATCTCATTCCAAATTCCTGCTTGAATATCTAATACCACTTGAAATGCATGAGCTCATTCGTGGATCTGACCATGGATATCTAAGACTCTATATCTTACCCGCTTTGTAACAATAAAAGAGTAAATATAAGAAAAAAATCCTTAGAAATAAGCTTTTGAGGCAGCTTCATGTGCAGTACAGATAAGGCAGAAGAACCACTTTTTGCTATATTCCTCTTTTCAGAGTGCCCTGTTCTACTCTAGGACAGGTAACTTTGTCTCCTGCAAGCAGGTAGGTGTAGAGATTTTTACTGCAGATATGCTCATTTCTAGCTCCCTTTCCTAATGACTGCAGATTGTGTGTCAATTGGTTTTGTCAAAAAAAACCCAAAACAGGCTGCTTGGGTTTCTACAGATTCCCAAAGGAAGTTTTAGTTCATTGGCTGTGGGTATCATCCTACAGTGTCTGCATACTGGTGCTACTGGTTGAGTCTTGGAAGGGATTCAAAGGCAACATTGTACAAGAGAACTTCACAGGTCCTGGCACGTTCGACAGTGGTGGGTAGTGGGGTTGCTTAATAAAGCAGTTCAGTTCAAAGTGAAGGTAGAGGGAGTGTAGGCTAATAGATCATAGCACACATGCTAGCCCAGAAATGCCAGGGTATTTCAGTTGTCATTAAAACATGCAGGTACATGAATTATTGGTGGAACGAATCATCCTGTGATACCTGAGCACGGAGCCAATAGAGGCAAAACACTTCCAATATTTAGCAAGTTTGGCAAATTGTTTAGCTTGGAAGTTACTGAAAGCCATATTCATTTAATTAGCCTTCCAGTGTACTGGCAACAGGTCTAGTTTATCTGTGCTCAGACCCCCTCCACGATAGGTGTTTTTCAGGTCCCACACATAGAATTTTGGAAGCAACTTGAGGAATTATGAACATGAGGGATGGATGTGACTTGTGTAAGTCAGGCGAGATGTGGGTGGGCTCTTTCTCAGCTGTCTGGCACAGCCAGTTCTCGACAGTATCCCTCATATCCCGCTTGCCATTCTAGGGCTGGGTTTTCAATAGGGCACAGTAAGGTGTTTGACATAAAATCTGCATGCCACAGATTCTGAATATCATCACAGGAGTCTCAGATTTTAGGGGATGAGATGTTCAGCAAGGGACAGACAGGGGTTCTGGGCGCCATATTCAGACCACCTTCTGTGTGTGCCCATTTACCTTAGGACCAGAAACCAGTAAGTGATTTGCATTACCCTGATCTCCCCACCTTGAACCATCAGTGATGTGGAGTGCCTACAGAACCCAAATGAGGCACCCCAGTAGCAAGATGGGAGATTAATAGTGCTATAGTCAAGTTCTGTGGCACTTGAAAATGGGGATCGTGATTAAAAGATCCAATTTGTTTTTCAGAGGGAAGCAGAGAGGACTTGGCCTTTTCCCTGCTGTTATAATCTCCCTTCTCTACTTTGGGATGTTTGTGAGATAGAAAACCGTGGTAAGAAACTCCCTCCAATGAAAAATAATTAATCTTTCATCATCCCTCATTTACATCTATCTCACTACCAGCGCAGGAATGCTGGTCTAAACAGAGACAATCTCAAAAAACAGACAGGTAGACAGGGGGAGTAGCAATGTGGACTTCATCTTAGACATCAAAGCGATTGTTAACTGAGTTCTATTTATAAAGTTGGTAGATTTTCAATGCACTTTCACAGAATGAGATAGACAATTAAAGAGTGGAGGTTTTATGTCGATGAGTAAGTAAATGCTTCATTTCTAAAATGATTTGTCTTAAATGAGTTGCTTAAGGTTCTGTTTATAGTCTTGGAATGCTGGAGTACTGTCACACCTCCTCTGGTAACATCTACCCTCAGGGGCTTGAGGGAATAGCATCTGGCCATGTGGTTGTTCTGCAGTAGCTTATTAGCACCCTTTTCTTCCCAAAGCACACTGTTTTTTCTGACATAACATGAAAAAAAGGAGCAACTTTAGGTCCCGCATCTTTAGGCTCTCTTGGCCACAAGACAAAATCCTGAATGACAAGACTAAATCCTTTAAATTTTTTTTATTCTATGTTTATAGGAATTTTTAACACAGAACTGGTGTTTGTGGAATATCTCAGGGTGGGGGAAGTACAGAAACTGAGATTTCCTGGTCCAGCTATGAACAAAGTGGCAAGATGAAGGAGGTAGGACATGATGGGGAGAGAGAGGAGCTGCTCACAGTAAAGCAGCTTATGGTCTCTCCAGTTCTGGAGAACAGGATTTTTCCACACGGTTTCTTTCCCAACAGGGGAAATGTAACTAGCCCCATCTGGGACTAATTAGTCACCTGGTGAAGCAAAACAGGAACTATAAACTGATTTAAGGGTCCTGCCTCTCTTACTGTAACATTTCTCCAGCGATGACTTCAGACCCACTATGGGGAAAAGGGAGAACTGCTTGCAAGAAACACTTTTGCCTTTGTTTATCCTTGGTGGCCTCAAGGAACACATCAGACCAGCTTAGAGCAATATCCAAGCTGCGCTTTTCCTCCCTGATGCTCATTTCCATCAATATAAGTAGCACCAGCTTCTATGACTCCTGAAGAAAAGCTCCTTTGTTTTTTTGAAGAGCCCATGTCCATCTCTCAGAGTGGTGAAGATGACTTTGATGATATGGCTACCTAATTGCTCTAGATCGGAAAGCAAATAAAAAAGAACGCAGAATTGCCCCTTGGTAAATTTTCTCATTGTCCTTAAGGTGATCTCGGAGATGAATTCCATCTTTTTGAGTGTTTGATTTCACCACAATCATCTCAAAACCTTTCTGCTTGAAATTGTGACACAGAACTGGGACGCTGGTTATCACAATGCCGGAAAGGAACTCATGTCAGATGTGTTGAGCCATGTACGTTCAACACAAGACTCTCAACATAGCTGGGAGGAATGGGTTCTGAGGGGAAGAGCAGTGTGTTACAGCTAACAGCAAACAATAGATACCTTGGAAAAAAACCTGGGAATAATCATGCAGTGATACTTCCTCGAACACCCTCCTAGGTGTCAGTAATTTGCGTCTGAACCAAAGGGGCTGCCTTTGTGTTCAGCAGCCCTTGAGGTTTTTAATTCTCTGAATTTCTCCAGGTGCTCAGTGGATGCAGGTAAGCTATTGGCAAAGGTTTGTCACTCTCATTTCTGGACACCACACTGCGGCTCCTGTCCTGCTGTGTATTTTCACCTGCCGGGTGCTTCTGGTAGGGCCCATCTGGTGTGCAGGAAGAAACAGCCTTGGGTGTGAAGAATCACAGCAGTGGGAGAGGCTTTACTGCAGGGCTTTGCTGCAGCTGGGCTATCACCTGGCAGCACCCCACGCTCAGAAAAGGTTTGCTGGAAGGCGTTTTCTGAACAACACCTTGGATATGGGAAACCTGGCCCATGGAATGCCTCTTTGGAGACCAGCATTACAGAACCAGTTATAGAGTTTCACATGGAGTTTATTCACCATGGTGAATAAGGTGGGTGACATGAAGCTTGACAGAGGCACAAATCTTGGGGGAAGTGTCTGTAGTAGGTGACAGGAGACTCTGGTCCTCTCTCCTCCTCCTCCTACTGCCAACCCCAGCTGTGCCCACAGTTTCCAGAGCTGGTGTGCAGACAGCAATTTGAACTCTACTAGATAAAAAACAGTCTGTCTCACACCTCTTCTTCCAAAAGCAGCACCAAAGCAGGAATGAGGAATGAAGGACCTGCATGTAGATAAGGATGGGCTCTGCCTCTAAGAAAACATGTGTGGAATCACAAAGTTGTTTACTTAATGTCTTTATGAAGTTGAAAGGCACTCCCAAAACACTCCCTACACTCAACCCTGCCCCTCCCTCACCTCCTCAGCTTGGAAGATGCCTAACAGGAGGCTGGCGTGGACCCCAGCGATGCACAGACCTGTTTGGGGTGAAAATGCCAAAGAAGTATTTTCACCCCTCTACACCTTTCTCGTATGTACACCTCATATCCCAGCAGCCAGGGCAGCTGAGGATCTCTGTGCAGATCTGAAGACGTTCCCATTCCCTCTCACATCTACCCTTATCAGCCAAGCATCTTGCTGAGAAAGACAAGGAGCAAGCTGAGGTGCCACCACGAAGGCTCTGTCCGCATCCTCCCTCTTGCAAACCCAAATAAAAGTCAAGAATGCTCCCTAAACCAGCCTCCGAGAGGAATGGGTTAACCTGGGAGGTAGTGAAAGCCACATGAGAACTACACAGGTGCAGAAACAGTTTTTATTTGGTAAATATCACCTCCCCAACCCAAGAGGAGGCCCATGAAAGAAGATGCCTCTTCTGCAATAGGAAGAGTGTGGTTAGGAGCACTTGCTGAGCTAATAAAGGCTGTTGAAGCTTCAGCTTCCGTTGGTGGTTAACCCCGTGACACTGCTCCGCTCCTCTGAAAACAGCACCTGAGTGATACACGGCTTAATTTTGTTTGATATTGACATGGTTTTTATCACATTACCCTGGCACTGGGCACACAACTGAAAGGCACTGCTCAATGGAGCAGGGGGTAATTGGTACAGAACACGCCAGGGTTGTGCATTGCTGCACGAAATGGTGCTTGGGTCAGCTGGGGAAATCCGGGCTGCCCCTGCCTGGTGAGCAGCTGCTGGGATGGGTGCAGGGTAGAAAGCCATGGTGCAATAGGAAAATGGTTGCCCTTGTGGTTAAAACCCAAAGCTCAATGACCTATTTCCTAGCAAAATTGTTCTTTTTTGGGTTTGTTGTTTTTCTCTGCCTCTCGAGGAGTGCTTGGATTGAATTGGTGAGATGTGCAGCTCTCTGTCTGTTTGAGATGGAGGTTTGACCCTGGCTCTGCATCAGAGCCACCTCAGTGTGCAACACCCGTGTTTCCTCCAGGCCAAGGCTCTACAGGTAAACAGAAGCTGCAGAGCAGGATGGAGCCTGAGCACCGAGCTGATTTCTGCTTTAGGACCTTTTTTGCATCTCCAGCCCAGAGGCCTTTTGCATCCACAGGACTGATTTTTGAACAGACAGAAGTACATTAGCAAAAAACCTACCCACAGCTTGTGTCCAAGCTCTAAAGCTGCTTCACAAGCTCAAGGGCTTATTTTTTCATCCAGGAGTAAGTAATGTCAAAATTAGGAGGAGGATGTTACATGGAACTGGTATCACCCTACCCCGTGGCAACATCCAAAATTACCATCACATCCTCTCCTGAGCTGAGAATGGCTGTTCTCTCTCATCCACTGTGCAACCCCAAGCATCTATGTGAGGGGTTTGCCAGGTTTACTGTCCATAAACGTATCTCTATTTTCTTCATCCCTAAGCACTGCTAAATGGTATTTCAGATACTGAGGAAGATGAGGGAAAAGATTCTGCAACAGACCTCTGCGAAGGTATTTTATTTGGGCTAAAATATGTATACTTTTTTCTTCTTCAGAGTTTTCTTTGTCTGCAAATCATCACACACACCCCTATGGCTCTGTAGGCACACCGCAATTTTAATATTGCTTCAGTTCATGTTTCACTCACTCCACATCAGTGAAGCAGCGTGTACAGAGTTGCAGTCCACTTCCAGGCTGGTAAACAGCTCCCTGGAGGCCCTCCTTCATCTGGGCCAGCTCTGCTCTGCTGAGGTCCAACACAAAATGATGGAGTTCAAGACTGCTCCCATGGCAACCCAGCAGAAATTTTCTCCTTACTGCACTGAGGCAGGTTTGTGGTGGGCTGTCACACACTGCAACAGATCGAGGCTGACCCTATTTGACATCCCTGGAAGTGTTCAAGGCCAGGTTGGACTGGGCTTGGAACAACCTGGTCTGGTGGTAAATGTCCTTGCTCATGACAGGAGGGTTGGAATGAAATGATCTCTAAGATCCCTCCCAATGCAAACCATACTGAGATTCTGTGACTTTCATTCCTCACACCTTCACCACAGTGTCCATGGGCTGTGACAAACATCGTTTCCCCACCCTTTCTTCCTCTCTTCCTTGTCCTCCTCTCCCATCCAACATCTCTTTCGCACAGCTGGGCTCTACACAATGTTGGTTTCTCCAGGCATTAACTTATGAATGGTACAGGCAGCACTTTGGAAATTTACCCTTATGTGCCAACTTCCTGCTATGTGAAACACCTGCATTTAACAGCAGAGAAAGAAAACAACCATCACAGTAAACCTTGGGTAAAACTGGTTTCAATTAGGTGCCTTAATTGCAATGAAACTGAAAGGAAACAAAATGGGATCTCTGCTTGCATGAGCTCTCCTCCTTCTCTCTCCCCACCGCCCTTCTCATTCCCTCCAGCCTGGGTGAAGCATCACGTCTCTTCAGTTCCCACCCAGACAGTCATCATCCCCACAAGTGGGCCTAGTACCCAAGTCTGTGCCTTCTTGCTCATTTTCCCTCCTCAAAGGCTGGGTTGAAATTCCAGCTACAGACTCTCATGGCTACAATAGACCTTCAGACACTTTGGCACCACTCCTTCTGTACCCCAGGCTGGTGCTTCTCACCCAGTTACCCTCATGGTGAGCCCAATAACTTGTTTTTAACTAAACGAAAGACCCAGAGACCCCAGCTTTTTTCCTTTCTTCCCATCATCTTCCCCCAGTTTTAGGATGCCAGCCATGACACAGAGAGCGTACTTGACTTCCTGACTGAACAGAGCACAACAGGGGGCTGTGAACTTTCACACACATTTTTACCTCCTCTTGTTGTAAATATTCTCCTTGCAAGAAGACTGAAAGCTACAATTTCTCCATTTTAACCCAGATCTGCTCAAGGTGTGGCTATTTTCATATTTCCATCAACACAGTTTCGTGTCTCTTGGCAGAGTGAGCGTGTTGCCATATGCAGTATCTCGTCCGCAGGTGTTTCGGCTGCTGCCACGCTAAGGAGGTGAGAGGAGATGGTTCGGACCCGTCACACCTACATTTCATCATAAAAATGTTAACGGATCATTCCAGAAAGTCTCTGCAATCTTTTCACTTGCTTTTACTAGATGTTGTGTTGGACATTCTTGGCACCGGCATGGCCCATTTGTGCCTCATTTCTGCCTCTGGAGAACTGGAGGCAGGTTATGTACAGTGTTTGTTCTCAGCTGCAGGGTTCTGCAGACTCCAGTTTCCTCTGTCATTAAACATTAAACTGTTGGACTTTCCACTCTGCCAGCAGGAGATCTTGGTGATGACGGCCGTGGTGGCAGGTGGTCTTCCTCCTGGTTCTCTGCATAAGTGTGGTAAATGACTACCAGACCCAAATGGCAGTGGGACCCCCCAAACACGGAAGGCTGAAATTCAAAACTCAGAGATGCCACCGCCGTGTGTGAATCCAGGGTGCCTGGATTTGTCTTTCTTTGGTTTTGATAGTTTTGAACTGCATACAAAGATATATATACAGTAACCTGAAATGAACCCTACATGATTGAGTTTACAGCTGTTATTGTAAGGTTGTATGGTTTGCTCAATAGTTGTGTTGCCCATGTTCTCCTTTTGGGAGGAACTGCTTCCTGTTGGCCTTTTTCCTTAATGGCCTGTTCCATCCTGGCTGCTGACATTTATCAGCACAAACTGGTGAGAGCAAAAGTGAGGGTGGATATTTACCCTGAGGGACATTCCCCCAGGAGAAGGCAGAGGGATATTGCTGGAGCAAAACTGTGCTTTTCTTCAGCTTATGCCAGCGCAGGACCTTGAAAACGGGCAGAAGAGCTTAAATCCCTTTCAGCAGAGATGAGTCTCAGCAAAATTTTCAGCATGTAAAGAAGGTCTGTTAACTTCCAGTAGGGTTGAGGAGAGAGCAAGTAGCATCCCAGGATTCATGCAGACACTGAGGGAACTGAAGGACCACTCCTCCTCTGCTGTAGCAGTGGGAATGGCCATCTTGTAACTCAGGTGTTGCAGGGAGACACTTAGGGGTATGGGATGCAGCTGAGTTCCCTATCCAGCAAACACGCAAGCCACTGGGTGGGTTGCAATTCCCAGTTGTGTTTCTTCATGCCTGTACCACCATCACCTAAAGGAAAGTTCTTTTTCCCTCCTGTGTCAAGGAACCTTTTTTTCAAGGAGGCAAAATGAGACTCATGTGAGGTAGCCAGGATGAGAGTGCCACCTTTCTCACAGCAAAACCACCTGTCAAACCCTTCCTGCTCATGACACAGCCGTGAGGGGAGCAGAGCCAGAGCTCGACGGAGCACTTGCTCAGGCAGAAAGTTTTATCTACTCGTCTCCTGCAGCACTGGGAGTGCGTGGTAAAACCGAAATCTTCCTAAGCGTAGCTGAGCTTCCTCAGCGTGGCTGCTCTGCAGTGAAAGAAGGGATCGGTGTGTGTTTGATCTGTGAGAGGTCCTGGTTTGCTTCGCACTGCAGCTGATGGGCTCAAGATCTGAAGCTCCCATCTGTGCTGTGGCCGAGGCACGCCGAGCACCAGCGTGTGGCAAACGGCAGCCGCGGGTCATGTCCCTTCCTGGCTGTGACCTGCCCTGGAGATGGGGAGCTGCAGCTGGGTTCCTGGCATGGTTAAAGCCACTACCCCTGCTCACCACAGCTCCCACTTCAGACCCGTTCTCCCTTCACACGGTTGTTTCCTTATTTGCTTTAGCAGAGGTGGTACACGCCACACTGGTTTTTGAGCAGAAGCTGGGGAGCTGAAAGCCAGCCTGGCTGGCTTTTTTGTGTGATTTTTTGCAACAGCAAGGAGGCAGTTTGGCACGGCATGGAAATGGAAACAAAATAGAATTTTCTCCCTCCCCATTACAGATTTCTGTGGCAGCTTTGTCCTGCTCTTTCTCTTTGCTGTGAGACTCAATTTCTCCACCTGGGAAATGAAGAGACATGCTTGTATTTTCATACAAGATACAGATGGCCACTTGCTGCTGTGGCTCAGGTTGAGATTAGGCTGTGCATGCCATGGAAATAAAGGAGAAATGCAGAAGATGTTATCGCTGAGTGAGTGGGCCTTAGCACTCACAGTTTTTATGCATTGAAACCAACCACCCATTTTCAGTGTGTACAACCTTCCCGTGAGGCTGCATTGATGGGACTGGAAAGAAATTTTTGGGTCATCAAATTCAGTCTCTTGTTGTGTCTGCCAGTCATCTTTACCCTTTTCTCTAGCAAACTTTTCAGGTTTTCACCATATGCACCGCTCTTACCAAAGCTCTTCCAGATCCAGATTACATTTAGGATTAGCCATCTTTTTCCACTATTACTTGGGAGGGGAATGAAAAAAAAACCAAACAAGAAAGACTGAAAGTCAAATTGCTCTCTTTATCGTGGTGTAAGTTCCTGCACGTGAGTTGGAGCAATCCCAAGCACAAATACAGGCTGGGTAGAGAACGGGATAGGGAGCTTCTGGCTTGTGCGTGTTGATAGATGAGAAACTTGAAATGACCCAGCAAATGTGTGCCCAGAAAGTTCTACCATATGCTGGGCTGCATCAAAAGAAGTGTGACCAGCAGGTCGAGGGAGGTGATTTTCCCCTTCCACTTTGCTCTCGTGAGAACCCTCCTGGAGTGCTGCAACCAGCTGTGGGGCATCCAACACAAGAAGGACGTGGACCTGCTGGAGAGAGTTCCAAAAGGGCCATGAAGATGCTCAGAGGTCTGGAACACCTCTGCTGTGGAGACAGAGAGTTGGGATTGTTCAGCCTGGAGAAGAGAAGGCTCCAGAAGGACTTTATAGCTCCTTCCAGTACCTAAAGAAGCTACAAAAGAGTTGGAGAGGGACTCTGTATACAGACATGTAGTGATAGGACAAGGGGATATGACTTTAAGCTGACAGCAGGTAGATTTAGATCAGATATCAGGAATAGAAATTCTTGGCTGTGAGGGTGTTAAGGCTGCTACCCACAGAAACTGTGGATGCCCCATCCCTGAAGGTGCTCAAGACCAGGCTTTGAGCAATCTGGTCTAGTGGAAGCTGTCCCTGCCCATGTCAGGGGGTTGGAACTGAATGATCTTTAAGGTCCCTTCCAACCCAAACCATTCTGTGATTCTATGATTCTTGTGAGTAAGGTGTTTTATATCTGAACAGAGGTGGCTGCACGATGAAAAACAGAAGAACACAACACTAAGCAAAGCTGGAGCAGCCACATTAACTTCACTGCAGTGCACTGAAGGAATCCCTTTGGATTATGCCAAAAGCCGAGCCCGTTGTGTTAAGTGAGTATGCAGTTAGGTGTACAACCATTTGAAAAGAAAGTCCTTCCTGTAGCCAGATTTTTGTGTGCAAAGCAAACTTGGCCCGGCTTCGCAATGGGCCCAGCCCTGTTTTTGCCTCAGCCAGCTTTGCTGCCCCCCTTTCTTGGCCCTTTGCAGCCAAGCATTACCAGGCTATGTGTTTTCAGGAACCCTCAGGAAGGTGAATGAGCTAAAGTGTGAAGTCAGTGTGCACCAGCTAAAGACATCTAGCCCTTGTGGGGATGCTCTGATCCAGGAATAAAGTCGCCTTACATTGCTGTAGCTAAATCCTCAGAGGAGGATTAACCACTAAAGGCATTTTAATCCTAAATGAGAACATGCACATGTGCTTTAATTTATGGGTGCTGACTTCACACCTGCACTTAGCTGACTTGCCTGCACTTCCTTGCATGTCCCTGTGTAGGAAAGCTCTAACGAGATGCAACTGGAATGTGGATGATGCTGTTGTTATTAGTTCTCTTTTTTAGGTTTCTCTAGTTTGGGTTTCAGTGCATTCCTTGTGGTTTGAGTTGGGTTTTTTTCCTCTTTTCGGTCTTTTCAGACACCCTTTCAGTTTTGGTATATAGCATGCTTGATTAGAAGAATTTCAGATGGAAGAATTTTAACTTCAGAGAAACATATGCTTTTTGGCCATTAGAACTATTTTGGATCCTGATGGGAATTGGTACGAAAGAGCTTCCACCTGTGGCTTGGAATAATTCTTTGAATAAGAGGGGACTCTTCCCTTAAGTGTACACTTCTTCATAGAAATTCATAACTCTAAGTGCTCAGCTAAGCTACTGAAGTTACCCAGTTGGACTTCTGATGCTCTGTCTCCAAACATTGCAAAAAAAAATTTTCTCTGGGTTGGTTCATATAAAAAAAATTTTGGAGAAGTCTCTCCCTTTGTTGGCTAAACGCTTGAGTGTAGAAACCAGGCAGGACAGATAGACACTTAAATTTTTTTAGTGCAATGATTCCACTGTGCTGGGCTGCTTTTTTGCTTCCAAGAAAGAACTCAACCATGGTCTTTTTAAGGGGGAACCAAGACCACCTACGCTGTTTTTTCAACAGCTGTAGCTCTTTGACTCTGAGGTGACTGCACAGAATGAAATGTGGGCAGAATTAGGTCATGCTAACGCACCAATAACTTTCCTGGCTGGGAAATTCTGCATTAGCTTTCTAAGAACATCCAACAACACCCATTATCCTGAAAGTTAATGTCTGTGGCAAGAGGGAAGTGGATTCAGTGCTGCCAGCCTGATGGAAGGTCTGAAGCACAAATCTTATGAGGAGCGGCTGAGGAAACTGGAGTTGTTTAGATTAGACAAAAGGACGCTCTGGGGGGACCCTATTGCTGTCCTCAGCTCCCTGGAAGGAGGTTGTAGTATGGGGGAATTTGGTCTCTTCTCTCAAGTAACGAGAGATAGCACAAGAGAAAATGGCCTCAAGTTGCTGCAGGGGACACTTAGATTGAATATTGGGAAGAATTTCTTCACTGAAGAGTTGTCAAACACTGGAACAGGCTGCCTGGGAAGTGATGGGATCCCTGTCCCTGGAAGTGTTGAAAAAATTCGCAGATGTGGTACTTAGGGACACAGTTAAGTGGTGGAATCGGAAGTGATGGGTTAACAGTTGGACTTGATGATCTTGGAGGCCTTTTCCAACCTTAGTTATTCTATCATTATATGAATTTATCAGAAGACATCTGTGGCTCCAGATGCAGCAGTACCCAGCACGCAGGATTTTGGTTTAGAACACTGGGAGTGGGAACAAAGACACAGCCCCTGATCCTGCTGTGCTTTGGTTTTCCCAGCTGTTAAATAATATCTGTTCTCTTTGCTTTGAAACCTCTGTTGACACTTGATGAATCTCAGGTATTTCAGGAGTGATGATTTGAAACAGGAGTAATTTTATCTCCTAGATAAATCTTTCTCCCTCTGTTGACTACCCGGGGAGCCAAAAAAGATTAAATTTTCTACTTAGACTAGAGATTTGCTTAGTACTAAGCCCCTTACTGGTGTTCTGGGTTATAAAGTGGATATTATTATAATAATAAAATTATTATTATAGCATGCTCAACATGATACTTCATTCTCCATATAAGGTAAGTGGATACACCTTCCTATTTGTTGTTGTCATTATTTACTAATTATTCCTGTAGCCGAGTATATTTATTGCTCCATGTAACTAAAGGAGAAGGGGCTTAGACTGAAACTGCCTCTCATTCATAATCACTTTCATTCTCTAAAAAGGAGGGAAAATAGCCAAGATTCTCTGCTCAAAGGATTTTTTGGTTTTGATTTTGCTGTTGTTGTTGTTGATTACTCTATAAAGTCTTTAGGGCAAATATAAAATGTTCTCACCTGCACCCTGATACCTGGAAATCAGTCTAACCTGGTCAGTGACTCTGAGCTTTTTCAGGAGCTGATCCTCTTCTTTGCAATGTGTGAGCTGTTGCCAGATTTTAAGTATGTGAGTGGTAGTGCCAAAAAGAGTGGACTTCATCTGCCTTTAGAGCAAAGTTCACCCTTTCAAGGACTTTTTAGTATGGATTGCTCTTTATTTCTAAATAATCAGAATTTAATTCTTTTGTTCATCTGCAATTCTCATAACAGCTTCAAGCCGCAACAGAAAAGCTCAATTTCCACATGAAAACATATTCAATTGCACACCAGAGAAGAAGAAAAATAAACAATCTTTAAACCACTGCAAGATATAAAAACACACGCTCCCTTCATTAAGAAGTGCCAAAGTACCTTTTAAGTGACCATCAGCATTTAGAGCTCAAAGCTTCCGAGGCCTTGAGGCATTTATACACAGACTTCCCTTGACTTGAAGAGTCTGGCACTTCCATTTTAAAGTAATAGTTAAATTAACACTTAAAGTAAATTTTGAAGTGACAGGTTGTTATATTGCAGGACAAGCAGGTCAGTGTTGCAGGGAAATGAGAACATGCTGTTGAGAGCATCACCTTTCTGCTCTTCCTTGTGTCAAACTCCATTCACTCATTTAAATCATAGGGCTCAGCAGACCTCAAAACAATTTACAAAGGAATTACAATAAATTACACTCATCACTGTTTTCACAGAGAAGGAAACTGAGGCAGAGAGAAGTGAAGTAACTTGGCAAGTTTCTGCAGCAGGGCTGTTGCAGAGGCAGGCAGGATCCAGATCCTGGGGCTCGTCGCGGGTGTCAGGCCGTGTTGTGTAACATTACGTGCAAAATGTGTATTCTCTAATTGCTACAGACTAAATCCTAAGGAAATAATGAAATGCAGTAATCCAAACTAATTGTACGCCTTACCTTTTTAAGCAATATGGGAGCTTTAGCTGGAGTACCATGTCCGCTAAACCACATCACAAATACATTTGAAAATAAGAAAAAATTTGGGATTTTTTAACATTTTCTGGATCTTTGATCGATGTGGCTTTGAAGTCACAAGTCGGGGGCTGGAAGTATGCTCTCTTTTGTTTTGTCTGATCCCAAGGTTTCATACAACCCTCGGACTCTCACTTTCTGAGGGGTGCCATCAGGCTCCAGGTCTTCTGCTGCTTTCAGCAGCACTAGTGATAAAATTTCTGATTTGAAAATCCAACCCAAATCTCTAGTCGTCAACCAAATAAATCTTATGACAGTGTAATAAAAAATCCACAACCCTCATCTCCAGGCTCTCTCTTGATGATATCTCTGCCCTTCAAGGGGGTGAATTCCGCACTAGCTTGCACAGATGTGTTTCATGGTGTAAAGATGTACTTAAAGGGAGGTGCATTTTTTCATGCCGTGGTGAACTTGGCCTTTAGGTAGCAGATTCTTCCCTCTATTACTCCACTACAAGCTCATGCACTTTTTCTGGGGCAGGGAATGTCTTTCTGTTCAGTGCATGTGAAGGGCTGGGTGCACTGCGGTTCTGGGCCATGCTTTGGGGCTCCTAGGCACTACCACATGCTGCATAATTAATATTAGTAATGAATAATAATAATAATAATAACAGCTATAATAATAATAATGTCTGAATAGGAGGGAACCCCATAACCTTGCCCTTGGGTGCCTGAGTAGGAAACACAAGCCAAGGCAATTCAAGAGAGACACCAACAACAGGGTTACAGCAGCCCCGGCAGCTGCTGGCTTTCCTAATAAGCATTATAAATGTGGCTGGGAGAGAGAGGCAGTGCACAGCAATTTCACATTACTAGGCTCCACGTACAGGGCAGTGTACCATCACCGATGGAGTCATTTCAGTCTCGACTGGAAAACCAGTGGGAATTACCGCTCTGGAACATTTTTCATTGAAGAGAGAGCAGCCCCAGGAGCAAGCTCTGAGAGCAGCACTGGGGTGTAAAATGAATTGCAAACAACTCTTGCTTTTATGTCTTCTATACAAATGCTTGAGTGATGAGACTCAAGCTATTATGGAAGGTTGCTCCGTGGTGCCAGCCAGTTGGTTATCACTGGGACGATTAGCAGCTCTACCTGTCACCTCTTTATTCCAATGGATGGGGCTCACTTTGGTCCTGGCAGATCCCCACTGACCCTTAATTTGTTGCAGGATGCATCCTGAGGAGGTGCTGAGCATCCCTACCTTCCAGTGATGACAGCACTTCTCTGAAATGAGCTTCCTCTTGAGAAACCATAATGAATGAATGATTGGAATTTGTATTTTTTGCTCCACTGTTACTGTTTTTATTCTGACTTAATATCTAGACTTCTAGTGGTTCCAGAAGGCTGTTTGATGCCTGGAGAGAGAAGGAACCTGATCTTTATGTCACTCTTTCAGGATGGTGTTCCTGGTGCAGAAAAAGTTTTTGATAGCACAACCTGTCCTTCCAGAAGCAAAGACCAGCATAACATCATTAGCTTAGCACATGTTTAAGTCCACCAGTAAACAACGGCAAACTGAAGCTTTGCACACAGAAAGAAAAACGGATTTGGCCTCATGTCCCAGTGAAAATGTATGTCACAGTTTCCTTTTAACCTGACATTTATTGCATCTCCCAGGAAGACCCTTAAACAGTGGCAGCAAAACAATTGTTGGGGTAAGCAAATATTGTCTGGCTAAAGGGCTTCAGCATGCCAAGCCGAATCCTGCCCACTTCCAGTCTACTGTAAACCCAAAGAAACTCTCTTGATTTTTGTGGCATTATCAGGAAAACAAACCTCAGCTCTTCTGGGCCCTTCCCAGTCATCCCTGGAAGGGTCAGTCTCTGCTCTGAAATCCACCACACCCTTGCTCTTACCAGCAACCAGCTCCTAGGTCACAGCCATTAACCTACTGCCAGTGCACTTCAGTCAGTTTTCATGCCCCTTCTCCTCTCTCATGGAAGGCTTTTCCTGAACTTCACTCCTCTGATGTTTAGAAATCTTCAAATTTCCAGCCTTACAGCCAGTTTGTTCATGTGCCAACATTGTCCTTTTGCTTAAATACCTCATTTCCCTCCATGACGCTTGCCCACCTTCCCCTCCCTAGGATGTATTTATAGAGAGCAATAATATTCACTGCTAACCAGTGCCTGCTCAGCACCTTTCAGTATAGGGCCCTGGCATCTCTTATAGACACAGCTTAAAGTGCTTCCTCTGTGTCTGAACGCAAATAGAGTTCCCACCCTGTTCCAAACATGGTGCTTGCACACGCTGGATCTGGTCCAAACGGCCTCAGGATTGCCTATATACTTAATTTAAATGGCAACAAAAATAAATCTCAACCCAAGCTGTCTCATGGGACAGGCTCTTTGCAAACAATGGAGATCCGTGCCCTTCTCTTGGTTCCCTCTGCCTGAGAAAAAAAGGGCAACTCTAAGTTGCTGAGGCTGAATTCCCTTCCCGCCTCGCTGGTGCTCTCCCCCTGCCCTGCTCCCGGGGTCTCACTGGGGAGGGAAGCCCCTGCAGTGGTGCTGATAGGACCGGAGTTGTCTGGCTGCCAGGGTGAATCAGAACAGCTCCGTCTCTAACATCCCACTGCCTGTTAATTAATGCATTAATGAATTGCCTTCTAATTCCTATAATCACCCTTATTTTTGGGGGTGAGCAGGCTTTCAAGGTTGCACAGCTTGTCCAAGGCCACGTAAGAAGTTAGTGGCAGAGCTGAGAAAGAAACCTGGGTGCCCTGACTCCTGGGCTGGGCCAAATTGCTCTCGTTTTGGTAAAACATCCTACGCGCCATTTCCTTCACTCCAGCAAATGCGCTGGTGCGACGAAGCACCTTTTTTTTTTTTGCCTTACAGCAAGACTGCAGCAAAGCGTGTAACAAACTGAGATTTGAAGCTGCCTTCAGCAGTTCCTAATCTCTGCAAACGTTATACTCTTTGTGGTAAGGAGCTTGGGAAGCTCTCCCTGCCTCCTTTGTGAAGGCAGATACGTGGAACTGGCAGGGTATTGTTTTCACTTCTGAGTCAAGCTCGCCTTCTGTACGCAGATAAAACTTCCTTCAAAGTCAAGAAGAGTTTTGCTGAAGTGCGTTAGCCCAATTTGTTTTTAACTTATATGTTGCTTCACTGACATAAACAAGTACAAACTAGTGCTAATGCTATAGGCAGCCAGTACAGCTACTGCGGGGGGAACTGCTTTGTGATCTGTTAGTGCATTGACTGGAAAACTGTTCCGTTCTGATGATCAAATATCTGTTTTCCTGTAATTAATATTTTTTTCACTTGTTCACAGTAATGCTTATTTTCGCACTTCTAAGTTAAAAGTAACTTCCCGTAACTTCATGTGTAAACATGAATGGGATTATCATCAGTATGTTTGATATTATCATTATTATTTTTTGTTATTTCACTACTATTATTATTCAGAGTTCATCATAAAAGTAATATTTCAAGACAAATTAGGCAGAATTTATATTGACAAAATCCATCCTAGAACTGCTTCATCACCTTTAAGTGACTCATCTTGAGATGGTTTCGTGGACATTGTATATAAAGTGACATTTACCTTCTTTACAACTTCCTGTGTAGTTGTTATTCACCAGGGCAGCCCATCAAACGAGACTCTAACTAACAAAAATATGCATGCAATTTATTATATGGATTCGTTCTTCCAATACACTAATATTTCCTGTGAGAGGTGGAGGATTCTCAATTTACATGTATGATTATGGCTTTTGGGTGGGAAATTTTCACCAGAAAAATAACCTTTTTGGAAAGAATCTGTATTTTTTAGTACTTTTTTATTCTTTTAAAACATGAAAAAATCTGGAGTGGCACCAGCATTGCCAAGGGTCTTGATTGTTTTCTGCTTATGGCTAAAATGGAAGGTGGTCTCAATTTTGCATTACAGTTCCTATGATATACCAAAATTCAGCTGTTTTTTCTCTGTATTGCAGAAGTAGGACTTTGAATGTCTTGTATCCAAGGTAAAAACCAGAACTGTAAAGTCCCGCCTCTCAAATGCAGAGATTTTAATCACTCCAAGATCTGCTCAGCCTGCAGCTTCTTGACCAGAGGAGGACCAGACTGGGGTGATGGGCTGAAAAGATCTCTTCTCACTGCTTGCACTCCTGCGTGAGAGAAGACACAGGAGGGTTGTTGGGGATTTATGGAGAAGAGTCCATGGAAGTCCTAAAGAAAGAGATCAGAGGAGGAGGCAGAAGGGAGGCTCCTGCCTGGTGGTGTGAAGATTGCTGATTCAGGGCTGCAGCCCTTGCAGGAGTTAGTGTGCTCTGCAGTGCGAAGGGAGCCAAGCCACTTATGCAATATTAATATTAATAACTGCTTTGCACTTCTATAGTGCCTTTCATCCGAGGATTTCAAAGCGCTTTACAAACATTAATTAATTAAGGCCCATAACACCCTGTGAGGTAATGCAAGTAGATATTACAGCTCATGCAGAGGCCAGAATTGCCAGCATTACAGGTATAATCCTCTAGCAAGAGTTAACTTATTCTTGAGCAAGCTTTCTTACTTATAGGCATAAACAGGCTTCCCTTTAACACCGAGCGTGTCTTTTTATTTTTTTCCTTCTTCCCCTTGATCCGTCAGTCTTCACACAAGCAAAACTCCCACTACGAGGCAGCCAAATGAGGTGAATGAGCAGTACTTCCATCTCCCATCTCACTGCTTCCTCTTTGATCGTCTGATAAAATTGTAGGATATTGAGAGGCTGCAGAGTTGTGTCACATATTAGTGTCCTGCTTCTGTGGGGTTTCCCTGTTCTAAATATACTTTGCACCAGGGAGATTAAAAAAGGAAGTGAACTAAAATATGTTTTATGGCACCTGCTTATCAGATGACCTCCCAACAACCTGCAGACATTAGCTAATGTAGCCCTCATTGCAGCTGGTCATAAATGTCATTAGTGCTTTTTTAGCCAGGGATTTTTTCAACTGTTTCCAGCTCCTGTATTTCAGGCCTGAGTTTGGAGCTATTGAGGAAAAGGTGACCTCTTAAATCTTCTACCCTGTTCATTGCAGACCTTAATTTAACACTGGTCTTGCACTTCATCAGCTCAACATTTGCACCCATCCTGTTTTCAGCCTGCCTTTTCCTCTGTGGGAAGGTGTGGGATGTTTGTTCTATTCCTGTCCGCTCCACGTGGGAATAGAGTAGGGTCAAGCTAAGTGAGGTCCATTCCAGCCACCTCTGAATGCACCTACAAACGGGTCCTGTCCCATAATCCAGCGGTGAGAACATACTGCGACCTGGGTTGACATCTCAGGCCATGCTGAGTCACATCATGCATTTAAATATGCTGGCACGTGTCCCTTGGTCCGTGCTGGCAGGAGCAGACCTGTCCAAGGGGAAGCCAGGTGGTTGGAAAAGCCATATTTGTGCTCTTATGTTCCAGTGCTCGCAGGTACCCCGTGGTCTGGAACACGCGAAAAACTTGCTGTTTATTGTATATGCCAAGAAAGACCCATTTTTCTGCCATTAGCCCATCTCCCATCATCTCCCTTTTCCCTTTTGGGATTGATGGAGCTGACCCCTCCAGTTCCAAGCTCTACACGCAAGGAAAGTGTTATGTCCATCCCACCTGACCATTTTGGTGACCATTCACTGCATCTGGGGAGGCACAAAGGGATCTTTGGGGGGACTTAGTCCAGAACGCAACTTCTCCAGGATTTACCCATTCAACTGCATTCTGAAACTGCACAGACATTAGCTAATTAATGTGGTGAGTTCATTAAACCAATTAATTGCATTTCTTTCTGTGAGTGGGCTATCAGTCATCTTCATAGAGTGCCATTTAGGGCATTAAAAATATTCTCTTCATCAAATTAAACTTTATTAAATAATAACTCCTTCCAAATTCTGGGCTAGGAATGAACAACGTCACTCTAACCACAAAAGCTGTTTATTGCGCATAAACTTCTTTTGCTGCCCTGCCAGCTGTGATAAAACCAATTCAGATGCATATTCTCAGTACAGTAAGCACTTTCTCCCCTTTCATAGTCTTGCATTAACCCAAAGATTCCATCCTTTTGTGCAGAACTCCCTCTGAAATCAGTGGGAATTTTGTATGTGCAAAGAATGCAAGGTTGGGAAGTTATACGTCCTCATGTTGGCCAGCAAAGGCATTGTGCTTGCCACAAGGGGCTTTTTGGCAGGCAAGAGAGTGTTTTGCATTTTTCAAAGACAAGCAGAACTGAAGAAATACTTAATGGCAAGGGGAAAAAAAGAAAAATAATTTAAAAATTACCTTTTTGTTTTGATTCTCCTTAATTATAATGCGAGTCTGAAAATACCTCTTTTTATTTTAAAAGAATTTTAAGATTTGTCTTTTAATAAAACCACTTTTTGAAGTTTAAAAAATATCTTCATTTTATGGAACTTTTCAGAACTCATGGGTGTATCTGTTAGAAGACATTTTTAGCAAGACTTTTTGCCCTCAGTATTTGTTACACAGCAAAGTTAAAAGGTGCTAAGGTAATAATAATAATAATAATAATAATAATAATAATAATAATAATAATAAG
>VZTD01003137.1:1406708-1708440 GCA_013397725.1 Rhagologus leucostigma
ATAAGAGTAATAATAATAGTAATAGTAATAGTAATAGTAATAATAACAATTGTTTCTCAAACAATTCAACAAAAATATTTTGGTTTTAGGTGTTAATATCTAAATTTCTGCTTTCTAAGTTTAATTTAAAAAAATGGTTTGGGGAACTTTTTTTTTTGCTAAAGGTACTCCAGAAAGTTTCTATTTTAAGGTATTTTGAGTATCATGCACTGAACACCAGGTCTGATTCTTGGCACTCAAAAAATCATCACGTATTAGTAATTTCTCTGCTGTAATTTCATCCTTGAAGATCTACTTGATATTGATTTATGACTGCCTAGGAGCAAGTAAAGGCATCATTTCCAAAGATTTAGTAAGAAAAAAGGACACAAATGTCTAAATGCCACTGCAGATGAATAAGTGGCCTAAATCTTCAGTCCGCACTCAGTGACCAGCCCTGTTTTGTGATCTTAAGTTGTGGATACCCCATCACTGGAAGTGTTCAAGACCAGGTTGTACAGGACCCTGAGCAACCTGGTTTAATGGAAGGTGTTCCTGCCCATGGCAGGTGGTTGGAATTAGATTATTTTTAAGATCCTTTCCAGCCCAAAACATTCTATGATTCTGCGGTTCTATGATTTTATGATTCTTCATCCTCTGGTGCTCATGAGGTCCAAGAACAGGTCTCAGTGGCCCTGGCAGGTTGTCATTCCACATGGGGCTAAGGAAGGAGGGACACGTAGCATTCTCTCTAGTTGCGGAACCCCTTCGCCTACTTCATGGGTAGTTGCTCCAACCTAAGTGGCACTTATCTAACACTGTACTCAACTCCATATGCACTTATTTAAAAAAATATCCCAAGTTTTGACTGCTTGTAGCCTTTGAAGGAACTTAGGGGAAGAAATTTATTGGAAAATTGTGTTTTCCCTTCCTCCCACGCCTTTGTTTTCCACGTCATGCTCCACATTTCTGCGTGAAGGCTTAAAGCTGCTCAATGACTCAGTTTTTCTGGCTGATCTGTGTTCTGCCAAAAGTGTTTGACCTCCAAAAGGAGAGCTGAGTAGCCAAACTCTGGGTTTTGGATTTCTTTTGCCATCCCAAGCACCTAAAACGCAGGCATTACAGCACCTAGCTTGCACATACCTAAGTCTTCTCATTAGGTCTAGCTTTTAGTTTTGTGGCTCTTTCAGAAACATCAGCTTTAGATGAAAAAATCTGTCTTACTACATCTAGGATGTTTATGTTGAAACTTGATAACACAAAGATCCTGCTTCACAGCTTCTTCAACTCATCATTCCTTTTATTAATTAAATTAGGCAATTTATATCAAACATGCTAAGATTAAACTGGAGACTCTTGGAAGAACTCCAACCAATTAGAATGATAGTTAAAAATAAATTCATATCTAAAAGAGGAAGAAACCTGAAAGACCACAGCAGGCCACAAAACATTGTAAGAACTTGAAAATAAAGCTGCAGGGAAAAAATCAATTGCATTGTGGCCAATATTAATCTTCCATCAATAAATACCATATCTTTCACTGCTTATGGTAATTGCCCCAGTGATTCCCCTTAAAGTGGTTCTTGAGCACTTAGAGGGCCTGTTGATAGCATCTTATCAGGTCTCAGAGCAATGGTGTGAAAGCACAAATAGGAATCGCAGCCTAGGCTGAGAAAAAATGTGGTCTTTAAAATGTGCTGATTTGACAAAAGGTTGTTGTTTGTCACAGACATTAGTTTTTGTCTGCTTAGTGGATAATTCTTCCAGAGGGGTCTCTGACATTGCTGCTCAGCTTAACATGGGGGGGATTTTCCAGTAGAAGTAAATATTGAAGTAAAATAGGTCCAAACTCCAATTGCTTCCTCAAATGAACTTTTTTTCTGGAATCGTGGCCTGGATGCTTTGGGATGGCGTGTGACTTTTCATGGGTTCCTGCCTGAGGGCTGCTGCTTTCTTCAGCCTGAAAAATGACAGGAAGGAGCTCACATTACCATGAAAATGTTGTCTTAAAAATGGTTGTCGCACCAAAGGGAAGTGGGCTTGGAGGTTTTGGTTTTTTCTTTTGGAAAGTGTTTTGAGTCAGAGCTAACATCCATGAAAGCTGATTGCTGACCTTAATTGCCTCTTGGGAAGTAGGCACAATGTCACATTTGTGTGCAAAATGGCATTCTCAATTTCCATTCGTTACCAGAGCCCATCAACTTTCATGGATTTTAAGAATTCTCCAGCTGAATCTCTCTTCATGCTTCTTTTGCAGCCAGGACCTGTAAATTTCACAGGCCGGATCCTGCAGAAAATGCCTAAGTGGCCATCAGTGTGGAGGACACGGTTTGGGTCTAGAAATTTTGCATGTTTTCACAACGGAAGAAACACTTTGCATGCATATTTTGTCAATTCCTAGATGACCCTGACTATTTTTTTTACTGTGCAGCTCACAAGATGCTCAAAGTGCCTGTAAATGATTTGTGGCAGAAGGGATTTGCCAAATACAAAAAAGATTTCTGGGATTCTGTTCCATAGAAAGTCAGGCAGCAGAAGGAGGCACATAGTGATTTTCAGAGAACATCCTTCAACTGGGTATACTGAGCATGATCATGTGATTATTTTATGTATGCATGTTACTCTTCCTGATGACCACACACAAAATTTGATGTCCTTTTGTTCGCTCAGCGGTGAATGTTATATTTTGCTTATTATTTAGGTTTCCTTAGGCTTTAATGGTATTTTCTAGATTTTACAGAAATGTTCCAGAATTTATCCCTTCCAAGGTGGCATGCTGTTTGAAATTAAACTACAAGACATCTCTTTGATGTTGCTTTTTATTCTAAACTTAGCCATTGCATGCCAAAGCCCCACTTTTGATTGAACACAGCTTTCTCCATTTTTGTAAGTTTTTTTTAAAAGTAAAGATCTCATTAAAAATTAAATTTTCATTCCCCTGTAATGTATCAGCAAGATTACAGAACTCTGATTTACTGTTAGGATCGGAAATTAACTTCAAAAGACAAGAAATGGAAAGTGGTGGCTTATTCTCCCATGGCATATTACAGCAGTAAGAGACAGAGTGATATAGTGATATCGGAAATGTATGTTTCTCTCAAATGAAGAAAACTATATCAATTCATTACACACCTGCATATTTACTTGCATTTCAGGACACTTTTCTACCCTAAGTAAACATCTGGGATAAGTCACAAACTGGTATTACTATTATAAAATATGCTGGCAGATAAGAAGTTTCACTTTTCTGACGCATCCGCTGCCAGGCATTATTCCCTACTACATATTTTTAAGCTAAATTAGGTGAAGTATTGAGTATTTGGGCTTGCATCCAGCTGCACATTTAAACCCATTCTTGACAGCAAGCAGGAGTGGTCCCACTGAACCTGCTTATATGCCATAAAAGATCTATGCGTTGAATTGCCCAACTGGGTCTGAGCCAGGTTGCAGAATATTTTGAGGATCCAGGCCATCCCACAGTCACCTCTATGGTTTCTGAGTATCTGCCTTAAGTCATTCAATTTTTTGAAATGGCATCTCTGTTGTGGTATGTTATCCCTCCTTCCTTCATAAAAACCTTTATTGATGTTTCAACTCTGTCCTTAAGGCCTGATCCAGAGCAGGATAGGAGGCATTACATTCCCAGCTGTTCTTGGAGCTGGCTGAAGTCATCCACATGGGTTCAGGTATCTTACTGGAAGAGGCCCTGTGCTTACCCTGCTTGTTTCTAGCTCTGTGGACTTTTTTGAAGAGTAGACCTAGAGAAGAAAGCTCACAGTCCTGAGAGATTCACCACTAGGGAAAGTTTTGTCACTTGCAGAAGGTGTTAACACAGGAGTGTTTAATACTTATTCCAAATGGGACACCTCATAGCAGTACCTGACTCTTGAGCACCTGTGCCCAGAATGGACCCCCAACTGAGTGTTAAGACCTCATGTGAAGTGCATTTAATACCTTACAAAAATCCTTCCAAAGCCCCACACTTGAGCAGTAAATGGTCAAGAAAGAAAACACAAAGTGGAAGTGCCAAAACCAGGGCTGCAGGGAAGTATGGCTGGGACAGGTAGGTCCCAGGCTTCACCTGAACAGGTCTTCAAAGGACTAAGCAAAGTCAGCTTTGCTTTGCTTTGCTCCCTTCAAAAAACTCAGTCACCAAAGGAAAAGGAGGAGCCTCTCACCATTTATGTTGTAGTTCAGTGGTTAAAACCACTTGCCCAAGAAAAGCAAGACAAGTTTTGGGTTTGCCTCTGCCTGGGAGGTTCAAACCTACGTTTCCCAATTGCCATGGGAGTACCCCAACCACAAGACTGCAGGTGACGCTGGGTGGAGAAAGCATTTCTGCATTCCTTGGTCAAGCTGTGGGACTGTGCAGGAAAGATGAAGAGATTCCCACGACCCTTTGTGAGAAGAAAGAGATGCTGGGCTTCTGGGACATTTCCCCTTTTGTGTCAGCCTGATATCTGTTTATCTACACACAGTACGAGATTTGGAAACGAGGAGCGACAATTTTGTGAGCCAGAGAGGCATTTAATGAATAAAGTGTTTTCTCCTAGAGATTATACCATCTACATCCTTCACATTTCAGTCCATAGCTCTATGGTGCAAAATACTCATGTGGCAAAAAAAAAAAAGTGGAACCTGAAATTTAGGACAGTCTTCTTTTTAAATCTGAGGGCATGGACACATATTCTGCTTGAAAGTCACCTTGGGGTACCATGACTCCTTCATTGCTTTCTCTCTACTCATCAACATTGTTTGGAGGAGGAAATAAATACTTTCTCCTTCCCATGCCCCAGATCTCACCCTCACCCAATAGCTCAGAGTTTAGGATGGTTTCATGGGAAATGGGAACTCTGAACCCCTGAGGCTGAGGAGGGCCCAGGACCCACTGTCCTGGTTCCCGAGTGAGTGCTTTAATTCTGGGGTTATTACAGGAGCAGAGGGCACTGTCACAGCTGTCTCCTCCCCTGCCAGCTGCATTAAAAGAAGAAAGCAACTACAACTGCATTCTTGAAGGGTGTGATCTTGTGAGTGAGAGGTAGGTGTGTTCCCAGAATTTCTCCAGGATTGGGTCCCTAAGGGGACTCTGGTGCCACCTTGCCTTGCCATGCTGGATCGCAGTGGGGCTGTCCAAGACAAGCCAGCACACGATGAACCGAGGCACATCCAGGGTGAGATGGTGGAAGGAGGAGCTTGGGGATTGTGATTTTTTTGATTGTTGAAATTCCCCCAAGTCCTTTCTGTTAGATGTCTTCAGAAAGCACTGAGGTCCTTTAGGAAGGGCAGCCTCCATGAAGCCCTTTAATAGACACCCAGAATTCCGCTTCCAGTATATTCTCTTCTCTTCACAAACCATATAGAGAAGCTACAGAAGTGCCTTAATGCAGGGTCCTGATAAGTTAAAATGACATATGGGCTTCAGCATAATGGCTTTACTCTGAAAAGCGTAGATTTAGATTAAATGTAAGAAAGGAAATTCTTTGTGAGTGGTGAGACACTGGAAGAGCTTACCGAGAGCAGATGTGGACACCCCATCCCTGGAAGTTTCTAGACCATTCTGGATGGGGCTTGAGCAACCTGGCTTAGTGGAAGGTGTTCCTGCCCATGGCAGGGATGTTGAAACTGGATGATCTTTGAGGTCCCTTCCAGCCCGAACTATTCTATATGCTTGGACTAATGTATATGGGCTTAAGCATTGGACCTTAGTATGTGCTTAAGTGATGTGCCTCAGGTAGGCTAAAGGCAGGTTACTGGGAGCTGCCTCTCAGTGTTCTGGCCATTACTTTTAATTGTTTCCTCTGTTACTCCCTATGAAACAAAAACAGTTCTGTAAAAATGGTTCCCTGTGTGTGCTAGAGCAACATGGGACATTAATATGGAAAATAGGGCCATGTCTCCACTGAGATCATACGGGATCCTTTTTGTCTCACCTAACGCGATTTCCCAGTTTACAAGATGGAAATA
This sequence comes from Rhagologus leucostigma, assembly GCA_013397725.1. NCBI lineage: Eukaryota > Metazoa > Chordata > Aves > Passeriformes > Rhagologus > Rhagologus leucostigma. Next base: position 1,412,652 of record VZTD01003137.1, read on the forward strand.
GCTTTCCTGTGACTGAAGGCGTCTTTCACACACTGTTTCTTTAAATTATCATTTGCAATCCCTCAAAGAGAAAGAGGCGAAGGAAACTGGGTGGGAATTAGTTGCTCCTTCACGTACATTGCACTAGTTACTGTGTGGGAGGATCATTATTTCTAATGATGATGGATGGTTCCTATATGAAAGGGTTTTTGCCTGTGTTGTTCCCCAAGCTGGAGCAAGAAAGGGTTACTATTTTAATGAGAGAAGTTGAAATAAAATTTATTGAGAGGGATGAAAAAGAAAAACCATAAAAGCCGAATCAAAACAAATGGAATGCTTTACCTGATCACTTTTATGGCGTTGCTGCTTTCATAAGGTGTAGACACACAGACACACACACACACACACACACACACACACACACACACACATACTGCCACCGAGCTCTGACTTCAACTGTTTTGTGCAACCTCTTTTTCCCCTTGTATCTTCAGAAGACAGTTTTCTCCAAATAAATATTTCCAATGCCTATTTTTACTCAAAACACAAAGAGGGGAAAATGTGACTACAAAAATCTTATACGCTGACAATTTGTTCTTCTTTTTTAACAACCCCCGACAGAGACCGTCTCTATTGCGTAACGATAGAAACCCGACACCTTATCACACCTATATGCCACTATTACTCGGAGCCCTGAAGGTGCTACCCAAAGCAAAGGCAAAAAAATCTGCTAAATTGGGACCCTCATACAAATGCAGCATAAAGGCATCAGTTTATTGCAGTCCGTACTCAGCTGATTAAACTGATGAGTTGTCATGAAGATAGGTAGATAAATAGATTGATCATATCTTTTTTTTTAATAATTGGAGACTTCAAACTTAACATATTTTGACAGTGGAGTATATTAAAAGCCATTAAAACAGCTGTTTTGCTGTAGGGAATATTACTTGTGGGTTGAATGCAGAGATATGTGTAGGTATTTATTCAGTAATCAATCACAGAGAGAAAAGACCTAGAATTTCGGTTGGAAGTTTTTATTTTTATCCTTTTCCTTACTACTGGTCTTTAAACCTGCTCTGAGGAAAGCTATACATGCCCGGCTGGTGCTCATCAAAAGCAAGCAATCACAGCTAAATCAGCATGCAAAATGCCACTCAACCTTGGGCCTTTATTAAAATTTGCTGGGACTCAATTTGAGATAGCGATCGTTCTTATTAAAAAGCAAAATGTAAGATAGTTTTTTTATATAAATCTCTGGATGGAATGGAATTGTTAATCAGCATAGGCTGATGTGATTTCTCTGTTGCAAATCCTGCCGAGGGCTCAGAAGTGGCACATTACCATAATTCCTAGGCTAGAGCTGGCAGCTTGAAAAAGACCTGCAAGAATCTTTAAAATGCTTAAGCAAAGCTGTAAGTCACAGCAAACAACACACACTGGAGATGGTTACCACAGGTTCGTCGTGTTATATAACAAAGTTTCTTCCTTCGGTCTGTTTGCTCTTACCACAATTTGCTGTTTTCTTGGGTAATTGTTTATGTTTTCTTGAGAAAAAAGACAACAAAACCAAAATTCTAAATCTAACCAATGCTCTCTTATTTCCTCTAAAACCCAACCTATTTTTATATAAACCCCTCTGTTGTGTATCATATGAACCATACATTCATATATATCATATGAATTTCATATGTGGCGTCACTCAACTAAGCATATATATACATATGTATTTTCACCTTTAAACTAGCACCAATTATTTCAGGATCAGTTTATCAGTTTTTTATTCTCCTGGTCCTTTCCTGCTCTTATGCTGGTGCATTTCAGCCCTGAAGTATCTGCAGGTCAGCAGTAAACATATCTCCATGACTATTTTGTATATTAATTTTAAAATATTGTTGAGCTATTTGTTATCCACTAATAAAATGGAACTACTATTATAATTAATAAGGAACACTAAGTAATGCAAATGACAATTATTTTCTGTGACTGAAAACATGATGCTCATCACTGTAGATAGAAAACGCCACAGCTGAACTCTGCATGACCAGGATGATTATGTTTTATCTTTAATATTATTACAACATTCAAAGTCTGCTGTTGTGCCTATATTAGGCACTGCACAAATGTACAACAAAGAACTGTTTTTCTACATATGTTTTATTCCATCTGTAAATATAAAGAGCCAGGGATAATAACCAGGAAAACATGGTCCATACAAATGTCATAGTAACTCCCTGGCAATACATTCTGGAGGCTATGGCATCAATAAGAAATATTTTCATTGACTTGGATGCTTTTGGCTCAGGATCCAAGACCAACGGTTGGCTGCTTTCTTCTCGTCTTTAATCAGGAACGCACAAAAGGGAAAGGAAACAAAGAGTCTTTTAATGAGGTACTTCTACCTTGATATTGCTGGTCCAAATCTCGTCCAGGCCAGTAATGGACAAAAGTAATTTTTTGTTTTTTGGTTTGGGGTATGGAAAATAAAGATGTTACTCATGGTCCAGTTCTCATGGGACATGTGTCCACCAAAGAAAAGTATCTCCTCTCAGGACTTTGTTGAGGTATTCTGAGTTAAGACACTGGAAACTCATTGCACAAAGGGTGAGCTCCCTGTTGACCTATGGGACAGCCTTTGCACTGATGCATATGGAAAGAGAAAACTTGTTCTGATGCTGATTCTTCCGTACCTTCCTTGAAGATTGTGAGAACAAATCGGTCATAGATTGCTGCCTGATAGTCATGAGTAAATTTTAATTCCAGCATGCAGGCACTCCCTTTGGAAGGGAAAGACAGGCTCAATCGCACATGGAGAGACAGAATTGCAACCTTGCAAAAATCAGAGACTTTGTTTTGAGAGCCAAACAAAATTGAATGTGTTCCCCCCACACACATACATACACTATCATCAAATATTATCAATTTAATTGCTCGACTCCTGCAGCTGTGAGCACAATATATCAGCTTGACTGGAATGGAATTCATAATTCTGTAAGACAAGTTCGAAAGTAAAATATTGAGCTAAATTTTCAGCTAATGAGAATCAGCATAGTTCCACTAACCTCAGATAAGCTACTGAGCAAGCAGGAATCGTTCGAGTTCCTCTGACTTAGTTGGAATGCCTTCACTCGATTCAGCAGAGGAATATAAATTTACTCCAAGAATTTGTGTTTCTGCACCTTTTTGGGGATCAGATATATCCAGTGCTTGCAACGAGCCAGCATGATGTGATGCACCCCAGCAGATCTTCTCCAAACACCAGCGGCTCTGCCGGGGAGCTGTGCTGGTGAACTCGCTGTCACGGGATGCTGTCGATGCTTAAAATCTACATGGCTTGGGGGGGCCATTGGAGAAGTTAATGGAAGAGAAAGGTATTTAAAGTTGTTAAATATAAGGACATGATCTCTGGCTCAGAAACTCTCGAACTGCAAATTTCTGGCATATTTGGGAAGTACCATCATGTGCCTGCACTTTTCTTATGTTCAGTGCGTGTTTGCTTTTGGCCTTTATTAAAACAGGATCCTAAGCTGAGAGGACCTTTGTCCTTGACAAATATTGCCGATTTTAAGTTCCCAAAAAATGGATTATGAACCACAACTTTTTTCCTTTCTTGTCAGGGATTTTGCGTCCTTTTCCCTTCACTCTAACACACACTTTCTGCTTTATTTTGAGCATATAAATAAAAAAAAGGTAGTTAATAGATAGAAGAACATAAACTTCACATACCCATTTTTAGCTATTTTAGGAACAAGATGAGAATGGGAATATTTACCCTTGGTAAATTTCCCACTCCATACCATCCTACCAGCTCATAGAGTTTAGTGATGGCATTTTTATGAATTAGGTAGAACATTTGTCTTCTATGCTTTAGTCAAATTATTATCTCTAAAGATGAAGTCTCAGTTGTCTATAACTGATACAGATATGCACACATAGATATGTATACATATATAGGTACACATATATACTTATATGTATATATATTACCAGAAAAATGAATTCTTTTATCTCAGAGGTAGTAATTTGTGCCTGCACAAAGGAGATGAAAATAATAACACCTTTCCCATGTTTTGCTGGGCTATTATTGATTTACTTAGGTGCAAAGCCATGGAGAATTGGGCTCTTTGCATTTAATTCTGTGTGTTTCCCAACTATTGCCATGTGACCTATTTGAATGAAAGTTTAGCATTCTTGAAGGGTTATGTAAATGTATACGTTAGTGAATAAACAGATGGCTTTTAATGAAAAACATCTTTTCATGAGCTGTGTCACACTGATTTGATTCTTTATTTATAGTATCAGATCATTGATGTAATGGAAAAATGTGTAGAGCTGAGTTTACAAAGCCCAAATTTGAGTTGACATCCTTTAAGAAAGGTAGGAAAATTTACACTACATCAACTAGTGGTAGGTGAACTAGCGCAGCCGATTTTTTATTGTTAGCGCTTGAGAACAAAAAGATGCGGATTCTGATCCAAGGATCTTTGGCTGCCCAGCAGATCTGTTTTCCGGGCATCAGAAATGCCCTGGCAGATAGAGGAAAACAGCCTCATTTTTCAATTTGAAACAGCAATCAGATTGGAAGAGACAGAAATTATCTCTCAGGAAAAAAAAAAGGAGAGAAAATAAAATTTAAAAAAAGCCAAAGGAAAAACCTAAAAAAACCCCAACCTAAAAACTTAAAGGTGTATTTTTTTTATTTCCATTTGCATCAAGTCAAAATGGAACAGGAGTTTAGATGCCTGTGCTGCATTTATTTATTTTTTTGAATGACTGGATTTTTTAGAATCAGGTTACGCAGCTGGACTTCACATTGCATTTGCTGCGGCTGCTTCATCAGAAATGCTGGTAGTATTTGTCAGCCTGGAAGTGTCTTGAGGCTGCTTCTGAGAGATACAAGGAGGCAACTGATAAGGAGAGCATCAGAAGGGCAGTTAATTGCCTCCAGTCTCTCGGTGCCGGGGAATATTTAAAATCTATGGGATTAAAGGCAGATTAAAAACTGTGGAAGCAGGAGCCCAATAGCGCTGAAAGATCATAATCAGCAAGGGTAATGGCAGAGCAAAAATGAATGTGGCAAATAAAATGACAGATAGGAAATTCAGATCCGCTTCTAATGCTCGAAGTTCCATCTTGTAAGCACAATTCATCTACGTGTAAATCATTTTTTGGCTTCAAGCTTATCAGCCAATCGGTGAATTAAAAATGCTCTTTCCTTGGAGGATTAAAGAGGTTGATTGAAGTCAGTGTGAAAACTGGCTAATAAGTCTGGAAATGTCAGGAGGGTGCTTCATAGGAACTCAGTGTACTTTTTCTATCAGGGCTATGAAACAGGAAGTTTGAAAAGCTCTGTAGTTCTGTTACTTTGAGAAATGCTTTTGTGTTGGGTTTTTTTTCCCCTCCTGTGTGTCAGAGTGTCATGCAGAAATATTTTAATTTGCAAGATGAATGGCGATAGATGCAAATGTTGAAAAATGAGATTGGGTGAATTCACTAAAATATGCAGAGAAGTAAGAGAAATTTCATTTCAGAAAGCACGGTGAATGCATATCACGGCCATGGGAAGTTCTAGGTTCCAGGCCATGAACTGCTTAGACATGTCCCACCTTGGAGAGGATGTTTAAACTTTGCTTCTTTTCCGTGCCTAAAAATCTAGCGTAGGTGGTGAGGCCAGGGATTGTGTTAAGGCAGCCTCTCTGCTAAACGGGAGCTCCCAGGGCATCTCCAGACACTGTGCATATATAAAAACATACACTCCTGTACGATATGGAGGCTTTTCACCAGTGCTGTTAAAAACTGACCAAGTTTCTCAGAGCTTTACATTCAAGAACTGTACTGTTAGTGTTTCCATGGGCAACATTTCCATCTGCAATGCCCACAATGGTAAATGCAAATATACTTCCATGAGTGTATTTGGAGATTTGGACCACAGTTGTCTGAAATAATTCCTCACACTCATTTGTGGACTAATATTCTTCCTGTGTTTCAGCCCAAAATCACAAAGGGTTTCAAAAATGTCCTCAAACAAGAGAATTTTCTGGAGGGAAAGCTGCTACCTGGGCGTACCAGTTTTTCTGCTCCTGGGCTCACATTAGAAAGAACTCGAGGGATGAGTTCGTGGGAGAATCCACTGATTAATCCTATCTTTCATTACTATAGGGAGAATTAGCCCTTGGGGTTGTTAGAGCCATGAAAAACAGCAAATGAATGAGGATGCAAATGGGGTAAGAAAGGAATTGATCATTAAAGTCTCAGCAACTGAGACTAAGAATTCTCCAGCTCACTCTCACACCCTGCTCCACACAGGTAACTGGTGTCCTACACAATAGGAATGCAGCCATGTCCTTTCTCACCCACCCCATGAGCCAGATATGGCTGGTTGGCCCAGTTTGCTGGTGGACACTTGCTGGGAGATCCATGCTTTGGCAGCAGCTTTTGCTGAGGTCCAACATTTCACCCTGAGTACATGACCCACTTCATGGTCTCAGCAGGACCAGATGTCCCCAGCATGTCCTTTCTCACTCTCCCATGCGGTTCCAGGGAATATAGACTCACAGAATTTAAAGGGAAAAAGGAAGTTAATTTGCTGTAAGGAAATCTTGCTTATGGTTAGTTTACAGGGCCCAGAAAATGTAAAAAAGCAAAATGAATGGATCTTTACCTGCTTCTAGTCTCTAATGTTGTCCACTACATCCCCTCCTTGAGTTTGGAACACCAAATTCCCATTAGTGAGGAATGAGCTGGCCCATATTTTCATGCACTGTTTTGTTCACAGCCGCCACCAAAGAAACAACAAAGATGCCCAGAGGTTCAAAAATGTTATCTCACAGCTCTCTGCAGCTCCCTGATTCCTGACTCTTTGATACATGCACCTCCGGCGAGGAGAAGCAATGGAGACACTGGATTCCTCTCCCTGCTGTGAGATGTGGTTCTGTTCTTTTTTGCCCTATGACTGATTTTCATATGAAAGGCTCTAACTAGAGCAACTCTAACCCAGAGCCCATGCTGGCCAGCTGAGAGCATAACCACGAGATTGAGAGCGGTGGTCTACGTGCGTCTGGGTTCTGGGAGGTTCCTTTGATCTCCATATGCCCCCCGGACTGCACTTCTGTGCAGCTTCAAGAAGAAGAGACGGCTGCATATCCTATCTCCCCAATCTCAACCTCGTTTTACCCCCCTTGGTTTGGGCCCTCTCTTGGGAGGTGGGAAATGTGGTTTGGATCCCTCCAGGCTGAAGAAAGCACTGAAGCCAGATTTCTCACTTCATGGGCCAGCGATTTCGCTAACTTGTCTCCTGATAAAAAAAAAAGGTGTGTGCATCCCTGTCTTGGTCTGTGTTTAAAAAGAGTGAGCAAAGCACAGCTCTGAGTGCTTCCAGATGTCTCCCCTCGGGAGTGGGCTCGGCCCTCTGGAGCCTAAGTGGAGGGAGATATTTTACTTTGCAGACCTGATTCATGTACTTTAGGATGGGTTGGAGTTTGGGCACACCCTTTGTGCTCAGCATTTCCAAATTGGCTTGCTTTCCGTGGCTTCCGATGCACCGCATGGAGTCTCGCCCCAGGGCTGCTCCCTGTTGTGGCAGACTTCCTGGTTTTAAGCCTCCAGGCTTGAGGCTGTAGCAGGACCAGAGAGGAGGTGCAAGGAAAGGCTCCACTCTCTGAGATCCCTAACACTCCCTATGCATCAGGCAGGGAGAGCCCAGGGGCCTAACGCTGTGTTTTGGGCTTCTGCTTCAGAGCCAGACACCAAAAAAAAATTAGCACTTAAGTCCTTCGCTTGGATCTGGCATTTAGTTTTTTAATTTGGGAGAACGCTGTTGTATACAGTTTCCTCTGACTACTAGGGCTAGATTATTGAGGATATTTAGACTTCTTAAAATAGAGAGGAGAGCTTGGAAAGCTTTCCAAAATCTCATAGATGTAGGCACTCATTCCTTGATCTTCAACAGTGTTGAGATCAGCAGGACTTTAGATACCTCATTACCTCTCTGCACTCACTTCTCAAAACCCCACTGGGAGCCTGTGTAGAGCTGAAGGCACACAAGTACCTTGTGAATATGATCCTCAGTGTCCCTGGCCACATCTCCTCGGTGCATTTTGTATAAAGCTGCCAGTTTACACCTTCCTCAGCCAAACTGTACTTTGTGTCCAAGCCTGTGTTAATTTTTGAGTGTGAATCCTACCATGAGTGACCTGTACAATGCCCGATACGACCATGCAGGCATCTTGCATGACCTAGTGGTGGCATCTGTCATCTTGGGCTTCTCTTGAACAGTTTTGTGTCTGCCATCCATAACAGTAGATAGGAATTTTTGATGCTGTGTTACTTGGCAGTCTCTGCGCAGTGTGAGTGTCCATGGCTGGACTGTGGGCTTCTTACTGGCAGAAGGCCCTTAAAAAAAGACAGGATTTCTTCAAGTGTTTCAGCAATTTCAGTTTGGAGTTGGCCTGTAACTATATCATAGCTGTGCAGGCAAAACACTGTCTCTGTTCCCAGGGCTGTGGCCAAACAGCTGTTAGACCAGTGCTCGTTCTTGGCTGCTGTGTGTCTGCTTCTGCATCTGCCAAAACAGATGACCACAAAGGCATCAAACTTTTGCTTTCCTCCCTGCCCTGGAATCCCTGCGCAGCATCGTGTCGCTGTTGTATAGATGCATCTGTACAGGATTAGATAAACTTTCTTCAACTCTCGAGCCACACAGATAGAACGTGACTGTGGCAGAGAGAGCTGAGGGTTGATGGGCAGGATGAACTTTGTAGAAATGGTTGAAAGCTGTGAGGACAGAGAGGTGCTGCTAGTGCAATTAGCTGATTAGCATGAGGTTGAATTCTTCCTTCAGACACTCTCAGACACTTCAGTACACCCCTTAAAAAAGATAATTTGTCTAGCAACATCAGAGACAGTGAAGAAATAGGAGCCCTTCCCTAAATTTACATGTAGAAAAGAAAACATGGTGTTTCTGGTACCAGTCTTCTCCAGCAGGACACCAGCTGAGTTTTTAGTGGTGTATCTCATGAAGGAGATCAAATCAGAAATACTAATGACTGCCAAGCTGGAGATAAGTAGCTTATGTGTGATGCGACAGAACCAGAGAAAGGATGCACAGAGCAGGGTTATGTGGCCAAAACAACACACAAAGGAAAGAGTCTTTGCAGCTGGGTTTGGGCATGAGGACTGGGGTAGAAATGCATGGTTGGGGAAACCTCTTCCATTCTTTGCATGGTGGATCTCAGTTCCTGAGAGTTATGATCAAAGTGGCCAAGGTCTACTTCACTACACGAAAATCATCCTTAACAGCGAAGTCTTGTAGTCTTTAGAGAGAGTGAAAATAAAAGTCTTTAATTGTGGGTGATGTTAGAGTAAATTACCCCAACTCACCACTGCCTGCAAGTGCACACAAACATCTACTGCTTCAGCAAACATCTGTAGCTTAAACTAGAAGTAACTTGATTTGTACCATTAGAAGTAAGCTAGAGGTACCTCAGGGTCACCTCAGGGTACCTGTGACCTTAAAATAAGCTGAGCTCCAAAAGGTGTAAATAATAATAATAATAATAATAATAATAATAATAATAATAATAATAATAATAATAATTGCAACTCCCTGGATGCAGCTGGACTTACACGTCAGGAGTCATCCTTAATAATGGTGTGTGTTCATGAAATTATTATCTAATAACAGTGATTTTCCATACACCTATTAAAGTAGGTAATCACAAAACCCAGAAATAGGAGGTTTTAAAGCCCACCTGACAAACAGGAACTCCTCACTCTTTATCTTTGTAATCACAGCTCCACAAACAGCTCTCTGGAGCTGGATTTTCAAAGAGGAATACTGGCCTCTGGAAAACTAGAAGGACTTCTGTTGGATTGATAGTTAGGCTGATGTTATCCCAATCCGGGTATGCTCGCAGGGTTGAAATTCACCTGTGGGTGCCATGAGAGTGTACTGAGAGAAAAATTTGAAAAGTAACTTGTATTTTATGTCCTGTTGTTCTGAGAAGGAGATAACCTAATGTAGCTTTCAGTGGCCTGCACACGTCTGTGATCTTCCTGGGGTTTAGTGGGCGGGCTGGTCCAGAGTTTCACAGGTTGCTCAGTAAATGTGGTTGATAAATGTTTCAGTAACAAATGCTGAGTGCCACAGCCCTCAGATTCATTTCATTAACTTTTGCTGGCTTTTCTGTAAACATGGGGCTGGCTACTACATTTATGTTCTATATTTTTCTATCATAACCCAGGCAATGTGGTGTGAAGGTGGCAACACGGCACAGAGACGGGAATGAACTTTTGGGGAAAGTGCTGTGGCAGGTGAATTCTGCACAGTTCCCTGTTGTTTAGCTTTCCCTTCCTCCTCTTCTTTATGCTTTCCTCCTCACCTTGGGGAGATGCTCTTCTTCTGAGCTCTGGGTTTGTGTTTCAGCCTCTTTTCATCTCCCTGAAGAGAATAAACTGCAGTGGGGCTGATTGCAGCAGCAAAACCCATAAAGAGATTCCTCTTCTCCTCCTCTTGTGAGGGCTTTCCTCACTCAGTCTGTCCCAGGGGGGTTGAGCGCCTTCTGCCACCTCACTCTTGAGACATTAAGACCTTGAAATTTGAAAGAGGAGTGGTGTAGTCTGGAGAAAAATGGACCTGTGTTCTAACCCGTGCAGCTTGTGATACGCACACTGTCGGGTGATAACAAAGGATTTACATAGGATTTACATTTTTCTTAGGGGACGTTCAGTGGAAAGGGAGCAATCAGTAGCAATGACAGATGAATCCATTTGGCCGCAAAGGCTGCTTCTTTCACACAATAACAGGCTTTTTCTTAATCTACAATTTGTCACTGTTTATTCGGCAGTGCAAGCCTTTTAATTGCCCCGCGGCATCCTGGGCTTGTGCTTCCTGGGAAGCAAGGGAGGAGTTTGGGGGAGTTAGAGGGCATTTCTTCCTCTGGTATAAACCTAGAAACTTGAATGAGGCTCTCCAGAGTTCAGACAGTTTTTCTGGGTGAGAATACAGGTAGAATGTCATCTGATCTGTTGTGATTCAGTCATGGACACGGTGGGGGAGGAAATAGTCTGGCTCCTACCAGCAGTGGGCAGGTTGGCATTGGTGCTGCTCAGCACTTGCTTTGCTAAGACTGATGCTGAAGGGGATTCACAGCTTTTTATTTGTCTTCTCAGCTCCTGTTCATGTCCCAACATGAGAACTATGAAAATCTGTTGAGTCACCTGTTGCCCCAGGGAGGCAGAGAGGACAAGAGAGGAACTCTAAGCCCACAGCTCTCCATCAACTTTTACTCACCATGTTTAGTTCCAGTTTGTTCCCTGGTGATTGAGATGCTTTCATACTGCCTTCTGTTCCCTGCTCCAAATATTATTTCTGCTCCAGGTATTTGTAGTCTCTGTTACTACAGAGTACTGATCCGACTTATATCCGTAAAGGAGTGTTTGGGAATAGTGATTCCTGCCTTGGACTTGTGGATAAACTCTGGGAAATCTCCACCGTCTTTCCAGAGCAATGGGTTCCTGCTGAACACAGTGGATCTAATGCTATATAGCTCTGGATGTCTGTGTTGTTTGCCTCAGAGTCAAATCCAGAAAATCTCTACTCAAGTAATGAAATCAGTATAAGAAGTATGGTTCTTTTATTTGAATGACCACTGCTTGGTTTTGGCCTCTCCCTGCTCCCCTGCCAGCTTGATTATACAGTTCTATTTTGGGGTGTCTCTGGAAGCTGACAAATATTATTCAGGAGATGGCGCCTAATAAATAAACTGAGTTGTGCATCCATATGGAAGCTGATATTTATTCTGAGCAAGCAACAAGCTTCTGTGTAGTTCAGGTTGGGTGGCCAAGCATTCAGAAAGCAAGAAATGCAATATTAAGTTTGGGAAGTCATACACTTCATAGAATCATAGAACGGTTTGGCTTGGAAGGGACCTTAGAGATCATCTAACCCTCTGCCATGGACAAGGACACCTTCCACTTCACCAGGTTGCTCAAAGTCCCATCCCTATAGATGCATCTCTACAGGATTAGATAAACTTTCTTCCACTTTTTTCTGAATTAGATCAATTTCGGGGAATGTAGTATATTTCAGAGTAACGAGAAATGAAAATGCCCTTCTGAGCAAAACTTAATTCTGGAATAAAAATATCCTTTCAAAGTATAAGTGAAAAGGTAACTCAGTTGCAAACTTAATAGTAACCCCAGATGTCAGTGTCTGCAATGGGCTTCAGATCCTCCTCCTATCCAATGCCTTGGTCAGAACCTACATCAGTCACTGAAGTGGATAGAGTTGTTCTATTATGGCAGTGGTTAATTGTCTGTATAAAATTAGAAACATCAGCTTTGTCAAAAGTTGTATGTGATTGGAAATCATCCATAGAATTGGTGGCAATGGTGCAATGTAGTTCATTGCCACAACAGGGACAACCAAGGCCTTTTGTTTTCCCTGTTTAAAAACCAAAAAATAAGCCCAGATTTCACCAGGATATTTCTCTCATATAGGAACGCTTACACTCACCTATTTTTTTTGATGTTTCCAGGACCAGAGGCAATGGGCACAAACTGAAACTAAGGAGATTCCCTCTCAGCATCAGGAAGCCCTTTTCACTGTGAGGGTGACAGAGCACTGTCACAGGTCACCCAGAGAGATTGTGGAATCTCCTTCCTTGAAGATGTTCAAAAGCCACTGGAACACAGTCCTGGGCAACCATCTCCAGGCTACCCTGCTTGAGCACGACCAGGTGACCTCCAGAGATCCCTTCGAACCTCAACCATTCTGTGATTCTCTGTTCAAAGGCAGGGTTAAAACCCTGCTCCCTCTTCCTGGTCCCCACGCCAAGGACCTTTGTCCTTTTGCATTGGGGCCCAAAGGGGGCTAAGGTCAAGCTAGGACATCTCACATGTGCGTGTGCAGAGCTGCTCTGCAGCTGCTCTTCCTCCGGCTTTGGGGATCTAAGGGAAAGCTGTGGCACTGGGCAGGGCAGCTGCTGGTCCTTTGTGAATCACTGAGTGCCTGGGGGCAGAGGAGGGACCTAACGGTGGCACCTGAAGCTTCCTTGGGCTCCTCCTTAAAACTGCACCTGAAAAGATGGACCTGGAAATGATGGTCCATTTATTTTTATCATTACTTTTTGGTCATAGGTGAAAGTTTCCTGGTGTTCCTGGAACATTTTAGGCTAAATCTCCTGGTAATTTCATTCCAGAGAGTCTTTTTTTGAGTAACCAAAAGCTGAAGGAGAAATAAGAGTAGGATACATTTTCTCCATGAGAGGTTGCTCAGCTACTGGCATTTTTGTGCAGGAAGTGGGAAACTCAGCTTAAGTACTTCTTTTTTCTTAGAGAGTGCCTATACTGTTGGGTGAGAAGAAGAGCAAATGCATTCCACCCTTCCTGTCTAAAAGATCTTATTTCATGTGAATATGCAGTCACAGAAAGCCCCCAGACAAAGTGCTAACCAGCACCCTCAGGAATTAGTCCATTTGCTTTATGCATTGACGAGTATTAATTTTTTTTGGGATTGAAAGAGATCCAATGGGAAGAATGAAAGGCAGTACGCTCCCATAGCACTCCCCAGGGAGATAAGTAGGATATTTGGTGAGGATGCAGCTGAATCAGGAAGAAAGTTGATTTGAGCAGATATTTCCCAACCAGCTGCTGAGTGGTCTAGCCTCTGGGCTGGAGGGTATCCGAGGGCAGCGAGATCTGGAAGGCTCTGGAGACCTTCCAGCTGGCAGGCAATAATTCAGAGCTCGCACAAAGAGCCAGGGTGAGTCACTAGTCTGCTGATTAGGCTGCTCTCCTGGGAGGGAGGCACCTGGATCCCAGACCCAGGTTAGGGCTGCAAAGTGGAACAGCATCAACTGGGAGGGATTGGAAATACTTAATGCTGCCTGGTTAGGAGGTTGTTCATATGTGGGAGGCATGAGTTTGAATTCACTTGGAGAGGGTAGAGAGTTTAATACAGTTCTCCCAAAACCTAAAGGAAAGGTCCTATCACTGCCTTGTAATTGTGGGAACGCAATGGCACTTCTTCAGCCATTGGGTATTGAGGTGGAAATTTTACTTTGCTTTCCTAAAAGTGATGGGTTTTGGTTCTGCAGAGTCCTGCTTTCTGTGGGACTTTTTTTTTTTTTTTTAACTGCTATAAGGCTTTTTACCTGCAGAACAGATAATTATTCACATTTCCCTGTCTGGCAATATCTTACCATGCCCTGGAAAGTGCTGAGAACCTGCTTGTTTGTGCAGCTGGGGACATTATCTCTGAGAATGGTCTGGTGAACTGTGAGTCAGGGATGGTCACAGAAAAGTTTGATGGGTCTGGAAGAACTTCTAGCTATGAAAAGAGACTGAGGAATTTTCTGTCTTGGGAAAGTCTCCACAATTTTCTCTTGAATGAGTATGTTAGTGGTAAGCAGCAAAGATTTAGAGTCTTAGGGATGGATTCATCTTCATTTACACCAGGCTGAAGCTGAGGAAGATTCAATTCAAACCCAGAGTGTTTTTCGGAATTGACTCTTCCACAAAAGAGATAAGAAAAATGGCCAAAATTATTTATTTGTGTCAATTGTATAAAATGTGTAAAGGGGAGTCTCCCTGCCTTTACCAGAAGTGATCTGAAAGATCCTATCTGGTCTGCCTCTGTCAGCTTGGCATCTTTGCAGTAGTCGGTGGTTGCACAAAACTGGCCAATTTTTCTATATATACGGTTGCTAAATTACCCTTTCTGGTTTGGTTTTATTACCCCCTTGGAGCAATGATCTCACTCATCTGTGTTGTGTTGCTCTTCGGGAGTGGCGGGGTGGAGTGGGGTGGGATGAGCAAAGCCCTGAGCTTTTTCCAGAGTTCCCTGCATATGCAGAACATTTCATTGTCTTCTCTAACACGCCCTCACCTTTCACACAGACTGGAATTTGACACACCAGGTTAGAGAAAGAAAGCAAGGGGGGGGGAAAAAGGCAAAAAAAAAAAAGGGGGGGGGAAAAAGGAAAAAAAAAAAAAAAGCACAACACAAGAAAAAACCCAACAAACAAGATCTTATCGTGTAAAATATCCATCCACCCTCCCGATAATAAAAAAAGCCTCAGGTTAGGAAAATAAAAAAATGGCTCTAATGAACACTCAAAATTAACATGCAAATACATCCATGGTTCCTGGCAGAGACGGAAAGATGAAACATAGCCCTCTTCCAAAGAGGCAGTTTTTACACTTCTTGCAAAAGGGAAGTTTTATCCCAGTTGTTGTTGTTTTTGCATTGTCTTGAGAAGGTTTTCTCCTCTGTTGAGGAAAGCTCTCCTTCTTCCCTCACCCCACCCCATACCCCACATTCATTTCACCAGGTGGCATGACGAAACCCTCTAGATCAAGGCAGGTTTCATCAACAAGGCTTCATGCCATGCCACCCATAATTCATCCCAGCCTGCTGTGGCTTTCTCCCAACAAGCAGCACCTCTTGCAAAACCAGCCTCTGTCTCACACTCCTTCCTAACTCGTGTTCCTGAGCACCAACAATAGAAGAGCATGAATCACTAACAGAGTGTACAGACCTTCGCTCCACTCCGGCCAGTTTGTGTCATTGCCTTAATGTTAATTACACACCATAATGTGTGCATTTAATTTCCGTGGTGTTTCAATTAAATTAATCAGGCAATTAAAATTAATTAAAATTACAGAAATCACCTGCAGAAGTGCTTGAAATGTGGGGGAGGGGAAGGGAGGGGTTGGGAGGGATCTGGGAACGTAGATGGCTGTGTTTTCACAGACCTTCCTTCCCTTGATTAATTTTGGGGATAGACTCTTTCAGAGCAGGTTATTTGAGGATTTAAAGACTGTTCCAAGGCCCACTGAAGCCAATGGAAATCTTTCTATTGGCAGATAAGCTTGGGACTAGGCCACTAGCTCCAAGTGCTCAGGATGGAGATTCAAGGAGTAGGTGATGATGCTGAGCAGATGTTCCTCAACACCTTCGGGGAACAAGGCCAAAGGCCCTGAAGTACCAAATCAGGGTCAGATTTTGAAAGACGGGTTAAAGATGAGGATGATGTCCGTGGGAGTTAAGCGCATCAGTCCTTCCAAGGATCTCGGCTGGAAAGGAACTCTAAGAAACTTAAACAGGTTTGAAGTGTCAAAGGAGTTTTAAAACATGACTAAATGTATCGTAGCCTGAGGTCTCACTGATTTCTGCAGTCAGTGAGAGTGGGTCCTAATTTAACAAAGGTGCTTCATGACTCCTGAATTCTTAAGCAAGTTACGAAGTCTTTCCAGCACTTCCCTTCCATTAGACAGGGATTAGTGCATTCAATTGCTTTCCAGAGGGGTTGTATCCTGCTCTGTGGAAGAGTTTAAAGACATCGTGTCAACCTGGAGAGTTCTCTTACTGCTTATGCCTTTTTTTACCAAGCAAGCACAGCCCCATGCCCATCTTGTAGCGAACTCGTAATTTTTTCCCTGGCATGGTAGGTTTGGCCCTTTTAGCTTTGAACAACTACTTCCTCCACAACATCCTACCAGTCAACCCCTGCCCAACTAGTTCCTGTGTCTGGGAGACAGGTTGGTTCCTTCCACGCTTTCCTGGAAAGACTTTGCCTGGCACATTCCTGTCTTAGCGTGTGAGTCACCCATTCTTCGTTGCCATTCTTCGCCCCATAGTTGGGGATGTTTATACCGCAGTCACTGAAGTTCATGCAGGTATCCCCAAGCTGCCTTTAAATTAATTTGCTGGAGTGCCATCGTTAGGATTGCTGTAGTTTCAGGGAACACTGTGTGGGCTGAAAAACCAGGAGATGAAGCAAAGTAAATGCTCATAATTAGAGTGAGTTGCTCTGCACTGCACTGGCCACTGGAACCTGAGCTCACTGTTTAAAGACATAACTGCTTTTTTGCACATTATAATTTCACTCACACTGCCAGATAATCCCTCAGAGTTCCATAGGCAATTACCCATGCTCCTTGTGTACAAGAGGGAGTAAAACCTTATCACCTCTGCCCCAATGGAACCTGCTTTTTCTCTATGCTCGTGAGCCACCTTTTTCTCTCCAGTTGTTTAGATGATTAACATAATTAAGTTATGCACACAGCAAATGTTTAAGTCTTCTAGTTAGACTGAAGTGTACTGCCAGCTTCAGATCTTAAAGATTTAAGCACGCCAAAACTCGTTATTTTTTTCCAATTATATCAGTTGATATTTTCTCTTTCTGTAAATAAAGCATCTTTTACACTCTCAGGTGATTGGGTTGCAATATTCCCATTATTATTAACCACTTCAGCATAGTTTTCTGCCACCCTTGCTCTTTCCTAATTCACAGGAGATTGTATTGTCCACTTATACAGAATATTTTTCCCATATTTTAATTTTTTGGATCTATATCATTAATTTGCATCTTATATCTGTCTTTCTCCACTCCTTTAAAATAAAAAAAAACCCAAAAAAAGTTAGAAAATAAGAAACAGAAGAAGCAGTAATGAAAATACAGAAAGAGAAGGAAAAAACCCATCCAAGAACAGAAAAGCTTAATTTTCGAAATTAGAAATTTTAAGTGGATGATAGTATTTTACTGCCAAACAGCCTGGAATTTTAATTACAAATCTGATGAACACTGGTTCTTCTCTCCAAAATTTTTTAAGTGATGAAACACCCCTTTCTCACTTTGCTAATCCTCCTCCATCTGAATCCTTTGACACGACTTCTTGTGTGGCCTTTGGCACGTCACTTCACCTCAGTTTCCTCATCTATAAAATGGCTGTTAATCCCTATATAGTATCACCCACGCAAATTTCCAAGGCTTATGCTTGAACAGGGCTTTGAAGATAAGTGAGCAAAGTTTCAAAAGGACCTAAGAGATTTAGGAGTGAAAGTTTCATTAGCTTTCCATCAGATTTGTATTCTTATATCTCCAAGAGCCTTTTGAAAGTCTGCAGAATTGCAAGGCTTTACTCATCAGAGTCATATTCCTTGTTCTCCTCAAGGAAAGCGATTGCTCCAGGCTAGTTTTGGCAGAAGAGCTTGCTCCTCAAAAGAAGCAAGGTGAGTCTTGGGGCTGTCCAGCTTCTTCCTCAGTTTCAGATATGAAACCTTGGATGCATGCTCCAACCATTTCAGGCAAAGTGATATCTCTCACTCCTTATATCGGTAGATCTTCTTGGCTTGTTTTAGCTGAAAGAAGGGATGTAAGGTGCATATATCCAGCTTTGAGCTGGATTTGGGACAGTAACCCTCAGCTGGGAGGCAGTGGTGAGCTCCTTTGGGTGGTGTGGAGGTGTTCACCTCCTCAGTCAGCACCACTGCCCCTTGAAGAGGGAATAACATGCTTTTCTCTGCATGTGCATTGGGATGGAGAGGCCTTTAAGGTGCCCTGTAAATCTTGGGCATCGACTAAAGAATAGTTATGAGATTTCTCTAATTGCAAAAGGATGATCTTACTGCTCCATACATCCAGAGAATGGAAATCTCCCACTTGCTTTGTTTGGGGTTTTTTTTGGAGGTTTTTCATGTTGGGTTTTTTTTGTTTGTTTGTCTTTTTTTTTCTAAAAGAACAGCATTAAGAAAAAAAACCCCTAAAGGTAAAAATTTCCAGGAAGGCACACTGAAAAAATTTCAAATATCGCCCTTTTTTTTGCCTTTTTTACTTTTGAATTTGCCACTCCAACTTCCCCTTTCTCGCCTTTCTCTGATACTATAAAAAGGGAAAGAAAAAGAAACTGTTCAACCAAAAAAGCCCTGTAGATACCAGTGGATTGGTGGCTTTGGTTTGTTCAGCTTCAGTGGCTAAATCACTGTTCTGAAAAGACTGGGAAATAATGTTACTTTTCTTGGTGGGACTTTCCTTATCAAAATGAAAGTAAAAAGAAACTTGTGATGAAAGAAAGATTTTCTTTGGGCATACATGAAATACTTAGTTTTGATTTTTATATCATTGACATATTTAATTCAACTGAATTTGAAAATGAAACATGATTTGAAAATGGGAACCTGGAAGGTTTTGTTTCCTAAATTTTAGGGTAAATTGACTTTTTTTTTTCCTAAACTGTTATACTTGACATATTTGCTGCTGATTTTGATCGACTAGACATGAAATTTTGCTTAAAATAAGCCTTTCTGCAAAAAAACCAGCAAACTGTACTGAGTTTGGAAAATAGGTCCTTAGGAAAAAAACAGTAAATGTCATAATAATAGTAAAAAAGGGTTAGTTTCTGCTATTCCCAATGCCAAGCTCTGAAGTGGACTAGCAATTCACAATAGATCCTTCCAATCTGAATTATTCTTTGACTCTGTTATTATCAAAGTATCTGTCTTTAGTACCTTTAGTACCTAAAATTCAACACCTTCCAGTTTAATACATTCCATCTTTAACATTATGTTTTTCTTCAATTTCCCAGGGATGGAACAAATTCAGAAGCAGGTCACAGTGAAATTTTCTGGCTGAGTAGGCAACCAAGCCTACAAGACTCAAGTCTCAAAACATCATCACATTGTAGGTTTCCCACTTTCTCTTTAGTTGTACAAATATAATAAATGTCAAGTTGTCAAGAAATATCTCTAAAACACTTATATGGAAAAGTCTGAACAAAACTGGATCTCTGATGGATCTCTTGGGAGATTTTTAGTTTTCATTTTAAAATTTCTTCAGCTACAGTGGAGTGCATTGGCCTAGAAGTTATGTTTCTGCAAGGACATTGATAGTGTCCATACCTGCTGTCAAAAGCGATTGGGGAAGACAGGGAACCCAAAAGACCCCAGGAGAATTTATCTTGTAATGGAAGGTTCTTGGTATGCAGCAGAGTTTCTTTTCACCTCTGGAATTGCATGCTACATACTAATTAGAGCTGTTAATTAAATACATTTTGTTAAAACATGTTGCATCAAAGGTGAAGCATTTTGTAGAGAAGTTTTGTTGACACTTCTCTTGGAGAGATTTCTGAGGTTCAGGACTAATCAGAGGGATTAGTCTAGGAGAAGCAGAGTCTCAGGTTTTTGTTACATTGATAGCACAAAAGTGTCATTAAAATTCCGGTGTCATTTAATTTGTTGGAATATTTGAAAAGCTTTTTATTTTCCTCTCTTTTTCTTCCCTCCAATGTGGAAGGAAAACAAATTTCAAACCTCAAAAACTGTGGTAAAATGGAATTGCTGTCCTGCGGACTATTCCTGTAACAAAGCCAAAAAACTTGTCATGCAACGTCCAGTTCCTCCCCGTGGAAGCACAGCAATTCATTTATGCAGCTTTACCAAGTGTCCAAAGTGCTTCATGCATTGCTAATTATTATGGGTGCATCTTGGTGGTCATATTGAATTCAATGGCAATTTTCCCACAGATTTTATCAGGAACAGAATTCATCCCTATATGCTTTAATTGTATAACTCAGTTTCTGTTATTGCTTAAGACTCCCCAGTCGGTGCCAGCATGTGAAATTCTGATGAAGTTTTATGTTAGCGGCTGCTGCTAACTGTTCTTAATTATTTGATAGTCATCTGAGGCCTGAATTTCATAGATGTGCAGCTCCTCTTATTCATATTCTAATCAGTGGTAATTTGGATACTTTGTCCATCTGTAAATCAGACCTTTGAAGAGCAATCCCAATCCCATTGTCTCTAATGAGTGCAGGTCATACTTCCAAGGCTAAACTTCTTTTTCGGTTAACAAATAACATACCGCTGGTTAAAAAACATACAAGTTGACATTTTGAGGGAAAAAACAACAGGTTTTTTTGGGGGATGGGGGAAGAATCTCAAATGTAGGGAAAAACCAGAGAATTTTTCATAAAGCTAATATTCTGATACAGCAGCATTGAGCACAGCCTTGATGCCGGTGCATGATGGAGAATTGAGTGGACAGCAGAAACCCTTGATGTTCCCCACTGCCGGGAGACACAGACATGGGATATCCACCCTTGAAATTTTCACAGTTGCTCAGCACTGTGCTGATAAAAGTGCTGGTTACAGCTCCAAATGTATTACCTTTCTTTTAGGGATCCTATAGGGAACATTTGACTTAAGTTAGGAAACAACCTAAGGCACCTCAAAACATTATTTTTAAAGGCATTTCTGTGCTTAATCTCCATTTCTCTAGTACCAGATTTCCAGGTTTTCTGTTTTCTCCTTCCCTTTTGGGGAAAGATACTATAGCAGCGGGGTCACAAAAGGTGGGTCCTCCCAGGGTTGTACAGTTGTGGCCAAGGGCGAGGCTGGATGTGATGCTTTGGCACCATCAGTTTTGCCAAACATTTCTCAACTTTGCAAGTTCAAATAACAGGATTTTCTCTCAATGGAAGCAGAGAGTAACCTTGGTTCAAGCTGCCTGACTGAAGAGGTGCAAGTGACTGATCTAACAAATTGGAAGAGAATATTTTAGTCTCTTCCCACTCAGAAATCAGTCATGTAATTGGACCTCACATTGAGACTAACACCCTGCCTCGCCTCAGATTAATTCAAAAAGAAAAAGAAGTCTCCATATGCTAGAGGCACAACGGTTTCAAAAGTCTAGAGTGGAATACAGACATTTTTGCCTTTGGGTATCCAAATGGGGGCATCTAAAATGTCTAAAATCCAATCAGCCAATATTGAGAAGTTTCTGAAAACCAGCTCTTAGAAATACCAGAGGAAAGCTCCCGAATTTAGGAATCCTTCTGCCAAAAATCCGTTCTTGCTGGGTTATTTTGGAAAAACTCACATATCATCCCCACCGCCAAATGCTTTCTGAAGGTTTGTATGGCCATGAATATCCTTTGTACTTGGGGTCAGACACAAAACTACCCCCAAGCTGACACCTTGCCTACCACATTCCCACCCTGGTGGGAATACTGGCTTTGAAATGCAAAGGTTTATGGCACAACCCTGAACTGGAGTAATGCGAGTGTTAGGGAGGAGTGTGAGGTAGGAATTCTTTGAATCAGTCTTTCTTCTAATACTTGGAAAGGGGCTGTAGAAAAGATTAATTTTCTATATCAAGTTTCATTCATTGAAAGTATTTGGGAGATAAAACTCATAAACCAGGGAAGCACAGATACAATGTGGGTGAAAGGGTTAAAGGACTGAAGAAGGCTCAGTAATTCTCACAAATGGGAACCAGATGTTTTTGACTTTGAAAAACACTCAATCTCTTCCACCCCTACTCACCTTTCTGGTACTGTGAATTATTCAGTTGAGATCAATGAGACATTACTGAGAAGGTAGTTTCTTTTCCGTGGTTTCTCCTGTTTGTATCAATAAATACAAGGTGGGGGGGAAATAACAAGGATACATTAATAATAGCAAAAGGAGTTCTCACCTGGTATAAGTTGGCACAGCTCCATAGAAGAGCTCTGATTTTCAGCAGGTGGGATTTGTCCATCAGTGTGGCTGCCTATACCCAGTGATATTCTAAAAACCTTTACAGATTATGTCATGTTGCTCAATATTCTGTCTATTCAAGGCTATGCCACATCAAATGCTGTGCTGAAAGCTGTGCCAGCACAGAATCAGGCCTGCTGCAAACATGGGAGTTCTGAAATCCAAGGGGGAAAGAGCTGCAGACCTAAGAATGGGAAAAGATGTGGCAGTAGCATTGGTCAGTGCAACATAAACGGGTAAAGGTCTTCAGCTATTAGGAAAAAAATTGAAGGATTATGTGGAACTGAATGACTGCTAGCTAGAAGAAAAATCTGTCTAATTTGTTGTTTCATCTCACACTAAAATCAGCTAAAAAAGAAGGATGGAGAGGAAACAGGAGCTGGGTTGCAGTTTACCTATAACACACAGGTCACATCGGACCTCTTCAGTCCAGTCTGATTCTTTCCCTATCATGACTCACTTGTGCATGCTCATGAAGGGGTGCTGAATTTGGCAGGCAAAACACAGTCACATCATATTTGGTAAATCCAGTTGGCTTAGTTTAATCTGCATGCAAAAAATATTGTCTGTGTGATGAACAGGATGGGCTGAGAAGTGGAGGGACATTTCAGTGCCCAAAATGATTGCACTCATCACCATTATCTTGAGCAGCCTTTTTGAATTCATCCTTTTTGTCCAGTACCCAATGTGGACTGATGGCCTGTTTTCCTAGGGGCAGGAAATTCTAGCAGCAGCAAAGAGACAGATTGAGGGAGGTTATGTCTCTCGTATTCAGACACTGAGCACTTTGGGAGCAGTGTGGCTGCTGGATGCTTCCCACCACAGTCACTTGGAGCAGCATGGCAGTAAAGGTGTGGGAAAATTGGCCAAGCAAAAGCCTTGGGTTGCACTGATTAAAGCTGCCCCTCTGGTTAACGGCTGAGAAATTTGTTTTAAACAATGTGAGCTAGTCACAAAGGGATGACATAGAGGTGGCAGAGGGCAGAAGGAAACAGCATGATAGCAAATCCAGAGCATTATTCTGGTCTAGGATGGGGTTTACCTTGGGATGCTCACTCAGTCCTGTGACACATAGCTTTTCCTGTGGGACAGCTTTTTCAGGGAATCTCCACCATTTCTCAAGCTTCTTGCACCAACGGCAACATTAAGGTGACTTCAGAAAGAGGTCAGAGCTGGTAGCTTCTGAAAATAATTATGTCTTTATAACTTACCCAAATACTTATCATTTTATACTTGTGGTTTAATTATTGTATTTTTATAATTTTATAATTATTTTATAATTTACTGTCTACCTAGGTGACTTGATATCTGCGTGTGTTTTATCTTCCTTCATTTCTTTTTGCCGTGTTCACCCAAGTATTTTTATTCTGTTTTGTTATCCCTTAGGAAGATATATCACAGATGATGCTCTGCCACTGAATACATCTT
Source organism: Rhagologus leucostigma (assembly GCA_013397725.1). NCBI lineage: Eukaryota > Metazoa > Chordata > Aves > Passeriformes > Rhagologus > Rhagologus leucostigma. The sequence continues at coordinate 1,436,374 of VZTD01003137.1, forward strand.
CAACTGATGTATATTTAATATTCTTTTTCTTAACTCTCTTGATTTACTGACTCTTTTTATCCCCTGTGATAATAACTAGTCAATGTATTACCTTGAGATTTTTCTTCCAAAAATTTCTCATTCCCTTTACATGAACCTAAATATAGGTTGGCCAATGGCCAAGTAATTTTCCATATCAGCAACCTCCCTGCTTGCGTGCAGTCAGGAGAGATGTGCCTCCTGTACAGTCTGCTTTTCTCTAAAATCCGGAGTTCTTGTACTCTGAAAAATCCCCAAACTTTCTATTTAAAATTAGCTGGTCAACCACATGCTGGCTTCCTGCTTTTGATTTCATTATTTTTGTGCACCTTTGTTCAGATTTCCTCACCACTACTTAATACCACTTAATACCAAAGTAATACTTTTTTTCTAAAATTGTTCTCAGTGAACTCAGTGATAAATTCATGATGTCAGGTATCACGAAGATGAAGGGTGGCAAAATTTCATTCCAATTGATATGAATTTTTCCACTACCCTTGACACTACTCTTGGAAGCTGTTGAAAATGGATTGGTGTGCTAAAGTTAATGGATAATTTTGTTGTAGTGGTCCATGGAAAAAACCCCTGAAATGAGCAGCTATTACTTGCACCACCTTATTTAATTCTTTACAAATTAAACAAATTCCCCCCCCAAAAAGTTGCAATCAAAGTTTGCTGGTAGAGGGAAGAGGATATTCAAAGGATTAAAGCAAATCTCTTAGGATGACATGGCTGATGTGGTTCTGTGTGCTCCGTTGTAGGCAATTCTTGAGCATGCACAGCAACAAAAGGAGGCAGAAAGCAGCAGTGGAAATCTAGTTGAAAATATGTGTAGTAGGAAGGGACTTTTGGCACATAATAGCACGAAAAGGTCATGCCAGTGTGTGTGGGTGGTGGAAGACACCACAGAGACCAGCACCCTCACAGAGCTGTAGGGGTGATATTTATCACCAGACTCCTTAAATACCAAAACAAAGGCACAAAAGGAGACAAAAGGGATTGACTCTTTCAGAAGATAAGATCAAGTGCAGAACAGGAGGAGAAAAAGGGGCCAGTTGTTGAGGTGGGAGTTACAAGGTGCAAATAAACTTCTTCAGTGAAGGGACATTAAGGACCTCTGGTGGCATGGTCATGATGACAGATGAAGGATATATGGTAGGTCTTTGTCAAGGAAAAATGCCTGCTTCGTCAGGAATATAAGATTGTACTTCTCTGGATTTTCAATGCACCATGTTAAAATATCTGTAATGTATGGGGTGAAATAGTCCTTAGCCTCTTCTTACAGAAGACCCTTCAGCTGTAACGAATCTACTATGAAGGGACAGATACACTTTTATCACTGCTGAGCGAATGATGGAGTCAATAATACCCTAAAATGCAAGGCTTAATATAGGTAGAACTCAGGCCCAGAAAATCTGAGGGGTTTTTTTCACCTCTTTTTTTTCTAAACAGTGAATGTCTTCCTCAAAGCATCATGAAAGGACATTTCCAGCAAAGAGCAAGTTCCCTAACTAACATGTACTGGGAAAATTCCAGTGTCTTCTATGGAGTTTCCAACCATAGAGCCCAGCAGGGACTGAAGCTTTCTGAGCCCAAAGCGTTAATGGAAAGCAAGACCTGTGGCTATTGCAGAGGAAATGATATTAATAAAAATATTTCAGAAAATTCTGGATTCTGTCCAGTCAGACGGATATTTTTATTATGTTTAAATACTCACGTCAGGGTCTCATTTACTGCAGACTTTTAGGGGAGCAAGGAACATTCCTGAATGTCATGTTCCATATTTTTCCATTCTGTCTCAGACACATTTGATTTAATTTCATCAAGGGAGACACTATTCTCCATAAAAGTTAACCTACTGTCACTTTTTACAGTGCTGTTCTTCCTTTCTAAATAATAATAGAAGTATCTACCTCTTCTTTAGAGTATCCCATGAGTCAGTATGAAGGACTACCTGGAGGAACAGCATGGCAACTACATTTGGCAGATAGGGCACTGAAGCAAAGGGAAATGATTTACTCAGAATCACCCAACAGTCAATCCCTGAAGCAGAGCTGGGGGCAGGATACAAACCTCCAAAATCTCAGAGCAATGAGCAAGCACATGTGTCTCACCTGAGCTCAAAGGCAAGGAAAGGCTAGATTTGCTTAGATCTTGACTCAAAGTGTGTTTTGGAGAGAAGCTGCTTTAGGTTATGAGTTCCCTCTGATTGTAGAGGAAGCTTCTGGACTTTAGAGCCCCCCTGCTAAGCCAATAGAGAGCATCTAAAGCATATTTACATGTGCATTTTAAACTGGGTGGGTCACCAGGGATTCCTAAACTTGGATTCAGCAGCTGTTTGCTTCTCTCCCCATATGGTGAATGTCATCTTCATGGCAGGGTACCTGAGGGAAGAGGATCTCCTGTGATGTGACCTGATGAATGGATGGGTCCTTTTTTTGTTTGATCCCTTTCCACCTCACATAACATAATGCAGAAACTCTGCTTATAAAACAATATGAAATCTACAGGTAAAAAGCTCTCCATACAAATATTTAGACTGTGTGGATTCCAATACTCCGAGGTATAATATATTCCAACTTCAGGAACATCTTCAAACATTGCAGTACCAAACAGAAGAAATTACTCCCATTGTGTGGGAAATTCCAGCATTTCAAAATTTGTTTTGGTAATTAGAAATTGTGATATTCCATGGAATGGAAAGGCAAGCTGTTTTAGAGGAAACATAGAAACACACTTATCAAAAGGAAGGTCATTAGTCTGAACCATTTGGCACAGGTGGGGAGTCAGCTGGCCTGAGGTATGCAGTCCTGACCACCACACTTAAAAAAAAAAAGTAATAAACCATTTGGAAAGCATCCAGAAGGAAAAGAGGTTTAAGAAAACATGACCTATAATGAAAAGTTGAAGGAATTGAGTTTGTTTAGTCTAGGAAAGCAGTGAAGGAAGGGAGGCATGTTACGAGTCTTCAAACATATAATAGGGTTTTTAAAAGAGGACAGTGATCAATTGTTCTCTGTGTCCACTGCTGGTATGACAAGAGGGAATGGGCTTAATTTGCAATGGGAAGAGTTTAAGGTTATTTATAAAAAAATCCTTCTAACTCTAGGGAGGGGAACAACACAGCCTTGAGGGGCTGAAGAATCATTACCACTGGAGGTTTTTCAAAGCAAGTTAGACACATATCTGTCAAGGATGATCTAGAAATATTTGTTGTTATGTCAGAGCAAAGGGTCAGGGTGGAAGCCCTCATGAAATCCTTGCCTCTTTACTCTCTCATCCCTCTGTGAAGTGCTTTGGCTTGGTAATGCCCACACATAGTCACAGAAATCACAGAGTCCATAAAACATCTTCAACTATTGTGCACTATCATTCTAATTGATGAAGACTACTTGCAAAACTTTAATATTAAAAGTCAAAATAAGGAAAACAAAATAAAATAAAGGAAAAAATTCCAAACAAAGAAAAGAAAGAAGGTCAAACTCAACAATCCATTTAATCCTGGGGTCTTCTTGAAATGTTGCTAACAAGAATATTAGCACAGTCAACTAGCTCCCAAGAAACATCTTGATTTTGAGAAATCAGGTTGTTCTGATAGAAAAGATTATAGCCAATGTAATATTAACAAATGCTGCTGCATCGGGAGGGCTGCTGGGCTTTTAAAACTCTGCTGAATTTTACTCCAGCTGCATACAGAGAATATTATTTTTAGCAAAATCTTCACTTCCAGAGTGGTGGATTTGGAACTGGAAATTGTATTTATCGTATCGTGCTTTTTTTCAGAGATTTCAAAGGGCAGTTCTTGCAGAAGAGTGGACAGATGAGGAGAGTTTTACCTCACTGCTGCTGGGAGTTTCAAAGCTGAAGCTAATGAAAGCTTGGCAGCAGCTGAAGGAAGATGAGCAGCTGTGGGGAACCAGGAAAGTTACCATCTCTCTAAATGGGACTTAATGTGTTAGGGGTGATGCAGCTTCTGATAATTTCTGTACGCTTGGATGTGAAGAAAAAAAAAAGTTGCAGAGAATAAAGACCTAATTATCTTTGTCTTCTGAGCCTCGCTGCAAGTTGCATGGAAATTCCTTTTGGGTCAGAGAAGTGCAATTACTCAGTAATCTGTGGAGAGATGTCATCCTGTAATCACCTGATGTTTGTTTACCAGCAATTCTCATTAAATTTCCTTTCATTAAGAAGCAGTTAAATTGTATCTGGGGCCCTGTGATTGTCATTGACACGTTCTCAGAGTGAGAGCTGCTCTAGGTTGTAGAAGTGGATGTGCACCTATTAAAACCATTAATATTGGCCTGGGGATGTTGGAGGTGAAAGATGCATCTGATGGACCAAGGTTTCTTATATGCCTTAGGATTCTCAGGTTTTTGTTAACATGAGGCTTTATTTTACTGACATTACAGCAATTTCCTGGAAATTACCTTGGCCCAGTACAATTTCAGACTCTCTATCATGTGACAACATACTTTGAGGTTGTGTTTTTAAGGGGATCTGAGTTTTAAGGGGATCTGAGTTAGATGACACCACACTCATCCTTGGAAATGGGCAGTATGGGGTTGCTACAGCCCAACAGCAAGTGCTGACTCTTCTGTGTGTAGATGTTTTTTTACGCAAATCTGTGGGGAAGCCCGGAGTTGTGCACGAGATGTTTGAACAACTCACTGAGGATGGAGCACCAGACCTGTGCTGTACCAGTGTCCTCATTGCCGGTGACTGGACAGAGTGACACCCCATGGGCGTTGCACACAGATAATGGGGAGTTCAGTTGCAAGAGACGTTGGTGAGAAAGAACTAGCCAGGAGAATGTAAAGTGAAAAACTAATTTTTTGACCAAAACCTTTAAGAAGATGTTAACTAAAATTTGGGGCTCCTGTCATGTTCTGCCCAAGAACTACAGCAACAGCACTGAGATGGACACACACAACTTATGCAAAGACCCTTCTGGGGAAACTATTTTTCTTCTTTTGACTACAGTAAAAAACCCCGAGTGTGGCTGAATGTTGGATGTATAACCCCCAAAGCAAATAATTCATAATGAATGCCCTATCCCATTTTAATTCATTCAGTGTTGTCTCTATGGCAGGATGTCTAGAGGCCAAGCACTGTTCCCATAACGTTGGTGCAATCCCATTGATACGTTGATTTCAGGAGGTCACACCAGATTATCATAATGGCTCCTTCAGGCCACAAAAATCTATGAATACGAAAGCATGGGAGAACAAGTTCAGGAGAATGTAGAAAACTTAACTTTGTATTTTTGTGTGGAGGAGAGAGGGAAGTGGAGGGACTTTTGAACATGAATGTGAACACTTTTCAGGTTGGTACATGTTGAAAGCTGCTACTGTTTGAAGGCTCTAGGGTAGTTTATGTGAAACCAGCTGGAGGTCTCTGCACAGTTCCTTGGAGCTAAAAGTAGTGAAGTCAAAAGAGAGGCTTCATTGACTTCAAAAGGTCTCAAATCTGGCACTCAGTGGATAAATATCCACAACAACATCAAACTGTCCACTGTATGATGCCTCCTACATTCATTTTAACGTTCACCTCTTCTCCCTGCCAGCACAACCCAGCTTTATCTGAATATCCGCTTTGAAACACAGGGAGAAACAGTGACACTCTTTTAAAAATGGCCTTTTGAATGGGCACCAGAGTAATAAAAGATTGACAGTCTAAAATCAAAAGTTTCAGGGAGAACTGATTGAATTTCCTCCATAAAACTCTCTTAAATACCCACATCCCTTCCCCAGGGACAAGTTTTCCATAAACAGGCAACATTCTTTTGTTGTTGTTGTTGTATTTTTAACAGTCTTGTACAGTATCTTGTCAAGATGTCATCAATACAATTGCCTTGACATTTTTAGTGCAGCATTTGGAAGGCAGGTTGGGTTTTCAGTCTGGCAATCCAATATAAGTCAGTCTCTGATACTTAATTTCTCTATGAGATCCTTCACTTCTATTATAAACAGATCCAGCAGTTGAGAGATAAATTTCTCGGTAACAGTTTGGACTTTTTTATGAACCACCTGCAAGTTTTCTGCAAACAACATGTTTTATGGGAGCTCAAGGCAATGTTCACCCATCAAGACCTGACAGTAAGAAGTGGATGAATGAGGCCTTATCTCAGCCACACATGTAACCTTCTGTGTCCCCTGGCTTGACCTCCCTCTGCACTCATTTATGAAAATGATTCATCTTTAAAGAGCTTCCTCGCTCTGCCTGGAGGCTGTAGATCTTTCTGCACTGGACTTGTGCAGGCTGAGGTTATAAACTTCAGCATGGAAGACATACATAGGAGCTTAATTTTGAACATTAGGGAAAAAAAAAGTGTACATTGTGTACACACTTAAAGAGGCAGGTTCAAATATAGACAGTTAAAAAATCCCAATTTGGGAATACTGAGAATTTTAAGAAAGGTATGTCTGGAAAAGTGGGTCTCTTATTAAGGTCATGATAGATTTTTGTTTATGATCAAACTATTTTTAAAGCTATTTGTTGTCATTATTTTTGCTTCTTACTTTATGTGTGGGTTTTTTTTTTTTTTGGAGAATAAGAAATATAAAATAATGCATTTCTAATCGTTATAGCTTTCTGGCTCTCAGACATTCACCCTAGAATGTACCCCAGATCCAACAACTAGAGAAAAACCAGAGCAGCACAGTCTTTCACGACAAAATACTCTCTTGTAGCTCTGCAAATAATAATTTTAAAAGTCAGCAAAAAAGCATTCTGCTGAATTTTTAGCAGTATTTACATATCTGAAATACTAAACATATGTTAATGAAAAACTTCCACATGTCTCAAGCTTATTTCTGCCCTTTCTCTGTTACGGGAAGTAAACTCCTGCTCTTCTCAGCACACCTGAACATCTAAGATTTATCAGTAAAAAAAACCTTTAAAAAATAAAAGCTGGTGTCAGCTTCTGAGTTAAGTTATGTGTTCAAGTTTCTTGGGTAGAATACTTTTCATATTAGGTTAGGACTTGTCTCCTGTAGATAAATAAGCTACCCAAACTATAATCCAAAATGCTTGATCATTCACGCAGGAAAAAAAACAACCCTCACCTATTCTGGGATATCATTTAAGCCTGAGAGCATTTATTCAGCTGGGGAGAAGTTGGGTTGGAGCCTGATTTGAATTTGCTTTGGGGTGAAACCTGTTCTTAGGGCAGACACGAGCAAAAAGTTCCTCCAGCACAGATAGTCGCCACACAGTATCGTTTTCACAGTTTCTTTCCTGAGATCCAGGCAAACCTTCCCACCACTGACACAGCAAAGAGACACCGAGTCCAAGAGAATTTAAGAGGAAAGCCCTTGAGCTGTGTCCTCAGAAGGATGTAGGTGAGGGCAGGTGGAAGCTGGTCATGCTCATATCAGTGGAACTTCTCTGTGGGAATACTGATCTTCAGGTCAGGCAGACCCAGCAGCCAAAAACTAGGATTTGATGAGTAAGACAAATCCCTGGAGATCTTTATTGTGTTTGTTGTGAGATGCTGGATGTGGGCTTGAGAGCAGAAGACTCTTAAGGAAAGTGTCTGCCCTCACTGACTTGGTATTCACAGTGATCATTGTACTCTCCACGTTGTACTTTCACTCCATGAAACAAGAAAATTCTGGTTAGCCTCACAGCCTAGCACGGAGGAACTTCTCGAGGAGAAATAAAAACATTACAGGAATACCATTGTTATCTCCTAGCTGGGTACTATAAATCCTGGAAATTCACAGCATATGTTAAAACCCCAGAATTTCTGATACCCCTGGCATCCCTCAATAGGGAAAAGAAGTTCCCCCATAGAAGCTCTGCTCTGAAGTGATGCAGCGAAGTACACATGTCATTCTGGAGGAGTGTTTACTGTTCCAGAGTATTTAGGACACGCAATACATCTGTGGTCTGCAGCACTTTCTAGGCAGTCAGAACACCAAAACCTTTCACGAGCTGATCATTTCAAAACTCCTGCTGTCTTTTCTGTTCCCCCTACATGACTGAAGTTTTATAGACCTTGTTTTAATTGTAATCTCGGATATTAAATCCCATTGGTTCTGGTAAGAGCATTGGCCATTAGCTTAGAGAGCTTTTGTTACTCTCCCTTGTTTATGCCTCAATGTATTTATACAGGGCACTTCTAACCCCTATAATCCTTTGTTGCTGAGCATTTCAAAGTCAACAAGCTGTGTTCAGACATGTTACATTGATGTATCACTAAAGAAACCAGTGAATAACTGATATGCCCGTGTAGGATAATGTGTTGGACTGCAGCAAGGTGATCGGGGGCCCTGCAAATCACTGTCAGCCCTATCCTGGTTCTCAGCAGAGCTGGGTCAGCTGGATGCAGGCACTCTGTGGTTTTACCCTCAGATCACCCTTTTGTTTCCTCTTTTGAAGCAGATTCTCTGTCTCTATGATCATCCAAGCAGCTCTTCTCTATATGTTGCTTAATATGCAGTCATAATATACATATGTTGTCTGTGGTTATGCACTTCCAGAATATCCGAGTGAAGCTGTTATTAAACTTCCAATGCAAGCTATTTCTCCCAGGTCCATAAATCACCAAGGAGCTTTAACAGTTTTTTGCTGAAAACTGGTGAAGCTGAATATATTTTAGGTGGGCTTTGTTCCTGGGGTTTTTTGTTCAGTTTGTGTTTTTTGCGAAATCATTATTGAGCATAAACTTCAGCTTCCTATCCAGCACTTGACTGGGGAAGCCTGGTTTATTTACAGACCATCTGTCATTAGCACCCTGTCATTAACCCTTTGAGGGTTAGTAGTTGAACTCAGAAGTCTTGTAATTGTGTTTATGGTACTTGATTGGGCATACTTAATACGCTTAAGAGGAGGGAACATTGAATGTATTTGATTCAATTATTTCCTGGAGAGAGCTGATTTTCAGCTGGAGGGAGGGAGGGACAGAGACAGACAGACAGAAGAGCTCTCATGCGTAAAAGATGATAAATAGCCTGCCTGAGGAACAAGAAGGTTGGCAGCTTTAACAGATCAAATGTATCTTAGTTGTGCTGAATAAACTGAACTGATTCAGAGAGACTGCAGATATTAAAGATTCTGGATACCCATGAAGAAGGATTAAAGCTGTTATTCTTTTCTGTTCTAAACTATTCCATCCCTTCTGTCATTGGTGTGGTATCAAAGATCTACATCTACAAAGGACTTACACATCACAGCTCTGAATTCAGTAGCTTCTAGTTCTTAGGAGCTTTGTTGATATGGAGTTGCCCAATCTAGGCAAGTAAGCTTCTTATGCAATACATTGGGCATGAAGCACTTCTGAAAGGGTTTGGCACGTGACAGTACAAGGTAAAACATAGTGTGAGGGCAGAAAGGCCAAGGGTAGGTGTGAGGCTTCGTGCTCTTTTCTTCTCGAAAGCCAGGTGCCCAACTACAGGTTTGGAGGCAGATACTGTCTTTCATTCAGGTTTCACAGGCTTCTTATCAGTCCATGAACTACATCTCCAACAGTTGAAACACTCGCTTGATATCTTGGAAACTCTTTTTCAGATCTTCCCATTCTTACTGGAAGTGGTCTGTGTCTCCCACTTGAATGGATTAAAAGTTAAAATACAGGGTCAATCTGTCTTCTTTGGACATTTCATCCAAAGGTGCAGTACAGAAGACACTGATGACCAGAGTAATCTCTGCATTTCTAGCTTTGCCAGGTAAAAAGTAAGAGGTGAAAAACCTAGACTAAGCTGCTTCACTGCCTATTAAGAATACTGGGGCTTTGAACTGGGGTCAAAGCCAGCTGTGCATTTTTACATTTTTGTACACCCTCATACAAATTGCATATTTATGTATTTTTCTGTATTTATACATATTACAAAGCCAGCTATGCGTTCGATCAGCCAGCTATGGACGTTACCTGCCCATGCAGGGTTTACTGAGAAGAGAACTACATGATTTCTAGATCTTCCTATCTCTTGTTGTTGATTTCCTCACAGCCTTCGAGATCAGGTTTGCACTTGTGCAAGGAAAAAATATGGAGCACTACAACATCAGTGAATTTATCAGTGATTTGCAACACCTTAAGGAGCAACTCTCTCTCTTCCAGAACCGAGATAGTGCTACTCAGTGGCTAATTTTGGTGCTTGCAAACTGACAAACAAAGGGCTTGTGAATCACCTCTCATTTCACGTCTCCCACTACTAATCCTCTGAGCGGTGTTTGGCAGGAGCAATGGCATGGCAGAAAGGACAACAGCCACACGGCCTTTTTTTGGGCACAGCAATATTTTCTGCCTGTTTCATGTTTCATAGAATATCAGACCTGAACCATGGGAAGAAGGTGGATGGCCACTGAATGAGTTTCCTGTGCCTGACTGCCACTCAGGCTGGGAGTTTTCACCCTAGTTTGTTTAGATAGCTGCCTCTGATCATCTCAACTTTCTCATTTATTGGCACTCTGACAGCATGCCAGTGGCAAGACAACTCCCTCCAGGAGTTCCCATCATTTGGATCACAGCTTCCTCCCTCTCCACCTACTGCAGCTATTAGGCACATCCAGTATACACCTCGGCATGCATGCACTAAACTGCCTGGGTGAACTCAAGGAGCAGCCAACTCCGAATACAAAACAGGCTTCCAAATAATAATAATACCCGTGGAGCCTGAAGAGTTGCCTTCCTTGCCCAAAAGGCTTTTTAGGGGTTCTGGGAAGAGAAAGGAATGGCTTTTGAAACCCAGGTTAAATCCTGCAGCGGAAATTTTAATTTTTGAGTGCCTCCACACTTTTGGGGTGCTCAGTTTGGGGCACCTACAATGGGCCTGAAGCTAAGCTTCCTCTTCAGCTGTTAGATCCCACGGGATGGGGGAGTTCATCACTCAGCCAGACCTCATTTTAAAGTGGCTCTCTGGCTCCTCACCACCAAAGTGTTAATTTAGCCCACAAAAATGGCTAAGCCTGCGGGACCCAGGGGTTGGCTAACGAGGGTTTTAGCCTGTGCAGATGCAGGAGTATTCCAGTGCAGGACAGGACTTGTTCTGTGCACTAACTCTCCTCAAACCCAGCTGCTAGTAAATGGTAGCGAGATGGGGATATTTTTCCGTCCTTTCAAATGGACAGACTATCAATTAGAGCATCAGGCAGTGCTTTCAGGATGGAGGCACTTTTCCTAGACTTTTCTCCACTTTTCCTCGTTACCAGGCAAAGTTCTGGTCGGGCAGGCACTGGCGGGCTTGCCAAGTGCCAGCAGTAACAGGAATAAAAATCTTGGGGGATTTCCCGGCCAATTTTCACATAGTCAAGCATCCCAAATGTGTGTTTCTGCTTCTGAATCACTATTTAGTACTGGGGTGGTTATTTAGACAGCCCAGAGAGTTTAAAGGCTGAGAGAGACACCCTAATTTTTTATACAAGTCTGCCCGTGTCACCAACTGGAGCGTGAGGAGCAGAGGTGCCTCTGAGAGCCCAGTGTGGCCTCCTCTATCCAGGCAGTCAGAAAGCTTCAATTTTCTGTACCTTCTAGGCAGAAAACTGGGAAGCTAAACTGCCTCAAAATAAAACTATTTAGCAATACACTCATTTTCAGATTACTTTCTGCTCTAAGTGGAGTAAGAGCATTTGAGGTCAATAATATGAGGTGGCCATCACTTGATCTGCTCCCTGAATAAGGCAGCTGTGTGAAACAAGGACATAAAAAGAGCTGTATCAGCTATACAGGGATCCATCTAACACATGTAGCTCTTTCTGACAGAGGCCAAGAATTAATACATGCTTGGGGAAAAGTAAAATAACAAAGTGAGACTTCCTCAGAGCACTCTCACAACATCTTGAGATTTGCATTGCAGCGTCTTCCGGAGCCAGAGGTAATGTCTTTGTATTTAATAGCTCTTGAAGAATTTTTCTTTCATGAACTTGTCCAGTCCTTTTTGAACCCATGTAAATTTACAGCATCCACAACATCCTGTGGCAAGGAGTTGTACGGCTTAATTATACATTGTATGAGGAATCATTTCCCTTTGTTTGTTTTGAACCCGTCTCCTCCATGTTCCATTTGATGTCCCCTTGTTCTTGTTTTGGAAAAGACGGAGAACAATTGCTCGTCATTTCCATGCCTCTTTGATTTCATAGATCTCTGTCATCTACCCCTCATTCACAGCCTGGTCCTTAATGAGCAATCTAAGGCTATCACACTGACTCTTGATTGCTTAAAATTGTTCTTCCCGCCTAATGGGAATCCACACTGGGCAGAGAGAAGAGAAAGGGTGTTTAGAATGAGGGAAAATAAAATGTCTGGGTGGATTTGTAATATCAGCAACCATCACCATTTACAGGGAGCAATCTTTGATCTGTGGGTACTTGGGAAATTCCTCTCAACCATCTGTCTGAGGAATTATGAAGGATTTCCCTGTCTTGCAAGTACACTGCAAAAGCAATCAGAGGATAACACCACATCTAAATCTGCTTATCAAAACCACTATCAGGAAGAGATGACAAAAATATACTATATGTTTACCAAAAGATCAGTTCTCTTTGTTAACTTTTGGTTCAAATTATATAGCCAGTAGACACTTAACATGTTATCTCCTTGAGATATCAGCGATATTGTATTACAACATTACAGAGAGCTTTATAGACTAGTGACAAGAAGCTGAGAGTTTCTCAACTGACATATAATTATCTAATGTGCTTGATGTGCCAAAAATTGCTACTCTACATGGGCGAACAGAAAGCACAGAAAGAGAAACAGAAAATACCTGAAGGATTTGGAAGGAAGGTAGAAAAAACAATCTTTATAGCAGGGGTTGTTTGTCAGAAAAAATATCTCTGGAAAATAATAAATCACTATTTTTTAAATAATAAATATAATTTTAATCTTTGAAAGTGCTCATCAACTTATATTAAGCATTAAATAATTGCTAAAGGTCTGACAGATTCACTTTCAGAAAACCAACCTCTTTGTTCTTTCTGAGGCTCACAGTCCAGAAGGAATTTCTAACAGCAAAAGCTGAGCCTGTGTCCAGACAATTTCAAGGTTTGGGGTCTTTGGAGAAGCACTAGGTAGAGGAGGGAACACATGAAATATTCGGTGTTGGGACAAGTGGTGGGAGCTGTTTAACTCATGCTGGTCCATTTGCACAGTTGCTTTTGCAACATCAAATGATTGCGTGTTCCTGCCTGGCTCATGTGATTTGCTCCCAGGTTACCTCAATCTCACAAACTGCTGTCCTGAAGATTTAGCAAGATTCCAAGAAACAGTTGGAGGCTTTTCAGTTGGAGGAAGGGGAAGATACGTTTCTTTCTTAAAGACCTAAACTTGGTGAAATTAAGAAAAGGCATTCAATCAAAGCAAAAATGGGTAGGTAGTTCTTCTTTTTCATGTTAATGACTATAATTTTTTCATGTGCACTTGAACCCAGTCACTCGTAGAGAAAATATCATGTTACATATAAACTTGCAGGTGGATCCAGGAGGTCAGTGTTTATAGTCCTACAGCAGACTTACCTTTATCTTAATGCTAATCAGAATAGAGTGAACGCGAGACACAGATTTTCAAAGATATTCAGACATCTCTCCCTGTTTAATTTGCACACTTGAATACATTTTGAGATCTGTGCACAAATATTATGGATTATTTTAAAGGAAAAACAACACTCAAATTTTTTTTTAGGTGAGTTCAAATGATCCAAAATCCAAAATGATAATCCAAGCTTTTCACTTTATGGCAAGTCATTGCAAAGGTAAATGCTATTTTCTGTGCCTGGAAACATGTTTATCTTTCCATAATTCTGTCCCTACCCAACGAACCTTCCTTCCAATTTTGATACAACTTACTGTCCCTGCTCCTCATTTAACAAAATTTATTCATGTAGTAGAGATATATATAAGAACCTGACATGTCTCTTGTGAGAAAACTGCCCTTTATTCTGTATTGCCCTGTTCTTTCCTTGTCTTTATCCAGAAGGAAGAACTGCTTTTCATTGCCTGCCTTCTGCTTTGATTGCAGCCTTTCTGGAGCAGACTCTTTCTTTTTCTTCCATGTTTCTTTGCTCTTTTAAGCAGCACCCAGCGATCTGAGACCACTTTTGGTTTCTGACATCCTTAAGTTTGGTATGACTGCTGGACTCGTAAGTGTACAACTCCTAAACATTGCACAATTACAGACAGTAAATCATAGTAAAAGTAAGAACACCTGGGTTCTTGGAAATTGTTCATCCTTACTTGTTGTTGAAAAAAAGAACTTTAGCTGTCCAGCATCCTAAGGTATAAACTTGCTTGTCCATGGCTGACTCCTTCCTTTTTTTTTTTATTAATTTTTCTTTCTTTCTTTTTTTTTTTTTCCCAGGCATGCAAGATTCTGGTAAATCGAATTCAGTGTTTTTTTCTCCTGTTTCTCCAGCTGTTTATCTGTCTTTTACTGTTTTCAGTTAAATCAGGTGTGGGTAAAATGATACATTTCTCCCTTGTAGATAAAAATGAATCAACTTCTTGCTCTGCTTATTAGGCAAGAAAAAAACAGAGGGAAAACCAGATTGCATTCTAAACTGCAACTTTTCCCTTAATTACAACTTGAGAATGAAATAAATTCAGCTGCTAGGCAAACAATTATCTGTCTGTGAAATTCTTTATCTTCATTAGTGTTAATGTGTTTTCTGTGTGTCGGACCACCTGCTTTTCAGAAGTCCCATAAAAATATTTCTTAAGGGCCCAGCTCTACCCAGCCTGTAGCTGGGTGAGCTGGAGGGAGTGAGGTAGACCTACTACTTACATGATGCAATTGCCAAGCAGAACTGCAGTTCTTATCCTTCAGGGCCAGCATACCTCATAGGAACCACAGAAAAGTTAACTAGGAGCCTTGCTGCATAGTTGGCTGGAAAAGGAGGAACCCAAGAGAGCTCTGATTCCTGTTTTGTCAGGGGGTCATGAGGAATTTGGGGTGGTCTATAACTTACATGTATCTTTATTTCCCAAAAGCTCACATATGTGATTTGCAATGCCTCCTGGAGTTTAATATGACTGCTGAAAATCAGTTCTATCACTCCAGCACGGAATTTTGGGTAAAAGATGCAGGAAAAGTTTAGCTTTTTGTTGCCTCATGAATGTTTGAACATCTAATCAGATTTTCTGTGACAAAAGGGCCAATGCAAATGTAGGGAAAATACTTTGCTCTAGAACCGCTGAAATTTTAATTTGCAGGGTGAGGTGGGAAAAAGGGAGTTCTGACTTTAGCAGGCCAGTCTGGTGGAGTCCCCCAGTCCCTCACAGCAGCTCTGCAAACCCGCTCCTTCTTGTTTACTCAGTAATTGCTCTTGCCCTTATTTTCCAGGGGAGAGGAAGGGAAAAGGGAAGGTAATGTGACCTTTGGTATTTTGAAATAACATGATAACTATGCGCATCTTCAAAGGACACGACTGTTGAAGAACAGCTGGGGATGGTGGTGGGAACAGCCACCCCCTGACATTCAGGCCTGGTGGAGGAACCAGAAGAACCTGCAGAGCTCGTGAAAAGCAGTGGGGAAAACTAGGAGTGGCCAGAACAGCCTCATTGTCCCCTTTCATTATATCTGAGATTGACCTTTATTAGTTGCCTCTGGGTATGGAATGGGCTGAGCTGAAGCTCTTCAGAGGAGGTAGAACCCAAGCACCCATGCAAAGCATGGAAAAAGAGGAGGCAGGGTGAACGGGAAAGCCAAAAGAAGATTTCACTGAGTGCTGATGTTCTCCCTTGAGGGCCCTGACTAACCACTGTAGGAGCTAAGCACGCTTTTAAGGACTCAGCTTTCCAACATCTGGGTAGAACAGGAAGAGATTATTACTGCTGTTTGTGTGAGACAAGAATGGTGAAGCAGAAGACATCTGAATGCCCCTGAGGATGCTGGTCAGAGAAATTAAATTCTAATTATCCACCAGAATCACTGCTTAATGGAAATTGAGGGTTTTTGCAAACACCAGCTTTTCTAGAGGTGGGTTGAAGGGGAAAATGAGACAATCTGAAGGAACAAGTTTGATTCTTGGAAGAAGAAAATAATATAATTTCTCATTGTACGCAACAAAATTTTTAAACAGACTACTTGTAAAAGACAAATCTACAGCAGAGATAGAATAAACAAAAAATGGAAAGCACTTGTCTGAAGCCAACCATGAAGGAAAAAAAAGAAAGAATAAGTTTGTGTTCTCTGAGAAGACCTTGTAAAACATTACAAGATGTTTCCTGGCGGGGGGGTTGGACAAGATGATCCCCGGGGATCACCCCAACCCTATATATTCTGTGTTCACCACCAGCACGGATAAGTTCCCTCACCACTGTGAACATGTAAAATCTTTGAGTATCAAAAATAAGCTGATTTTTATGAGAAGACGATGTATGTACGAGGGTTTTGTTCAAAGAAAGCATTCCCAAATAAATCTCTTCTGCTGTGGGCTAAGAAAAGTCTGTGTGAAGCACTAAGAGAATTTTTAACTGTAGTCTAGGGTAGTTCTTCATATGATCCTTTTATTAATATTGATCTCATAGACAATGTTCCATGAACAGAACCTGAGATTAAGGGCAAGATTACGTCTCATAATTGATTCTGAATTTGTTGACTGAGAGCTTCAGATTCAGCAGGAATGTATTCTGGGTTTCACCTCTCCATAGTCCTAAGAAAGGCTGGAGGTTTATTTAGTGAGTCTGCCACTTCTTTCTGAAGCACAGAAAAGAAGATGAAAGGAGCCTCAGCTCCTTCCAACGTGCTCTCCTGCTTCTTCTTCCCTCCCCTCCATACATTGCTGAGTGCAGCTGGAACACGGCAAGGCAGATGACTGCCAAGGTTTTCTGCTTAAAATCACTCAGCAACAGAAGGGTTCTGCTTTCCAGCACCTATGGAGATACAGTATGGCTCTATAGCCATGAGGAGGGAGCAGTGACTGGAAACAAGAGTCCTCTGCCCACTTCTTTTGAGGCAAATATAAGAATGGCTGCCGTACTGTGATAGGGGTGTCAAGGATGACCTGGAAACTGAACCTAAACATGTACATTTAAAAAAATATCGCATGAAACTAAGTGATGTTAATGCTTTAAAACAATGCACTGAATATAGAAAGAGAAGAAAAGAGCATTTAAATAAGCCTTTTACTTTACTGTAAGTAATTATTTGCTGCAAATGGGACTTATTTTCAATGTAAGAAGAATCTGATGACTCAGAACCCCCTCAGCCCTGGGCTTGCAGACGTAAGGTACCTGCATCTCCCTTCAGAGCAGCTGCCATGGCCTGCAGGCATGTTCAGGTCCTCTGAGATTAGGGATGGACACTTTGAAGGTGGAGAAGCCTCACCTTGTTGTTCCTGCTAATGCCTCCAGCACTGCTGTCCTTCCCTCAGGGGATGTAGTGACCTCTGAGGTAAAATTTGGGCATCTTGCATGGCTACAATTATTTTTTAATAGTGGTCATAAAAAAAGAGTGTGCACCACTCTCTTCTTGCACTTTCACATTGGCATGCTTTACAAACATGAAGGAATGAAGTTTCACACGAGCCCTGGGAGGTAGGGAACGGACCCTTACAACGGAGCAAGGCTCTAGCTGGGAGAGGTGTCAGGATGGAGGTTTGTTTCTGGGGAAAGGTAATCATTGTTTTGGGAAACCTGACAACTGTGCCGGGAGGAAAGAGGCTGATGGTGCACAGGCATGTGGAGGCAAGCTCCGCGCTGACAGGGGAGAGCTCCCAGTGCCGGCACCCGAATCCAGCCATCAATCATGCTGAGGCCACATGAGCACCGCCAGCACTCGGCGACCAGACAGAGGCGGCACATGATGCAATGGGCACAGGTGTGCAGCCGGCACCAGGGAAAGGCAGCAAGGCTTTGCATACATAACGCGCCTTTCCTCTGAAGTTCTCAAGGCGATTTGCAAGCATTAATTAATTCTCACAACGCCCAGGGATGGTAGGCAAGGCAGTGTCACTGGCAAATTAATTTCATAGGTAGTGTCTTTGATATCACACGCTCATATGCTCACTGTGCAGGATTTGATATATTATATTATTTCCCCAACACACCTGCTGCCCTTCAGCTCTTCTATGCAATATCCTGGATGAAATTTTTATTATTTGTATTATTATTATTGCTGTTGTTACTATTGTTATTAGCGTTATTACAGCAGGACTGGTGCTATGAAGTGGATACCTGCATCCGAAGAGAAAGTCATTGCCCCAGAGAGCTCATAACCTAAACAGGCAAGATCCGTATTTGTGCAAGTCCATGCTCGCTCTCCAAGAATGTTGGCTGTAAAATACCTCAGTAAAGTTTTTCCTGGGATTGACAAAGATTGGCTTGTCTGCTGGGTTTTTTTTTGTGCAGCTCTGCATTTAATCTGTGTTATGGGCTGACTGGGCACGATGATGTTCTCACCTAAAGATCTCCAGAGCTGTGAGAGTGTGGTGCAGCCACCTGAGAGTCCGACTGACAGGGGTTGACATCAAGCAGATATGACATCAATACGGAGAACTGAATATATACAGTCAATAAATGACAGTCTCATACAAAATTATCAAAATTAAGTTTTTGTTTTCATTTCTTTTTCCCTTTCAGAATGAGCTTAAATGGAAAAGCAGTGGGAAATTATGAAAATAAAATTTTCATAGTAATTGAAATAAGCAGGATATAGAAATTTATTAGCCAGATCTATCTAAAATTTACTGGGCTTGGGAGCAGGCGTATTACTGATAGAATTTTACCAGTCCAGGGATTCTGGACATTTAATGGCATGCCTCAAAGTTTTTTCTTCCTTCCTCCTCTCTTTTCTTCTTATTGGTATTTGCTTTTTTGCTTTTTTTTTTTTCCCCCCTTTTTTTTATCCGTTCCCCAGTCAGGTGATCGCAGCTAGGAGATACAGATTGCTTCCCTCAGCTGGCCTAAGGCATGCATAAAAAAATCACTTTCATTCAACAGGATATCTAACCTCTTCGTGTGTACTGATATATCAGTGCTTTTTTATGTGTGACATAAATATTTATCTACGGGATAACAGGATGCAAGTGCCATGGTTTGCAGCATTGCAGGGCTGACCTTCAGTCTGGAATTCACATGTTTCTTCAGTAATTTATATTACAGGTTAACTTTACACTTTGTCTTTTCTATCAGTGCCCAGAGGAAAGGCAAGTAGTCCAATGTCAGTTCCAAGCAATCTGGATTCTGAGTCACACCTCTTTGGAAATTCTGTTCTGTTTATTGGGCCTGGAACTTTAAAGAAGAAAGAGACCTGGTACCATCATATCCATAGGGTTATTTCTTTAACTTGTTGTATGGTATTCCGAGACCTGGTCAAATGCTGATGTTGTCATAGCTTTTGTTTGGGAGAGGCCCTTGACTGGGAGAGTTGAATTCTGGCAACATTAATTTTTTTCTGTCATTACAGATTGGTAGATGTTGTGTGTCGATCACAAGTAACACAGGTGTGAGTATGCTCCCTTGTGGTAAGCCATTTTGTTGTCGCATCATTTACTCCATTTCTTTCAAAGTTCATGGTGAAATAATTTGTTTTCTAATAAAGATTGTATCAGTCACACTCTGTGATGATCTTTCAGTATGATAAGCATTTTGGCAGGGCATCCCAATAGCTCAGGCAAGAAAAGGAAGCAGAGATGCTACTTTTTTTTCTCACCAATAACATTGTGCTGAGAATACCCACCAAGCTCTGGAAGATCCAGGTTCAATCCTTCTTCTGCTTAAGGGGATTTGAACTTGTCTCTCCACTTCCCTGACTGCCCTAACCACTAGAGTGAAGAATATTCTAGGGCAGGGCATTCTCAGTTCCTCATATTGAAACCATTTCACTTTGCATAAGTTAATTAAATATTCATGGGAACAGGAAGATGGCAAACCTATGCAAATGACTATGTATCTTTATAGTATAGTCTTTCATTTGGGAGCAGAGGCCCTGGCTTCCATTATCCACATCAATGAATACTTAAATGAGAAATACAAGAAACATTCATAGAAGCAGGCACAGGAACTGAGGACTTCCCCTTCCAGGTGAATACTAACCACTAAACTAGAAATCATTCTCCCTGTGACACAGGAAATAGTGAAATATATTATACAAATAAAACTGCTCCAACAAGAGAACTTTAGACAGGTCTGTCTTGAAACCTTGCACTGTGAATATTCACCCATAACTTGAGACTTGGGTTCAAGTTCCTTGAGAAGAAACTATGAGCTTTAATTACCAAGGTGTGTACAGTCCATCCCTGGTTAAAAAAAGGGCATTGCCACTATTTCTTGCTCTTGCTTGCCTGCATAATTTTTATGCCTTTTTAGGTGATTAAAGGATGGTTGTGTTGATGAATGGTGTATTTATTTTGTACAGTGTTTGTTCTGCACCGAATTTGGTTGTTGCTTTTTTTGGTTGAGTCAGAGGAATGGCTGATTGCCTTCTGCACATGCTTCGCAGTAGTGGCTTTCCCACTACTGACAGATTGTGCTGCTGAAGAGAAACTTGTGTTGTTGCTAATTTATTGTATGGGGACTCACCACTTGTCTTTTTGATCAGTGACAATCCCACCAATTTCCAACTAAACCTCCTCTTCATCGATCCTAGTGAGACTGAGGAGAGCTTGGGAAATTCCACTAGGTAGACCTTGCAGATGGAGAAGGAAGAGGAATGTTTAGAATGGGTTTATTGGATTTCCATGTCAAGGTTTTAATGGAAGAGGGGCTGCAGGGATGACTTCCATGAGGACACCAGAAGTTGCATCCATGTTAGACAGAGATAGTTTGGACTGGCTCCAGGACAGACCTGCCACTGGACACGGGTGACATTGGTAGCAATAATGTATTTAAGAAAGGGAAAAAAATGCTACACAGCAGATGGGAGAAAAAAAAAGGAAAAAATATGAGACACACAACTCTGCAGACACCAAGGTCAGTGAAAAAGAAGGGGGAGGATGTGCTCCAGTCTCCTGCAGTCCATGGAGAAGACTGTGGTGAGGCAGCTGTCCCCTCGCAGCCTGTGCAAGTTCTCAGTGGAGCAGAGATCCTACTGCAGCTTGAGGAGGACCTCATGTAGGTGGATGTGCCTTGAAGGAAGCTGCAGCCTGTGGAGAAGCCATGCTGGAGCAGACTCCTGGCAGGAACAGCAGGCCATAGAGGAGTCCATGCAGAGCAGGTTTCCTGGCAGCACATGTGAAACCTTAAGGAACCATGACAGAACAGTTTGTGAAGAACTGCAGTTCACGAGAAGGACCCACACTGGAGAAGATCGTAAAGGGCAGAAGCTCATAGGAGACAGCCCTCTCAAAAGTAAGAGAAGAGCGTGAGGAGGAAGGAACAGCAAGGATGAAGAACTGTGAACTGATCACAAGCCCCATTTGACATCCACCTGTGTCACTTTGAGGGAGAAGGGAGGAAGATGTTTTTAGATATGTTCATATTTCTCATTTTCTGTCTCTGATTATTTGGCAATAAGTTAAAATAATTTCCCTAAATCGAGCCTGTTTTGACCATGACTGTAAGTGATGTCCTTGTTCTTATCTTGATCCATGAGCTTTTAATCATATTTTCTCTCCCAGTCCTGTTGAGAAGGGAAAGTGATAGAACAGCTTGGTGGGCACCTGGCAGCCAGCCAAGATCAGCCCACCACAAGGGTTTTGTCTCATCTCACTTTAATTATCTACAACAGAGTTGGCCTCATCTGAGCTAATCTGGGCTTTACTGTCAGTCAGTGGAGAGAAACAAGATTTCTAAGAGGGAGTTTCATCTCATCCTAATGGAGACATAAATACAAAGCAGATGAAACTTATCTTTCAAGCTCTTGTTGCTCTGCTGACTGTCAAGGAAGCCTAGAGTATCTAACTCAGATGTAGGTAGCTACATCACAGCTGCCAAGAGTTCAGAAGGTGGCTCCTTCTTCTGTATTTTATGATTTCATCAAGATTTATTTGTGGTCTGTGGTTCTGATTGCCCTGGAGACTTGAGATGGTTCTGCATATACCCAGTGGCAGAAGAGCTTTGTAAAATGAAAATACTAGCTCTGATCATAGGATGCAATTCCGAGCAATGTTGAGTCCCAGTCTGGTAGCAAAGAGCAGCGCTGGTGGTACTGCCCCAGATGTAGAGGCAGCACTGATGCTTCAGTCAGGTGCTGGAGTCATATTAGAAACCCCCAGAAAAGATCAAGAGCAGAATGACACCGATACAACCATATTCCAGAGTGAGCCTGTTCACACCCAGCTGAGGTCTCTCTTCCTCTCCTTCTTTATATACTGCAGAGGTACCAGAATACCTGGACCTTATTGACAGCTGGATCTCAAAGACACCCAGGACACGAATCTCATTGCAAAAAGCAGCACTTATTCTCCCCCATCTCTGTACAGCTTTAGGAACAAGTTGTTGCAGAAACATAGTAGTGTTGAAGAAGATACAAACTAAAAGGAAACAAGTGTCATGTACATTCTTTGCATCTTTATCTAATTCTTTTTCTTTGTTTTAATTAATATCAGATTTATTTAATGAAACTAGAATATGCTCACATCTGGCTTTAATCCCTATAGTTTCCTCAGTCAGTAGACCATACTTTTGCATTTTTGTAAAAACGTGAAGAATCAGGATGAACCCGAGCACACTGATAATACTGTTTCATCTGGCTTCCCAAAAGCACGATGCATCATTTCAGATGTTGCAAAGCTGAGTCACTGACACTGATGTGACTAATCTTAACGATGTGCTTTGATTCCATAATATGTCGCTGTAAAGTTTGACATGTTTAATACATTCATTTCAACATTCCAGGGGAACTTTCTGTTCCCACAGTGAATCTACTCACTGGGAAGACAAATTGTCTGTGGGGAAAAAAATCCCAACCCAGCCCTTGAAACACACTAGCTAATTTTCCTTTAAATTTGTCTATGGACCAAATTTTGCCCTCATCAATGGGATGCAACTTTTATTGAATATACTATTCATGTATCCAAAGGCAAAATTTGTTCCTATCTATCAATCTACCTACTATTTTATCTACTATCTGTCTGCTTAACTCTATTAATTAGTTAATGTTTGTAAAACACTCAAAAGATGTAAAGCCCTATAGAAATGCTAAGTATTATAATTATTGTTATCTGACTGCTGTATCTCTTTACCTATCTAGCTATCTACCTTCTCTATCTATTATAATAACAATAATACTTAACACTTATATAGTGTTCTTAATCTTCAAAGTACTTTACAAACATTAACTAATTAATCTAATCTAGTCATCTTACAAACAACTCTTTTAACAAACCAGTGGTTGTTTCTGTAAAATAAAATTCTTTACAAAAAGAAGAATCTTACTTTGGGGGGGTTATTTTGTTCAGGTTTAGCTATAATAAGGTAATAAATATGTATTAAAGCAAAGCAGCAAGAAGATAGATGAGAAAAGCTCCATCACTAGGTAACTCAGAGTTTATAACACCTTGCAGTTACAGATTTTGAAGATGTCTCCTGGTCAGCTTATTCCTGAATTCTGTGCTGTCTTAGTTTTAATATAGAGAATTCCGGCTACAAAATTGTGAATTTTTTTCCTTTTTTTTTATAAAGAGCTGTGAAATGCTTCTACAAGTTTCCTTTTTCTAGATTGTTCCCTAACATGAAGCAAGGCCAAGGTTTTCAAATGGAACAGCTCAAGCTGAGCTCTTTAGTCCACATCTGAAAAGATACAAGATACTTAGGCAAATTTTTTTGTCCTTTTTTG
Source organism: Rhagologus leucostigma (assembly GCA_013397725.1). Classification (NCBI taxonomy): domain Eukaryota; kingdom Metazoa; phylum Chordata; class Aves; order Passeriformes; genus Rhagologus; species Rhagologus leucostigma. Next base: position 1,460,042 of record VZTD01003137.1, read on the forward strand.
CCCAGAAACTGTGGTGATGGTGATGCAGAAATTTCAAATTGTTCATAAGGGCAGTGGGGCAAGCAGTCCAAAACCATTGAGAGAAAGAGACCAGCTCACTTTTAAAGAAAATGCACCTTGAATAGCTCTGCAGGTCTTCATCTAGACTCACACAGGCACTGAGTAAAGACAGTGGTTAGTGCGTATTTTCACAGCATCTTGGAGGTGCAAGGTGGAGATCAAAAAGTGTGTGAAGGGTTTTTTGGGGCAGACGTGGTCTACCTTTGTGCTTCTAAACAAATGAAGGTCACCCACTCAGATCAAGCACTGCTTGACAGTGGTCACCCAACTGCCTGACTTGGTTTTAGACTGTAATTTTAAAGAACAATCTTCTACAGAGAGGGGTAAGAGAGCTGTCCTGTGCCGTTTGGTATTGGGACTAAGAATCAGCCCTGGCTCCGTAACACCTTAGATGTGAGGTACAGACATAATGAAAGCTTATCCAGACTTTATGTGGCTTACAACAGCACCAGCACCAGAGAGAAGAAAATGAAACAAAAACAAATAGAATATAGATTTTGTTTTCCACTTGATGAAAGGGTAGGATTTTTCTTTTTTTTTCTTTTTTTTGTTGAAGATGTTTCCTCCTCCTCCTCCTCCTCCTCCTCCTCCTCCTCNTCCTCTTTCTCCTTTTTCTGGTATTTTTCTATCTGTCCTACTTATTTATTTACGTAGACAAAATGTGCAGGGACAGTTCTGGTAAGAGCTAATCTAAAAGTCATTTAAGATTCTCCACCAAGCTCTCCCAAGGCAGCCAGACCCATGGCAAAACCGTGACCATTATTGGAAAGATAACTTTATCTCTATTAATTCTAAAAAAAAAAAAAAAATAAAAATAAAAAGAGTCATTTTTCGTCAAGTTCCCAACATCTTTTCCTTCAGCAGCTAGGTTAACATAAATCATACCTCCTCCAACTGAAAATCAACAAATTTTATATTGCTTTCTCAGGCTCTCTTGCAGCTATGGATGCATTTTTTCCAGGTACAGGCTCAAAGCACCACTTTACCACTGCAAAAGATTTCAGAAGTACAGTTGCCTTTCATGGAACACAGCTGTCATTCTGCAATATATACGTTTTTAAATGAAAAATGAAACAAAACAAAACAAAAAAAGTGTCATTAAAGGCAGCGACACAGGGCTGAATTCAGGTTGTACATCATTCATCCTGTCATCTGGAAGAGAATGGCATATTGAGTTGGAGCAATTACAGGCAAATCAGGCTTCCGATACAATCAATGCAATAAGCAGCTGTGCTGTTTGTGTTACAAATTCACAGAAGATGATCTGAATGTGGTTCCTGTCAGTCAGGCATGACAGCCAGCTAGGCTGAAATCCAGGTGATACAGCCTCAGCCATACACTCCCCGAGTCACCTTGTACACAAGACCTAATCTAACCCCGACCTTCACATCTTACTTTTTCTCCAGCAGTGCACTTCATAAATACAGTGCTTTGATGGTCTTAAATGTTATACCCAGCAGGGCTTGAAAATGAAAGTGCTTAGTTGAAGCTACGGTTGCAAATGAGAAACATGTACTCAGTTGACATCTACTAATAAGGTGTTCATTGAGGTGCAAGGGGTATACAAACCTATAATTAAAGGTTGAGATTGGAAAAAAAAATGGATTAGGAATCTGGGATACTTCGGCTAGAAACGGTGAAGATATCACTGAGTGTTTGCAAAATACTAGACTCCTGGAACACACTTGCAGAGGTGACTGATCTCAAAGGTGGGCAGGTGAAGCTGATGCAGAAGTGACTTGGATCCTCTTTAAAGCAGTGGTAAAGGACTTATAAATTATTTGATTTTGGATAGGTGGGATGAGGCTCCCTGTTCTCACCTTGACCCCTGTATTCACTAAAGAGTGTCTTTAACAAAGTGTCTTTAACAAACACAACTACAGCTCCTCCTCCTCCCACCTCCTCCTCTCTACTCCCTAGAAAGGTTCCTGGAATGTTTCTCAGGGAAGGGAAAAAAGCCCCCCTTTATCTGAGCACACAAAACTCCGTGTGCAGAAACCGAAACCTCCTGGTTTGTTTGAATTCAAGGCACTTTGCAGAGCAACTGTTACTTACACGCTCCCCTCAGTGACGCACAGGAGGACAGAACATGTTTTTAATTGCAAAGTCAAATGGTTATGCATGGGTCCTGTCATGCTTGTGAGAACTTGTTCTTCCCCAGCCCTCCCTCTCCTCCCTGCTGAGACAGCCTTGCCAAAACCCTGCTTGAGAGTGGTCACAGGGAAAACATGAAGCCTCGCAGGGATTTGGGGAGTAGACACCGATCTGTCAGAGGTGTCACCAGAACTGAATATATCTGCTGATCTGTTACCACTTGCTAATTATGGATTCGGCAGCTAATTGTCATAAATCTTGGTAAGAGATGTGGAATGAGGCAGAGTTTTTAAAGCAGTATGGCCTGGATTGGTTTGCATCGGCAGGAATGATCATCTCCGTGCCAGGGCTCTGCTGCTGTGTGATACCTCAGTGAATACCTGTATTGTTACAAGTACCAATTTGCTCCTAACAGCATTTCTGACACTCCTTTGCAGGAATGGTGAGTGTCCAGGACTGTAATACACTGACTTGTTGAAGGATTTTGTTTAATAAACCCAGAGATGCTGGCAGTCATAGCCAAACCGATGTTTTACAGGATGAAATCTTGCACCCTTCATCAGGCTGAGCTTCTGGTCCACCACTCAGAAAGTAAAGCACTACTGTGCCAAGCAGGATTGAGGTCTCATGCTTTGATTGTGCAAACCCACAAACCAGGCACTGCCTCAGTGAGGGTTAACACTCTTCGCATGTGATTCAGCCCGTCAGAGTTTGAACTTGGAAAGAAAGGGATTTAGCAAGTTTGATTCAGCTTTAGGTATCCTTTCCAACATTTCAGCCATGTCTAGTTACCCACCATCTTACTCTACCTGATTTCAATGATTCTCTGAGTCTTGAAAGCTGCAGTTCATGGTAGAAAGCGTAAAGCAGAGCCTTCAACATCTCAAAGGCATTGAATTTACCTAAATGCTGAGCAACTTCTCAGGAAATCAAGTCCCTTCAGGGTATGTGCAGTTGAATATCCAAAAATAATGACTTGAAAGATTCTGTGGGTCTAAGGATCACAGGCTCTGTATGCATGTGAACCAGTCTTCAGATAAAAGATCAGAACTAAATTTCTGTTATTGTTTGACTGGCTTTTCATTCGGAGAGAGTAGAGTCAAGGTTGCATGCAGAAAAAATATCTCTCTTAACAACTAACTCTTGGTTTTCAGAAATTTTTGTTCTGCTTTTTATTTCCTAGTCCTTTTCCTGTTTTCAGCCAGTTTTTGTAATGTTTTCATCAAGTCCAAGTTTTTATCTAGACCAAGATTACCGACTGCTTTTGGAAATAAAACCTAATATCTGTCACATATTCCACTGAAATCTGCCAAATTTTCCAGGTAGAAAGACACAACAATCTATTTTAAGACTGGTTTTCACTGAAGCTGGCTGAAAACTCCACTGTGGAATGTTTGTTTATTTTCCCAGATGAAAAAGCTGATTCATAGTAATTCAAACATTTTGCTGAGATGGTTCAGTTTTGATTCAGGTGTGACAAACTTCAAGCAGGGCACAATTAACCTCTAATGAGTAGATTCCTGTTGGGAATTCGACTTGCAAGGTGCTGTGGCCTGGTGGGAACCATCTCCTCTGGAGCACGTCAGCACATCAGGATAGTGGCCACCAGGGAATGAGAAACCTGAAAATGTTTAAACGATTCATGTTTAAAAGTTGTGGTGTTCTCTGCTTGATGGAAAAGGAGACAGATGGAGGCCAGAACAGCATTACTCAATTCTTCTCTGAGCTTTCATGTCTGTCCATCTAGCTGTCTAAAAATCAGGATCAATTGCTTTGTCAGGATAAAGTAAATATAGGGGGTTTATTCTGAATGAAAAAGAAATTCAACATTAAAATACCGAAACCTGGTCTACAGAGAAGGATTTTGCTATATGAAATACTAGGGCTTATAACAATCCATGGCCATTAATGTGCATTAATTGTTTAATTAAAAAAGGGTTAATCCTTTCGTGGGAAGAGTAAAATTACTTCTTGGGCATGAGGTGGAAAAATTTCCTCTACATATTATTAAGCACTCACAGGTGAAAGCATTTCTGACTAAATTCTGCAACCCACATTTTTTATTTCTGAAGGCAAAAGCTTTTGTGTACTGAAAGCAACCATTTATCTTGCAGAAAACAGAGATGCACATCAACAGACACCAAAAAAACAAGCAAAAAAATTTAACCTCTCACAAATCCAGACGTAAAAAATAGGTAATTGAAAACAAAAATTGGTTGCAAAATATCTGTTTTGAAATTTGTGCCACCGTGATTTTTCGGAAAAACCTTGAAAAGGACCAGAAATACCTTCTTTGCTTTAGAGTGAGATAATTTTTAGTTCTAATTTCACCTAAAACCTCATAGGAAATATTTTAGGGTTGACATAAGGCAAGTCAGCTATCCTCAGCCATACTTCCCCTTGTTTTTTGGTATTGCACGCAGTCTATGCCAGCCCTGGAATATCAGGATTGATGCAAAATGTCGATGAACTGGATCACCAGTAATTTTCCACAGCAGAATGACTCTTGATTTATAGGTAATCTCAGAATCTCGACTAAACTACCAGAAAATTTCGTTTTATTGGCTCATTAACCCTCTATTTAGTGCTGAACTCCGGCCTGAGTGAGGAAAACAGCAGGAAATACATTGTGGCCCAAAGAACTTAAGTCTCTTGCTTCGTTCTTCCTGCTGCTCTGGGGAGGCCAAGTAAAGAGCACCAAACCTTTCCCTGTTGTAGGTGGTTTCCTTCCAGCATGGTCACATCCCTTCTCCTAAGCGAGTGTGCATGCTCGTGTGGCTGCACGCTCGTGTGAACCACATCACCCCCTCGCTGACACGTTCTGGTCCCTTTGGAGCTGACTGGGTCCCAGCTGTGCTCCAACAAACGCACGCGTGTCCTAAAAACCAGAGCTGGGTCTTGTAGCTTCCATCGCTGGCAATCCTTTCCTTCCTTCTACCCGGATCCAAAATCAGCCTCCGTCGCTGATGACAAATGCAGCAGCCAGGGTGAGACGAGTGGTTAAGTTAACGATGATTTAACACTTTGCAGGCTGCTGTCCCAGGTGATTATACATTCTTTGCATTTGTTTGGCTGGAAATATGGAAAATTAATTAGTAGCAGAAGGGTATAACTTTGCCAGCCATTAACTGAATTATAAGTAAGTGTTTTCTTTGTCTGGCAATATCTTACCTTGTCCTTGTGCCAAAAATATTTCATAACTCGGTATTATATTCTCTGAAGACAACGTTTTCAATGACTTTATGAGTGAAATACTGTAATACCAGTAGGAAAGGCTTCTTCTTTTCCTTCTTTAATTTTTTTTGGTGTTGATGAAAGGGGACATAGCTACGTTTCTGAAGGTCGGGTATTTGGAACCAAAAGCTGCTTTCTTACTCAGTCTTTGTTTTCAGTTGTCAATGAAAAATTAAAAAGAAATCCCAGCTAAAGATGAAAAAAACCCAAGAAAACAAGAAAGGAAGAATATTTTCAAAGTCTAAATACTGTTGTTTACTTATTTTCTGATGGAAAGTAAAATGCCATAGATATCCGGGAAAGAAGAGAGAACCAGGTTTGTCATCTGCCTCCAATCTCTATTTCATAGTGAGCAGTATTACAGCTGAGGTGCCTTCTATCTGTATATTTAGAAAAAAGATTGATGCAGCCTGATATGAGTTGCATTATTAAAAAAAAAAAGTGAGAGACAAAAGAAGAAAAATCTCATCTCTTGCTCTAGACATGTTTTTGGAAGGCTCCTTATTGGCATGATGTCCATTAATCAACGAAGCTACAATCACATTATCTTTCCTCCACCTCATCCTTAATGCTTGGTCAAAGCTTCTCCTTTCCATCATTTCTGGGAGTCTATAAGCCCAGCCCACTTTGGATGGCAGGTGGGAGCTGAGGATATCTCCTGTTGACTCTCCTGTTTCTCTGGAGCAGGTATTTTCTGGCTGCTGGATGTTAAGCTGCACATGCTTCTGGCCACAGGTATAAAATGCAACCCATGGGAACCAGAGGTGAATTTTCAGCATGACAAATGTGGGCCAGGCAGAGAATTTGGTGCCTAATGGATACACTGCCCATTGTCTCATAGAACAAGGGAATGGTCTGAGAGGATGTCTGAGACATTTCTTGCTCCCCTTGCATGTAAAGGCACACACCATTCATCAGGCTCTCCTCAGCAAATCGCCCACGAGTACCTGCCTGCTTTCAGAATTAATCAGTGTTGACTTGGAAGCACTTTTGTCTGCATAAACTTTCTTTCCCCCACCCCCTTTCCCTTCCTCGTGCTGAGACAAGCTACCATGGGTGCTGCAAGTACAGCAGAGGTGCTGTCTAGACACCCAGAGCATCTCTGTGAGCATGAGACTTGCCATGCACAAAAGGCTGTTGGCAGGCTCATCTCCCACTCTCTTGGCCAAGGCTGCAGCCACAAAAGCCATGTCTAGTCAGTTGAATGTGCTTTCAAATGTCAACATTTGGGCTGATTAGCAAATACAAGAAAAGATCTTGACTGTGGCAAAACCCAGAAGTGTCTAAGGCAGAATTTGCTAAGGATTTAAGCAAGTTGGTCTGTGCAGAGTTTGCTGAGTTTTCTTGCCTTGCAACACAAAGTGATCCAAATTCCTCATTGCTAGTGGATCTTTGTGGTGTCCATTCAGGGACCATGGAAGAGCTGTTTGGAAGGGATTTCTGGAGGTCACCAGTCCAATCTCCATCCTGCAGATGGCCCCTTTCCAACACCAAAGTAGGCCAACCACGGATTTATCTAGATGAGTCTTGAAAATCCTCAAAGATGGAGATTTCACAACCTTGCTGGGCTGTAACCTGCTGGTCACACTCCTCCTAATGTAACCTAGCAAAAAGTTTATTATGTTCACTGTTGTCTCACGTTCAGTTTGGTGTCCTCTTTGAAACCGGACTGTTATTTAGCCTGTCCCCAGGTGCAGAAATTATACTATATTTGCTGTACTTCATGAGGTCTCTGCTGCCCTAGTCTTCAAGTCTTTAAAAACCTGCCTGGCTTGAATATCTACTGCTCAGATTATCAGCTACTTGTAATACGCTCTTTACCAGCTGCTAAATGGACATTGAGCTGCATTTGACAACAATTTGTACTCAGTATCAGGCTGATTTTCCACTTTTCTGGTAGTTTATTCCTTCTCCAGCTTCCTAATGATAATGCTGTGAGTGACAAAATCCTTAGATATTAAAGATATGTAGTATCTGCTGCTCTTCCCTTGTCCTTACAGCCAGTCAATTAATTACAGAAGGCAATCAGGTTGGTTAACAATGATTTGCCCCAGAAAAATCCATGTAGACTGTTTGTGATTGCTTCTTGTCTTTCAGTAGACTAAAAGTGGAGACCAAGAGGATGTGCTCCCAGACCCTTCCAGGGCCTGAGGTGAGACTGACCATTATATAGTTCCCTGGTCTTTGTTGTGGACAGCACTGTGGCAGGTCTTCCCTTTATTCGCATTCTCATGGAATTGCTTTTATGCCTTTAAGTGATTTTAGATCCAGCTGAGCTTCAGCCTTCATGACATTACCCAGACTGAAGTATTAACCCCATCCTGACACAAGAAAGAACTTAGGAAAGACATAGGATTTCTTGAGACCTTTGCCTGTGGACCAGCGTGCATGCTCTTGTAGCTCATCTTGAAGATGCAGGAAGGCCCACCAGGTCTTACAACTTTACACAGAAGTTTTTCAAGAGGTTTGTTTTATGGTTGACGTGTGAAGCCATACAGTTCCTTCCCCTCTCTGTGTTCTGTGTGTTGGAAAGCCACCTCCCCTCGGTATGGTACTTGCAGAAAATGTGTCTGGTTGAGGGGGAAGTGGGCTTGCAAACCCTCTTTTGTGCAAGGCACAAAGGAAAAGGGGTATCTTGTAGTCTGCAGCAAAACGAGAGGAGGCTCTCTGCTCTCTTCAAAGGGCTTCCTCTTCCCCTTCTCTCTCTATTGTGAATTCTTTAAAAAGACCACCCTTCCCTTCTGCAGCATGAAAACATCAAAGGGAACGGTGTGGTGGGGTATTTCCTTGTGAACACTGACTTACCTTACAAAGGTGAGGAGTTCACAGGAGGTTCTCTCTTGTGAAGCGTGTTCTGGCTGCCTGGCTTTGAATGCTGAGCTCGCTGGGAAAATGGTCTTACATCTTCAGGCAAGCAGCTTTGCTGCAAAGCCAAATCTCTTCCTCTCCCTACTTACCCAGCAATTTACTATTTAACTTAATTTAATTTAGTTTAATTTTACATTTAATTTTATTTTATTTTATTTTATTTTATTTTTATTTCATTTTATTTTATTTTTATTTCATTTTATTTTATTCATTTCATTTCTATTCAATTTCATTTTTTACTTTTTAATTTTATATTAATTTGTTTCATCTTTCATTTAATTCAACTTAATATTTATTTATTTTGTTTTGAACAACACTAAAATGTCTTAGGCCTTCAGGGTTTTGTGAGTTTTTATTTTTATATGGAGACAGCAGCAAAAACTGAAATGCAACAGAAAAATAAGATTTCCCCAAAAAATTTGATTTTAAAAGATTCTGTCTTTTATCTATTAAGGTACATTTACATGCGAGGATGTGAATCTATCCTATGCCAGGATATGGGGAAGAGATAAGTTTGCTCATGCTTGTTTCAGCATAAGATTTTGATTGTTTTATTGGCTAATAAGCTTAGCAAGAACAGTCAGCAGTCAACCAGCTGTATCAAATTCTTCACTGAGTTGAAATCTAGGTTTAATGTCATTAGAATAACTCCAAAAGCCTCAATTTCCTCTGGTTTAGGGCAAACTTGCTGGCAATTAAAACTGTCAGAGTTTTTTTTTTTTCCCTTTTGTGTTTTTGTCCTTAAGAGTAGTGCTGTCATCCAAAAATCAGTGGCTAAAACCTGTCTGTAGACAAGGATGAGGCAGAAAGATCATCTTCAATCCATCACTCCACATCTTCTAATGCTTTCTCAATGGTATAAGACTCTATATATAAATAAAATTTATATAAGATATATATGGTGTATATATACATATATATAATATATATATATAAAGTGTAAAGACAGACAATGAATAAAAATTCATTTTATCCATGAAACTCTTAAGGATGAGTCTCCATGGCTTACCTCGGAGCAAGTATATTAGTTCTTACATCCCATGGGTTTTTGGATGTTCCCAGTCCTGTTGCAAAGATCATTCGCCTCCTCATGAAGCCACTGCCTCAGCACTGCATCATGTTGGAAGGCAAACTCAGGCTGATTTTCACAGTGGCAAAGTTTTGAAGATGGAAAAGAGGCTGGAAACCACTGGGAATTGCTAATCAGTTATGAGAGTTACCAAAACCACCCAGGATTTCAGCTCAAGCACGTTATCCTGGAGCAGCCAGGTGGGGGTGTCAGCTTCAATACCACATGTCCCTGAGTCTCAGTACCAAAGCGACATTTGGCATTTGGCTATCTAGACCTAAAAAAAAGAGCGTTTCCCCTTCACAAACCCCCACTACTCCTACATATCACAATATCTATCTTATTCACAATCCAGTGTTAGGTCAGTGGCTGGACTCAAAGATCTGAGAGGACTTTTCCAACCTTAATTATTCTATGATTCCATTATTCTAAACATGAGCTCCATCCAAGATGCCTCAGAGCCCAGAGAGTTGTTTCAAGCTAAATCCCAGCTGTGACTCAGAGTCTCACAGCAGAATTTATAGAAATGTGTGGATCGCACTGGAAGCCAGTTGTGGGGAAAGCTAAGAACAAATCCTCTCCGTTCAGGTGACAATCACAAACCTTACCAGTCCAGGGTAAAGAGCAGAGGAAACCCTTAATCAGGAGCTAAATGCAAAGGATCTAATTTTAAGCCATATCGTGGAGGTTGGCCGGAGCATGTGAGTATTTCTGAAGTTGGAGGTGCTGAACGGAGAATCGGTTTCTGCCCTTGTCAGCACTTTGGTCTGTGTGTGGTTTCCCCATTGCCATTAGCTCCAGGCATTTTGGAAATGGCATTCCTCCTGCAAGGCAGAGTGGGAAGGGCTGACAAGGTGGGTTAAAATATTGAGTAATGAGGATAATTAATCAAGGGTCTTCTGCAGAATTTCTATTTGGTGTTAGGGGGTTTTTTTGGCTTTTTTTTTGGTCTCGGGGCAATGAGCAGCCTCCAGTGGGCCTCCAGCAGCAACGTGGGCGCTCACAGGTTTTCAGGTCAGAGTACTTGACCTCAAGACTTCTGTCTCTTCAGGTTGGATTGCTTCAAATTGAGAAGGTTATTAACTGAGAGGCAATCTGAAGGTTGTCTTGTGCTGAGGTTACTCCCAGTAAGGGATGGGAGATGGCCCCTAGCTGAACAGATGTGTAGAGTAAGAAGATGAGTAGCAGGAGGTGAGAAGTAAAGGTTATACAGCTTTTTAGTCCTCAACACCTCTGAGTCTCTACCTGGAGCAAACTCAAGGCTTCCTAGAACAAAAGACAAAAAATATTTTTGTGGCTGTCCAGCAACAAGCCATCCTATAGCCATGCAGCTCCTCCTGAGTCAGTCCTCACCAGTGACTTCATCCTGTACCTGCTGCAAGATGCTGAGCCCTCCTTGTACATTTGAGGGGCTGCAGACAGTGACTGTTTCCTTGGCATGCAAGGACTAAGCACCCAGCAGCTGCTCACTTTTAATTTTAAAGGAGAATCACAGAATCACAGAATGATTTGGTTTGTAAGGGACTGTAAAAATCATCCAGCCCCAACCTCCCTCCTGTGGCAGGGACATCTTCCACTAGAGAAGGGAGAAATCATCAAAATGGCAAGGAGAAATAAAACACTTTGAGGAGCAGAACGCAACCTTCCTCTTCCCCTGGTGTTGTTTAGTAACTTGAGGTTACATTTTGGGCTGCTGTTCAGGAAATTCAACTAACCCCGGTAGGAAAAACAGTGAAGCTTAGCTGCAAGATAAATAAATTATTCAAGGACCAACCACTCCTTTAGGCATTTTACCCCTTGGGGCTGAAAACACTTGAACAAGTCTCATGTCACTTGCATATGATATTACTGCTTTTCCCAAAACACTTTTCCTTCTTTAGAGGAAACAGTTTTAATTAATTCTCCGAACAACATTTCTGCCAAGTCTGACTGGTCGAGTGTATTCATCAAATTCCAGCAGCACTCAGCCTGTGTCTTATAAAACTTGTCATGACTGATTTTTACTCTTTTTGCACTGGTTGTAAAGAGATAGATTCAAAGGCATTCCTTCTCATGCAGGTCCAGATTGAAGCACATGTTAAACAAAAAGACCGTAGTGATGTATTTTGCTGAATTGGGACCTTTTATAGGACAGATGAATCTAGCCCTTTTTTGTCATTCTGTTTTTGAGTAAACATTTCTGCAGTGTAACATTAATTATGGATTCTCCACCTTGATTCAGTATCGCGTTTAGGCTGCTATTCCCTGTTAAATCATCTTCCTTGACATGTGAAATTCAGGCTGCCTTTGTTAGATTAAAGTCTTTTTATCTGACCTGCCTTTAAGCTTCATCTACTTAGTCATATCACTGGGTAGGTAACAGAAAATTGCCAATATGTCACCCAGTGGGTAAATCAATTCATGAAAGGAGGCCTAGTGCTTTTAGATTGACTGCAGAATGGCTCTTTTCTTTTTTTTCAAGCATATCTTCCTCAGCACACCTGGGTATTCCTCCTGAGGGCTCAGGAAAAAAGTTTGAATTGCCTTGTTCTTTATTAGCTACATCCCGTCTCCTTTATGTTACAGGTGAACGTGATTTGCTCCACAGTGTGGTGTATTCCTGAGAGAGGGACTGAAAGGAAAAGGGCAAATTATCCTCCCAGTGATGTGGAAAGCAGGAAAAGAGCTGGCAGGAAAATTATCACCAGTAAAAATCTGGGATGTTCTCTGCATATATTTGAGAGGCAGCACCCTCCCGAGTGGGGCAAACTTGAGGCACAGGTGAACCCTTGTTGGAGAAATAAGACCAAAAGTCTCTTAAGTGACGAGATTTCTTGGGTGTTAATTCCAGAAGTTTTTAGAGAAAAAATTTCTTATTTTCAGAAAGCCCCCAAAACCATTTATCCAGGGATATGAGTTGGTTAGTGAAGTGCTGGAAAATAGAGGAGCATTTCTTATCTGTCCATTGCAAAGTGTACCAAACCTCTAAGGGCTCCATGGGAAGAGACTTGAGAGAGCAGAGTGGAGTTGGATGTTTTCCTTGGACAACAACTGGTTTTGCATGAGAATATTTGGGGAAACTGAGGCAAGAAAGTGCATTTAATGTCTTGCTCTTTTCTTTTAATCTATGTACAAAATTTATGCCTTACAAAATAGAGTGATTGTTTGAATCACAGAATGGTTTGGGTTGAAAGAGACCTTAAAGATCATCCCATTCCAGCCTCCTGCCATGGGCAGAGACACCTTCCACTAGACCAGGTTGCTCCAGACCTGGCCTTGAACACTGCCAGGGATGAAGCATCCACAGCTTCTCTGTAACCTGTGCCAGGGCCTCACCACCCTCACAGGGAAGAATTTCTTCCTGATATCTGTTCTAAATCTGACCTTTGTCGGTTGAAAGCAACTGAAACTGTTTGAGACTCCTTCCTGTGACTGCTCTTGATTGCTGATTTCACGTCCGCTGAACAAGGAGCTGTCAAAGGTTGGTCTTCTGGGAAATCTTGGCTTCTTCTTCTCGAGGTGACACTAAACAACTGAACTGAACCGAGCAACTGAACTGAAGGGTTTTGGTTCTCACTAGCAGGGCTGCAAACAGCAAACTCACGGTATTTAGAATAGGAGGCATCAATCCAGGGGTGTCCAAAGTGCAAGAGGCACAACAAATCGTCCTGGAGAGTTTTACAACAGAGAACGAGCTTTACCAGAACCACACACATGTATTTTAGTGTGATATGATGGGTAGAAGGAAGAAGAAGAGATAAGATTCGTGATCTCCCTGGTCCCTTCCAATCTGCCACAATACAGTCTATGGAACAAAACACTGCGAGGCTCAGTTTTCCCAGGCTACATCTGGGCTCTGGAAACAGAAATCCTGAGCCAGTGGAGGTATTTCTGCCAAAAAATGTTAGCAGTAGCAAATTGAATTCTCAGTTTCAGACGACTTTCATTTTTTTGCACAATTTAAAAATAATGCCTCTCTATGTACTTCAATTTAATTTTTAATTTTTTAAGGAAAAAGAGGTCTTGTCCTATCTTAGAATATTTAAAATTTTCCAGAAAGCAGAAAAAACACCTTTTTGGTTAAAATCTCAAAATTTTTCAGTAATTACCTCTGATTCTGATCTAATGTCTCTTGTGAATGTTTTGAAAATGTCAAGCAGCATATTCCTGGTGCTATGATCTATACGTCTATCACAGACAAGAAATATAAAATTCTTAAAATTCTTCTTCAGGAAGATTTTTGGCACTGTGACCCTTATTGTTCTCTCCCTTAAAGTGAAAATCAAGAATAGCTCATTAAAATCTATGTATTTTTTTTTCAGTGTAAGTGAAAGGAAAATCAAACTGCATGTATCTGATATACATTAACTTAAAGTCTGCTATTAAACCACAAGTCGTGAAAGACTATGGGAAATCTGAACCCCTGCTGATTTTTGCTAATTCTATAAAGAGTCTATTTAATTTCCTCAGGAAAACAAGGCAAATCTTCCCTTGAGGGCATATGCATTTTTGAATGGGCTACAAGTGAGTCCCTAAGGGCTCAGTTATCACTGATCACAGTTTGGTCTGTTGGATATTGCTAAGGGAAATTTAGTGTGATTGTCTGTGATCACTGGCATGTGCTCATACCCATTAGGAGACCTATTCAGCCCACTGACATTTGGTTCCTAGGAGAATAGGGTAGCTGCTCTCAAAACATTTTGAGTTTGCAGTATTTTTTTTCCCTTCCCTTCTCACTCCTTCCCCCCCTCCCACCCTGTGGCTTTTTTTCAGGCAGAGGAGCAGATGTTCAAGATCAGAAAAGAGCTTGTACAGGGTCCTGCCACACCGGGCAGGCAGTGCTGTATTCTAAGAAAATCCTACATAACAAAACCACTCCTCTTCCAGTTTGGTTAATTTTCTCTATAACTCTTTTCTAGGCAGTTGCAGGGGTGACATAGAAAAGCAATAACATCATCTCCATCTGCATCTCTTGTGCAGAGAAGTGAGCTTTAGAGACTTCCCTCTAAACCACAGGTGTTTTCCAAGGGGTCACAGGTCTGGCCCCAAAACCACCAGTGGCTTCAGGACTGGGTATGCTGCAGGGTTGGCCTTATCACTCTAACTTGCCTTTATAGGTCATTGCCAAAAACTTCTATCTCTCTCTTGGAGATTTGCAGTCTCAAGACCGGTGTCACTGATATCACAGATTACAGCCGATGTAGACATTCAATGGGAACCAGTAGTGGCACTTGTGTAGTCGGTGGCAGGAAATATAGAATAAGTTATAGATGTGTGAGAGGTGAAATACAGACATTTCACTTTTGGAGCATTCAGTCCTTTGCATGAAAGTAAGAAGCAAGGGCTGGTGTTCTACAGTCTCCGGAATGACAGGCTACATATTCACAGAGGGGTCTGCTGGGTATAAAATGGCAAATTTGCTTTCTTATCTGCTGATTTTGGATCTAGGTCTCACTGCAACATCCTTTTCTCCAGGGTTTAATGAAGCATAGCTCTCATAGTTGCTCTCTTGTCAAGATGTGTAGAACTACAGGATAGGAGTAGGGCAAAAATCCTCTAATAAACCCAGCATAAAGTTTCAAAACTTATATAGCAAGAAAAAAAAGGAAAAAAAAAAAGAAAGCAAAAGGAAAAACCAGCAATATAAGCTTTGATTAAACAACCAAAATCATCAATCTCTCTTCATTCTTTGTATAAACTTCTGGTTCTCACTTAGTGTTAGATCCAAGGAGATCCATATTTTTTTCCACTCCTACTTCACCAGTTTTAATGATTTATCCATTTCTTTCAATAAAAGAGGGCAAGTCGTGGAAGCCAAACCCAATGTGGCTAATCCCTGCCTGTGTGTTTGCCTCCTGTAGACTTGCCAGATCCCAGTGCTTTGCCTAAAGACTCTCTCCGTTAGGACAGACTGCAAAGCAACTTGTTTTCTTCTTGCATGTGCGTCAGTGAGAAGTTTAGGGCTCGTCTCCAGAAAGGGTGGGGAAACAATCCAGGTGTGAAAATGCATGCATGTAGATACTTGCAATTAAACTGTAACCACAGTTGCAGACAGCACTTTTTGTTGTTGGGTTTTGTTTTTTTTTCTTCCAGTTGTAGCTTTGCCATTAGCTGGTTTCAATCCTGCATTTGAGTGCTGCTGGATTTCTAGCATTTATTTAGGTGCTGTTTTGCTGGATATTTGGTCCAGTAAGCAAAGAAACACAACAGTTTCTCACCTGTATGCAGCTGGACCTTTGCATTGGTCTCTGCTCCTTGTGGAGGCCACGGCAGCCTGACACCATCCATCCACACCCTGGAATTTGGCATGACTTGGTTTTGTTCCTGAAAATACTTAGGCCAGATTTGATACTGAGGCTTTTCTTCTACATACATGTTTTTTTTCCCTCCTCACCTTTTATTTTAATCTGGTGTTTGACAAAGGTTGGGTAACACAGCTGAAATGAAAGAATGAGCTGGGAAAAAAACTACAGAACAACTTTAACCATTAAATGTTTTGGTGGATAAAGGAGGAATCAGCTGTTACCTGAAAGGCTAAAGACTTGCAGCTGTAGTAAAGTCCAAGTCAATTAAGAGTTTTAGGTCTTTAGTAATGGCCGAAACTACTGAGGCAGGGGAAAAAAAATGCAAATGGAGAACTGCTCTATGGCTGCTTGATCTACTCTACCATTTTGGGAAAATTTGTCTGAACCTTTGGGAATTATAGGAAGACACAGGGCTTGGCTCTTGCTAGTGATGTAGCTTGTATTGTCATGATTTAACACATAACCAAGACAGATGGGAAAAAGTGACTATGCCATTAAACTCTGATGACAAAGTGCTGTGGAGGAAGATTAGGAGAAACATCTAGAGAAGAGTCCAGGATATTTCTGCAGTGGCTTTCTCTTTATCCTCAGTATCCTGAAAAAGGTGGACACCCACTTCACATTCAAGACAAATACGTGATCACAGTTTCTGCATGGTTCTTTGATTTATTATGAAATATTCTGAAGTCTAATCTGTGACAGCTGACAGCGTCTTTGTAGGTCATTGGGAGAAAAGTCCTGTCTGCAAACATTAAAAATTGTCTAGCTGGAAGAGAACACCACTGAAAGAACAGAGAGACATTCCTTAAACATAATGTGGTTTTCCAGTGGAATCGCTTCTCATCTTCAGAGTATCACCTGTTGCATAAATACATTGCTACGAAGGTAACAACTAGGAATAATCTTTTTTTAAAAAATCCTCATGTTCCCAAAGGCAAAATAGTTCTGTGGTGTGAAGATACGGCTCTCACCTGACACAGTGCCATTAGCTCAGCTGAAGAGAATTGCCTGTGGGCAAACATCAAACCATGATGGATTAGGTTATGTTTTTTTCCACACAGGTGTCTCTGAGTAACTTTTTGTAAATCTTTGGAGATGAAAAATCAGGGAATAACTTAATCATGTTGTGTTATTAAAAAGATTTACTAAGCGACACCCAGCGGATTAATTGATTGGGTGGTCCTTAAAGAGCCTAAATTTTGGGGGGTTGCCGTGGTTGTAAAACCTCTCTTTGCATGGTGATTTTAAGTGGAGGGTTTTTTTTTTTCTTCTCCCTCTATTCTACCAGTGTGGGGGTGATAACACCGCAAAGGAGAATATGTTGTTGGTGACTTATCATAATTTTAAATTACTAGTAACTGTCACATACTACATGCTACTACAAACGAAACTGATCTGTGCAGTGTGCTGGATAATGGAACGGTGCTTTTTAGGAGACAGTGAGAATTATATCAACCCCATGTGACTGTCACAAGCAAAACCATGGAGCAGCCCAGGGAATGCTTATGAAAAGAGTATCACAGTCTCACCATTGCCTGAAGGGGAAGTCTCATAAAGCTTCACTATAAACTTTATCTGACAGATTTCCAGGCAGTAATTATAACTCTGATTTATATGTGTTTAATATCACTTACGTTGTATTATTTTTTTTCCTCAAAAGACTCTTGGAAGCTTTTTGTTGTACTGTCATCCTTTCTTTCTTGAAAATGGAGCCAGGTAGCTGTAGTGTCACATCACTTTTGCAGCATTCACATTAGACAAGGTTTTGTGTTTGTTGTGTATTTTTTTTAAATTTTCAAAGCATATTACAAATCATCTTCAAGCAACAGCTCTCCAATTTTCCTGTCCAATGTGCACTAGAACAGGCTGACAAGGGAAGTGGCTGAGTCACCATCCCTGGAGGTATTTAAAAGGCATGGAGATGTGGCACTTGAGGACATGGTTTACTGGTGGGCTTGGCAGTGCTGGGACAACAAATGGATTTGATGATCTTAGAGGTCTTTTCCAACCTTAGTGTTTCTATGCGTAAACAAGATATTTAAACACTTCTTTGATGCAATAAGACTTATGAAGAGTCACGAATATAACAGCACTCAGAAAGATATCTGTGAAAAATCACCCAGTGCATTTAGCCCAGATCTCTTGAGCTTTGAATGGGATCATAGAGACTGCCAGGCCATGAAAGAGAGGAGGGATGTGCAGTTCAGCAGTCTGCCTTCCAGCAGGGCTCAGTTTGGGATCCCAGTTGTCTTCCAAGTGTGGGTTAGCATTCTGGTGTCCTTGCAAGCCCCTGGGCATGTGCAGCTGGGGTGGCCACTGACTGTCTCAACATGCAAAGCTCTAGGGCAGGAGAGGAGATGCAATCTGAGGATGCAAATGAGTGACTGGTAAACCCTGAGAATGAGGTGGGAACACCTCAGTGATTCTCAATTTCAGTGGCACAGGCTTGCAAATGCGACTCACAGGGGTAAGATGAGGGCTGTAGAGGGAGAGAGGCACTGTGAGAGTGCCTCTTCCTACGGCGTGTGAAGCAGCAGCTCAGAAATGCCATTGACCAACTCACCTTGCAGGAGCACCGAGTCCCGAATATTGTGCGAGGATGTCTCCAGGACTTCTAAGAAACAGAACTGGCTGATTACCAGGACTCAAAGAGCTGTAGTCACCAGATTTGACATTCATGTGAGCATTAAAGAGTTTTGAAGGTGGTTTAGACACAAGAGGGGAACTGAGAGATCTCCACATTGCAGCCAGCTCTGCTTACTATCTGACGTTTGGCTTCGCGTCTGGGCTTCCGGATTCCTGGGCTTTTTTGGTGAGAACCAGAGTTCCAGATAGTAATGTGAAGTTTCCTGGGTTTTGGAGTTCCAGGGAAAGGTTCACAGGTTACTTCTCTCTTTCCAAGAAAATACTGGCAATTTTTTGGCAAACTGAGAAAATCGTTATGTGTGGACCTAGGAACAAAGTTGAGTAAGGTTGTTATCATTTGTGATTAATGTTAATCTTGGTGGAGGTAGCCCTGATGACCAAATACCTGACATTATTTTAAGGCTTTTGAAGTAGTTTTCAAGGCAGAAGTGCACCTTGGAGTGCATTAATATCCTCAGATAAACATGAGACTTTATCAGATTGCTACTATAATTTTGATGACTTTTAGCCTGCAACCTTCCAAATCAAAATAGGAAAGCGCGATTGCCCCATCAACAAGTGGTGACATGAAAAGAGACAGAAGGACTTTTCCAGGCCAGAGGATCTCATGTTAGACCAAATTTAATCATATTGCTGTCCACGCGATAGGAAATTTCCTGGCAAAGGTGGATGGAGTTTGTACGTTAAATATATCCCCAGAAACTCCCGCTAATGCTAAATAAACTTTTGCTGCTTCCAGCTTTTGGAGAAGTCAGTCTGGTAAATAGAGGGATGCTCAAAAACCTCTGCTCTGTTTGGTATTCTCACTTGCACTGAGGTCAGGCTCCATGGAAATATCAGAGATACGGCTCTCACCCACACATGGCAGCTGCTTGAAACTGTATAGCTGAGGTCAGTATTGTTTTCATGCCCCCCACTCTCCCCCATTTTATGGATTTACCAGCAAGATGTCTAAATAGTTTGTGAAGCAGCTTCTGAATTAGTACACTATTAGGCCCAATGGAGAATATAAAAAATTTTGTTAATCAGCCTGGTATAATAAAATGCACTGAAATGGTGCATTTCAATGTTGACATGCAAGCTGCAGTTGCTCATACTCTGCTTCAGACTCTCCTGCTGAGGAGCAGCAATCTTGGAAGAGGGACAGTACGGAGAGAGGGGAATTTCAGAAATTCACCAGCTAATTTTAATCTACGCTGCTGGAGAGTAAGAGCTCGTGTAACTTTGAGGCCAGGCTGTTGCAGCTGAACTGAGCCTCTGTCTCAATGATTTTGCATTCATGTTGCCAGCAGACTTTATTTTGCACTGGCGAAACACCAGGTCTTTCCGCAGTAAAACCACCCCGTGACATTGCTTCTGGAAGACAACCACAAAACCTAATCCCTTAATCCCACTTGAGAAAGCTGTTTTAAATGGGAAGCAGAGTTGTGTTCACTTCCATGCTCACATGACTGATTCTGATCTCAGTTCTGCCAGCACAAATTGAAACACACACTCTAACATGGCAAAATTTGCTCTCGATCTGGCCCAGATACTGTAATTCCCATCTGTGCATGAGGTGGCTCCATGCTGCCCTGATAGATGCATCAAAGGCACGAGAGACAATCTGTATCCCATTACTGGCAAAAGCATGAACTGAATTGGGAGTTATAATTTCAAAACCCCCTTTTTTTTCTTTTTTCTTTTTTTTTCTTTTCCCCCAAAACCAGAGAGAGGTGAGGCCACGTACCTGCAGTGTTACAGGCTCATGTACAGGATCATAGTAGAATGGCTTTAAACTGAAAGACAATAGGTATAGATAAGATATTAGAAGGAAATTCTTTATTGTGAGGCTGGTGAGGCCCTGCCACAGATTGCCCAGAGAAACTGTGGTTTCCCCATACCTGGAAGTGTTCAAGACCAGGTTGGATGGAGCTTGGAGCAACCTGGGATAGTGGAAGGTGTCCCTGCCAGTGGCACAGGGGTTGGAACTAGATAATCTTTAAAGTCCCTTCCAACCAAGCCATTCTATAATTCTATGATCATGTCTGCTTGCTTTCGAACAAATTCTTAGATTTTAAGGACATGTCTTAATTTGTAAACCCTTCTCAGATGGATATTTTCTAACTTTTTTCCTAATCTATATTTTATATTATATGAACTTTATGACAAATTTCATTTTGCTCCACAGCAGTGATGTAGAGATCAAAAACCATTACTCTTTCACAAGTTGTGCGAAGTGGGGGTTCCAGACTGTTTGCCCTGCATCTTGAGTGAGGGGGTTGTGCAATCGAGAGCAACATCTGTTCATGAAAAAGACTTTAAAGGTCTGGATCACATACCAGGGTTGTACAGGAAAAAAGCCAATATAATTTTTGAAAATTAAAGGTGAAAAAAGGACAATCAAAATCTCCCTCTCTTTGTCTCAGAAATAAACAAAATCTTTGTGCTCCATCTCACCACTTTGGCATATGTGTGGATTCGTGGAGAGGGTTTCCCTCTTACTCCCTGTGCTTTTTCCATCTATGTAAAGGGCTCGTGTTGCTCACTGTGTGTGTCGGGTATCATGGGAAGGCAGAGAAAACTAGAGAGTCTCCAGGGAGAATCAGGAAATGTCTGCTGTGGTTCATAATGGCTTCGCCAAATCAGTGATGACATTTAAATAGTGTTTATAAAGTGTATTTAAGTCCTCGGGTGAAGTGAAAAGACATTATCATTAATATATTAATATCCTGTGGCTTCTTATGAGGCTGTGTGTTTTTAATCTTGAATAGAAGTGGTTTGTAATAGTTTTTCCAGAAATAATCCTTTTTTTTTTCCCACCACCTGTGAAACTGACACTTTGTCTAAACAGCCTCCAGCTGCCATCGTTGCAACTTGGTGCTGACATTGCCAGGGACATAGCACGACTCCAAGAATGTGAATTCTTGATCTCAGGAAGGAAATAAGAGCTAACACCTTACTTCCAGCAATATATGCTTGGTTTATTATATTTATTGCTTCAATTCCATTGTGTTGGATTAATTTCACCTTATTCTGTCCATCAAAATTGGTGAAATACGCATCTCCTGATAGCAACTGGAAATTGTTTTCACCTAATTTGAAGCCATGTCTTAGATTAGGAGGAATCCTTTCCTTTCAAAGTATCTTTTTTAAAGCAGATAGATTCCAACCTAACAGTTTTAAAAAGAGGTTATTATTTGGATTAGTGATGCAAAATGGTTTCATAACTTGTTTCCACAAGGCAAAACACACAGTGTCATGGAAAATAGCACTTATTAACACTAAGGGCCAGATCTGATCAAACAGAAGGTAAGGGAATGCTGCGACTAAACTGGAAATGATCCCAACACTTGGTGATGCAACCTAGCACAGAATCAGATTGCTAGAAATGGGGTGAAACTCACTGGTTCATGCTGCCTCCTTGAGACTGCTAGGGTTTTTCCTTCGGAAATGATGTTTTGACTTCTTTATATCTGCTAAAATATAGCTCTTTCGCTACTGTTTTGGACAGACTCTTTACAGACAAAGTGATTTCAATGTGAAGAAAAGGTTACTAACACAGGTCTGCTCCACGACAACAAATGTGTGACTTTTCCTCCTCAGTAATCACTCATTTTGTCCAGAGGGGGTTGCAAAGTGAAACAATATTCCACAGGTTTATGTCTGCGCTATTTAGTCCTGATAAAAGTAGTATCAGCACAGAATCACACATTGAGAGTTGTAGATTTACTTATAAATGTTGCTGTCCACAAATGGTCATTTTAGTTACATCAGTTATCGCAAATCCACGTTAGGACTGTTGGGTTCTGTCCTGTCCTGTTCTGTTCCATCCTGTCCTATTCTATCCTGTTTTATCCTAGCCTAACCTAGTCTAGCCTATCCTATCCCAATTCCCATGAAACAGGGAACTCCTGAAATTTTGTTACTAGTCTGTTCTTCATGTCTAGCAGATAACTGAAGCTTCTTAATCTGATTTTGTAAAGGAATGACATGGCGAAAATTAGAAGTTATCAAAATTAACCCTTCGCAATAACTTTTCTTGCTAATAATTTTCAAGTGATGTCAAATGTGATATTGGAAATCATGTGACCAGGCAAGCGCAGATTTGGGGGGAGGGAAAAAAGGTGGGCAAAAATTTGGGCAATTTTTTTTCATTGACAAATGAATTTATAAAATCAGGAAAGGAATTTGTAAAAATTGATAGTACTTGTGCTTTTTATTTTCATATTTTTTGCATTATTTTATCAGAAGTTGTAAACAGCTTTTGTTTAATTATTATTTTGTGTTTGTTTTCTTGATATTTGACCTTGTATGACACAAAAAACTTATTTTCTGTTAGTAAATTATCAATTAATATTTTATACTCAGTTTTTATTATAGATCTTACATAATATTGATTAAAATATCCAAATGAAATATAAGAACTGAAGCTACAACTTCTCTTAATTCTACAGAAGGGTATATATACTATGTTCTCTAAAAATTATACTTTGCTTCACATTCCCATGATTTTATTTTTGCAACTTATTTAACCTGGCCTGTAAAATATGATGGAATGAAACAAATCATGTCTCAACATTGCATCAAAGGTAGAACAAGCATGTGTTCTTATACTGTGTGTACAAACCTGTCACATTAAATACTGAAAAATTGAGTTTTTGTTAGAAAGGTAAATATAAAAACACAGAAATACATCCATATGCAGTTCAGTAATTTCACAAGATTTCTAAGTGTGAGAACTTAAGATGTAGATTAATAAATATGTATTTAAATATTTAAATCAGGAGTTCTTTTCAAAAGTGAGTGAGAATATTACGTTTCCCAGGTATGATTGTGCTCGCTCCTAACTTTGGGAAACCAAGTCCCTCATTAAGACAATTAAAGTACGTAGGGCCAAGTTTTGGTCTCGTTTTTTGTCCGTAAATCAGTGTTACAGCTCGTGTCAACACTTTGAATGATCATCTCCTTCAAACAAAATTAAACTAATGGGCTCAGAATCTGACTATTGTTATGGGAAAACAATAAAAAAAACCTTTCTCCATGCTTTTATCACCACTGTCATTAACTGTTGGCTTGTGTAAGAGCACATAAAGCACACTAGGCACTGACTTCTCTCTGTTCCATGACCACCTGAGGAGGAAAACCCCAAAAGCTGCTTCTGCCTCCACATTGCTGAGTCCCTGGGCTGCTGGGTGTTGGTGCTCAGTCAGACCACGCATCAGTTTCCCTGCTGAGGAAAGATGCCGTTTAAAGAAATCAGCCTTATTATGTCCCAATGACAAGCATAATTAAGAATGTCTGTCTGCGAAAGGCACAAGAATAGAGGGAAAGCTTTTGTTCACCTGAGCACACTACCATCCTTGACCCATCCAGGTAATTTAAGCCCTGGTTGAATTGGACAAGGAGAGTTGTAATTGGGCCCCAGTCTCGGCTGCTTCCAGCCTTGCAATTACCCTAATGAAGTTGTCTGTGGAGGGGTCAGTCGCTAGCGGCCAGTTTGGCTGGAGCCTTCTCAGGCTCTCAACAGAGGGAGAACAAGGAGTCCATTGGGTCAGAGCACGAGACAAAATGAATGCTGGTAATTGATCTAGTGACAGCAGTGTCTGTCCTGAGATGAGGGAAATGGCCAGCTGCAGTGAAAAGACTTTATGCCAAAAAACCTCCAAAGATAAAAAAAAAGCTCCACAAAGAACTCATATGTTTCTGAAGACATGAAGTTAGACAAATTTACAGGGCACCCAGCCATGTGGCCATTAAATGTGGACATTTCACTCAGTTAGATACAACCATGTTGCCATCTCTGTGAACTGAATAAAACAGGCCTTTCCATGAAACCCTGCCCTCTCAACCCATTCCCTGCCAAAATCCCCAAATGCATGTGCAGCCCATAGGTATGGATCCATAGGTATGGATCCATAGGCAATGTTGACAGATGTACAATTATGTTCTCTCGGATCTTTCCAGGAAGGTTCTGGATATGCCCTTGAAAACGCATTCCCAATTAGTGGTGTGATTCAGCATGTATATTCTGAGCTTCACTATTTCAGGTGGGCTGAAATGTAATTTTAACTCATCCTTCCATTGCTCTGTTCTTGTGAGAGTTTTTAATTAAACATAGTCTTTAATCAATTAGGTGGCAGCTGCAAGTAATGTGTTAGTGCTCTGAATGTGTCTTTAGAAATATCCAAACTTGCAGAAAATGCAAGTTCAAATAGCAGCAGGGAAGAGATTGACTTTCATCCTTCCTTTGAATTCCACAAAATTTCCTGTCTGGGACTACTCATCAGTATCTTGCCTAGACGTAAGAGACAGCCTTTCAAAAACAATTCATCCCTCCTCCCTTTTCTATCTGCGTGGTAATTCAGGATAATAGAAATAATGGTAATAATAAATACTGAAGCTGTAGTTAGAAATGGCAGCTCCAAAGCTTGAAAATCTGTGTTTATTCCTGGCAGAACCTACATGTTTGGAAAGGGCATTGACAGTGTTGATAAAGACTATTGCTTATCATCACTTTGACTTCAGGGCTAGCAGAAAACATGCATTTTAATAGTGATAACGATAATAGCAATTGTTAATATTCTTTGTAATTAAGGCTAGACTAATTTCTGTCACCTTTTTACAAAGATATAACTAATTATCTACACTGACCTTATTTAGACATCTAAAATATGATGTCTGTAGAGAAGGTAGTGAGCCCAGAATCTGCTTACATGTATTTTTTAATGAATTGAACAGGCCTTGCGTGTGTGAGAAATGAGAACAGAGACACCAGTAGGTTGTGACTGGAGTTGCCAAAAGAAGGTGGAGGTGCTTACCCAAGCTGTTCTCTTTAGTCACTAGAGAGAAGTAGGTGACAGCAGCAGGCAAGTGATTCAGGCTTCAGGGAGCTGGCTACGAATAAAATGAATTAAGATTAATTCCTCCTGGAGGAAGCTCCTATTACCCATCCTACCAAGTGACTCTGGGGTGAGCAGCTCAGTTGTAGATGCTGGATGTTGAACGAGTGAGATGGGTTGGCACAATCCTGTCTGTGACTTGTATGTGTTCAAACTTGGAATTTGTGGCATGATCAAAACCAAGACTGACTTTTTTAATGCTCAGTTACGAATGAGCCTAAAGCTAAGTATTTTTGCTAGGGTGTATGAGAACTTGCTTGAAGGAACAGGGAATGAGATCCCATACTACTTATTTCATACCCTTTGTCACTGCTTTCCACATGAAGTCCACAACCCCCAAGAGGCTGATGTCTCACTCCCCTATAAATATTGAGGTCTAACACTCCTTCTTCCACATGCATTTCCAGCAGGATGGCAAATTGCAATGATACAGAGTGTGAGCTCCCATTTTAGAACCACGTGAGTTGAACAACCACACGGACTCTCTGTGGGTTCAGTGCCAGTGGTGACAATGCCCTGTAACTGGTGACCTGCCTGGCAGGGAGGCCACCATGAGAGACATCAACTGGGGGAACTGGACAGGCTTGCTCTGAGAGCTTGTCATGGCTCCACAGATCCCGTAAGCCAGCACCCCTCTGCTGAAGGGAGTGTGTGATAATAACAACAATAAAAAATAAATGTCATCTTGCAGTATTTTTCTGTTTCTCATTCTTAGGCCACAATGCCAAGGAAGTTAGGGACAATGCTGGCTACCAAAATGATGGATTTATGACTACTGCTGATGCCTTTTTTTCCTCTTGTGAATCAGAAGTTTTAAAAAACAGGCGTGTGTCTCCTGCACAAATAGCCTGTGTTAATAGACTGCATCAGAATCTGTTGCGTGTTGAGGCCCATGCTGAGCTCAGTTCAGAAACCAAGCACTTGTCCACTAGTACAAAGCCTCACACACTAGTCAGACATCAGCATCCCTTTCGTGCATTAAACACACTGAATACAGTCTCTTTTCCCTATCAAACACATCTAGGAGTTGGAAAAGAAAGTGCTTTTGGGGACTCAATCTCTTCCTTTATTTTGTTTTCATTTTTGCAGGTTCTACTTAAAGCAATTCCACTCAGATCCTCTTTTTTTTCCTCCTAAAACATTATTTTCTTTTGGGGTACACACCTTACTTGAAGTTCAATCATATTTTGAGGTAACATATTTGACTTATTATTTCTGATACAACAGATTAATCAAAACAAGTTTTCTGGACATCAAAAATATATTTTCAGCACTGTACTGGTTTGGCTGGGATACAGTCAATTTTCTTCACAAGTAGCTGATAATGGGGTGTTTCAGATTTGTGCTGGAAATAGTGTTGATAATACAGGGATATTTTCCTTATTGCTGTGCAGGGCTTACACAGAGTCAAGGTCTTTTCAGGTCCTCACCCCACCCCATCAGCAGGAATTCTGGGGGTGCTCAAGGAGGGTCACAGCTGCCACAGCTGACCCTGACTGACCCAAGGGATATTCCAGACCATATGAAGTCATGGTTGACATATAAACCTGGGGGAAGAAGAAGTAAGAGGAGAAACATTTTGAGTGATGATGTTTGTCATCCCAAATCTCTTTTGCATTTGATGGAGCCATGTTTTCCTGGGGATTGCTGAACACTTGCCCCTCCATGGGGAGTGGGGAATGAATTCCTTGTTTTGCTTTGCTTGTGTGCATGGCTCTTGTTTTACCTGTTGAACTGCCTTTATTTCAGCCCATGAGTTTTCTCACTTTTTAGGCATGGATTTTCTCACTTTTTAGTCATAAGCTGCCAGCTGGGGTTAAACACTGACACTGGTGCAATCAGGTAGATCTTAGACTGAGATACACAAACTGGTCTGTGAAACTGAACACTCACATAAATCTCACCCCAAATTCTTTTATTAATGGTATTTGGAAATGAAGGGAATTTACACATAAGGTTTTGCATCCACATGTTCAGAGCGGTTTCAAAAATGTAACACAATGTCCTGAAGCCCACTCTTTAATGATGAAAAATGTTTGCAAAAATTCAAGTACAGTAAAAGCTTTTCTATACCGATGTCACCTTGGTAATGAAAACTCCAAGCAAGGGAAAGAAAAAAAAGAAATAATAGCAGTCGATAACTTAATGTTTAGCCAAAGTACCACAAAATTGGAAAACCAAAAAAGGAATTAACAGAAACTAAAAATGCAGAAGAAACCTAATACAGATTTAGAAACAGGCATTGAAGCCAAACCATACGGACATTGAAATAGATTGGTTTTCACTCCTTAGGAACATGCAGACTATATCCCAAAGTAGCCATGGTAATGAACACTCTTCCAGCAAACTGCAGCTTCTGGGTAGCCACACCACGGGCATTGGCAGCTAGGCACTGGGTCCAGTTCTAACATTTTGTTTTCTCTGCATCTCACTTTTCCCACTGGATATCAGACTGTTTTCTTCCACTTTTTGTGAACTTTTCTCATTAGCTTAGAAGTCTTCAGACAAAGAGATCTTCTGTTATGTGCTTCTTCTTTGCCTGAGGCAAAGGGACTCCCATACTTTGGTCGAAGCTTTTGCAGTTGCTGTAAGAACGGTGTAGTTGAATCCCACATGGAATTTAGTTCGTGCACAAATTAATCTTACTATTGTGATACATTTGACTGCCAGTGTATATACAACAATAAGAAATGGCCATGATCTCGCACTTGATCTTATGTTCAGATTTGCCCGAAACAAAAAAATCCGGTCTAGTAAAACCACTAATGGACAAGAAGGAATGATTTTAATGGAGTGACATCTAAACTGCTTTTCCTCAGTTTTCGTAATGGAAGATGTCTGAAGGAGCTATTCAAGAGACATTAAAAAATCAGATTGATTGTCCCTATAATAACACATCAGTAGCAGTCTCACTTTGTACCCACTACTCATTCAAGCAAAACTTGCATAATTTGCATGGGGGAACATTATTTATTCTTTGGCGAAACCTAAAAATAGAAACTCGAGCAAAGTGGTTATAATAACCAAAACTGCATGACCGAATACTTCAGCTCGGCATTTACACTGTTCTCAGAAAAATTAGTGTATCTCAGTAGGAGATCGGTTAAATGTACTGTACCTACCATAAAAAAACAACCCTCTCTCAATGTTTCACATGAGGCTAATTCTGTTACGATTGGTGAATTTTTTAAATCCCTCAATAACTGCATTGCAGGTAGAGGTAGTTCAGGCTTCAGTAGTTAAAAATTCTGATCTTACTTATAACTCCACCTAAAAATTCAATTAAAGGACAATTTAAATCTGGCTCTGGACTTGTATAACCTACATCAGCATGCTCTTGACCACAGCTTAGTCATCCTCATCTCCGTCTGTGCACCACTTCTTGTTGCCCTGGAGTGGTACCAGTAGAGATTTTCTCACCTACATGTATTCACATTAAACTCCCCTCAGTTCCCACACCCTACTTTGCACGTGTATCCTACTCAAAAAGTCTTTTTCCGTTATTCAGATTTAAGATTGGCTGGGTCTCACTCCCTGAACAGCTATTCAAAATTATGTTTAATCTTCATTGTTCAGTGAGTGGTCCTCTCCACCATTATTTATTACCTGTTAATGACAGAATGATTGGTTTCCTCCTGGGCATTTCCATGCTTCTCCTTGCTAAATGTTACTGGAAATACTTTGGAAAAATATTATCTTTTTTTCCTAAGAATCTTTTGATTTTTCAACATTTGGAGAGTTTAGATGGGATTCTTTTCATCTACTTTTGAGAGGATAGGATTCAGTTCACAGACTGAGATGTCTATTTTTAGGTTTTGGCATGCAGGTGTCTCCAGGAAAGCTGAGTATCTGAGCACTGGGGATCCAGACTGCACAACCAGGGTGATAGAACACGTAGGTACATTCTCCTTGCTCTTTCTTGTCTCACTGAGGATATTGCAGGAAAACAGGGAGCCTACGAGTTCCTCCTAAAGCCACCAAACTCCCTGACATGTCAGTTCAGCTCAGGCTGAGCCATAGTAATGACTCTTGCTCATTCGAGTGTACTGGATTAAAATAAACAGTCTCCACCAACCTAAAGCATGTAACAGCTTAATAATGCCTTAGTGAGTCCTCCTGGCCTACTCAGTTAAAATTTGAAAATTGCAGATAATTACAAACAGCACAAAAGGAGTCTTATAACAGGAAGTGCTGGACAGTATTAATAACAGGTTTCATTAGCGGATCCACCTATACTGTATATGACAGCTGCAATAGGGAAAAATATCCCACAGAAGATTAGGCACTCAGCATAACAGGTATTAGGTAAATAAGTAAGCAAATTTTCCATAAAACCATATAAGAACCTTTCAGCTTTATAAAATACACATTTTAAGCTGTAAATGATGGACTCAAGAAAAAGTCACATGCTTGCTAATAGTTATGA
Organism: Rhagologus leucostigma; assembly: GCA_013397725.1. NCBI lineage: Eukaryota > Metazoa > Chordata > Aves > Passeriformes > Rhagologus > Rhagologus leucostigma. The sequence continues at coordinate 1,489,604 of VZTD01003137.1, forward strand.
AAGGAAACTGTTACAAACGTCTGTAAATCAAAACAGAAAGCTGTAGAATCATAGAATAGTTTGGGCTGAAAAAGACCTTTAAGGTCATCTAGTTCCAGCTCCCCTGCTCTGGGCAGGGACACCTGCCACTAGACCAGGTTCCTCCAAGTCCCATCCAGCCTGACCCTGAACACTTCCAGGGATGAACATTTCCACAGCTTTTCTGAGTAACTTGTGCCAGGGCCTCACCACCCTCACAGTAAAGAATTCTTCCTAATAACCAATCTCATCCTGCCCTCCTTCAGCATAGAGCCATTCCCCCGTGTCCTATCCCTCCATGTCCTTGCCAAAAGTCACTCCCCAGCCCTCTCGTAGCCCCCTTTAGGCACTGAAGAGGGGTATGAGGTTTTCCTGGAGCCTTTTCCCCTCCAAACTGAGCAGCTTCAACTGTTTCAGTTTGTCTTCACAGCAGAGAAGCTCCAGCCCTCCATGTTGAGAGATATGTCAGAGCTCTACCCAAGGCAGATAAATTATGTTGCTGTACAATGACAGTGAAGGTACCTTGTAGACTTCAGGAAAGAATGGGTATCTAAGTAAAGACCATAGTGAGTAGAGTCCTTCCTTTAAAAAGAATAAGCTTTCTGATCAGACCAAATCCATCAAAAACATAGTTTAGTCAATTTGGATGTGCAAAATCCACAGAATTGGAGTTTTTCTGGTTCTTTCCTTTCTTGTTAAAGGTAGTAAATATAGCCATTTTTCTTGGATGGGCAATACAGGAGGCCCATGTGTTCATCAAGGCCAGGTATGAAACACCAAGCTATGATCTTGTGCACTTTTTGCAAATAGTTCCCCAAGACTCACAATTCCACTGTCAGGAATGCTTTAGTACCTCAGCAACTTCTGCTTCCTCTGTAAAAACTAGTAATGGGAAGAAAATGCTTTGCGATGTGGGTTATCTCACTTGATAAGTGTACAGCTGCCAGCAGGCCAGAGCCTTCATTTTACACACACCACTGCTTTTATTCTGACATGCTCTCCTTTGCTCCCCTGTGGTTTCATGGGTCAGGGACCAGGTGGAGGTGCCCCATGTTTTCAATTTGCTGAATGAAATAACAGTGGAGCAGAAAGACTCTGTCAGCCATTTCTGGTGGATAGAGCATGAACAGAGAACACCCAGTGGAAGCAGTGTGGGTGTGTTTGATTTTGCTGCACATGTAGTTTATAACTCACTCGAGTCTCTGCATCTCATTAGTTTTGGGTGGGTCTCTCCCACCAGGACAAGCAGCCTTCATTTTATGGATGTTTTTGTGTATCCTATTTAATTCTGAGTGGATGCAACAAGACTGATGGCACGGGAAGGTCCATAAGCAAGCCTGACAGGATTATTCAGGTAATACAAGAGGGCTGGTAGGGTGCTCCCTTCCTCCTTGTTAGCTTTAGAGAAGAACTGTTGAAATTTGGATTTTTAAAAAAATTTTGGCATCTAGATTCTAGGAAGCAAAACACAACGGAGGCTTGTGCCAGGACTCAAAGGTTTAGATAATTTCTGCCTGAACTGCTCTATTTCAATCCTGAAGAAAAAAAACAAATGCAGACATGATATTAATGAAGCAATAAATGGATGAAGAACCAGCAACACCAGCACACAAAGAAAATTATGGGGTATTTGTAACCGGGAGCACTGAAATTATCACTCTCCCAGATGTCTTTTGGCTTTGCCTTTCAGAGTTCTGAGGTTTTTGCCCACAGATGGCAAAACCACAAGTGGCCAAGGCTGCCCACACCTTGTCCTGATCTTCAGGTATCTCTTGGAGTGTGCTACAGAGCAGTTAAACACTATGAAAAACTACAAATTGACCCATATTTAATCTGCATAAATCTTAAGGCTGGAGGTTGCTCTGACGAGAAGAAAGTGAATAACTTTCACAATAAAATATGGAGCCCACAGTGTAATAGGGAGTGCTAATGGGAAACACAGCTGGGGAGAAAGGATCCATAATTCCTGTGTAGATTTTGAGTGTCCAGGGTGCATCATGGGCTGCAAAGTTTTTAATCCATGGGCGTATATCCTTTATGGGTATGATTTTTCCCTTCAGGTATGAGCCCTTTGTTCACATCTTGGTCATGTTCACACCTTGGTGAGTCATCAGAATGATGAAATATTGAAGCATGGACTTGCACTGGCATGAAAGGCGCCATGAACTCAATCCGTATTTTTATCGAAGAGAAGGCTGAGCAGTGATTTCAGCTTGTATACACCTACATGACAAAGATATTTTTCTTCGGTCAGAAGTCTAAGAACATCCAATAAACAAAAATAGGAGACAGAAAAATTGAGATGGAAAAGAATTATGGTAACCATGAACCCAGCAAACAACTGAAACAGCAAAGTAATGCTTTCAAAAAATCTTTTTCCCTATTGTTGGGCACTTAAAATTAAAGACTAAATATTTTCCCCTAAAAGACATGTTTATCTTCAAAGTGGACTTTAGAATATGAGTGGCCTGGCCTATGTGGAAAGTCAGACATCCTTCTTTAGCTACTCAAAAAACCTTTAGCAACTTTCTACTCTGGGATGAAAGTTTCTACTGAGGGGATGTCTCTTAATCTCGAGACCTGGGTGATACAAGAGGTAACAAATTTTGTAGTTTTCATTCTTCTTTCCCTGTGTTTATAGCAAGCAGACATAGTGAATAGTACCAAGAATGCCTGCATCCTGTCCTTCACCTTCCCCAATTATGCCTTTTGCCAAGGGCTATAATGAAGTCGTGGGATCAGGGAGAAAAGTTTGAGTAAACTTCAGGCAGTGCTGCTTCTCCCTCAGAAACAATTATTCCTGAAAACCATAATCTTGACCAGTATCTGGGTTGGTCTGAAAACCAGACTACGCAGATGGAGGTGACTGAACAAAATTGTCTAAGGTTATGTTAGAGAAGACAGGGCTTTTTTTTTTAATTTATATGTGTAGAAATACATCTAATTATATTAAATTTTAATTGCCCGCTGCTTGTCAGATCCAGATTGGATCTCTTTGTTCCCATTTTTATTCTCATTGCACACGTCAGACCAACCCCTTCACCTGGATGTGCTGCCACGCAGGTGTTTGCTGGCACACCTGTGGGAGGGATATGCAGAAGGCTGGAGGTAGCAGGAGCAGAACCGCCCACAGCCTAGCAGGGGTCAGGGTAAATACCCACTGAGCCACCCTCTGCAGCCTGCCTTGGTTACCTGAGGTCTCTGCCCTGGATCTGCTGAATAGGCATAAAGGCATTAATCTCTCTATGTCTCACATCTCCAGGTGTCCCATGGGAATCACAGTATTTCCTTGTGTTTCCTCATGGATAATCTCCCATGTGAGCATGTACAACCCCCAGCACAGAAGATAACGGTAATGGGGTTAATGTTCTGCTTTGCGAAGACACTCGTGGATGTCTCAGGAACGAGATGACTTTAAGACTGCTTTCTCCTCAAAATGAGGCAGCCTGGAATCCCTGCAAGGCTCTTTGCATTAACAGCAGAACAGTGTGAATGGCTTAGGAAAGCACGCACTGGGTTACAGCCTCCTCCTCCTCCTCCTTCTCCAGGAACTCCAAGTTCCCTTTAGAAGAAGCTGTTCGTTTTGCTGCTTAGCTAACATGATTAAACAAGACAGGTCTGGCAGGGCTCTTCCGCATTGTCAAATCTTGAACAAAAGGCGTAATTTTCCTATTTCTTACAACTCCAAACAGCCTGCTTACAGAGGTGGCAATTACTCACAGGCAGCGTAACTCAAGACCTTTCCAGTGTTTATATCTCCACATGATCCATACTTTTACATGGCAACGGCATGGAACAAGACATGTTTTTTCATTTTCCCATCATAATTCATAGCAGGACCCTGCCAAGAAAACACTGGAGCTGATTACCAAGTGTGACTACGATCGGATCATTTAGCAATTTGAGTTTCCACACCTTTTGTGTGAGGCTGAGCTTTGTTTTACTTAAAGCAATAATTGCATTCTAATTTCATAATATAGGTCGTGGTTGCTTCATCTCTCTGTGCCTTCAAGGAAAAGAAAAGCTGCACAGAACACAACAAACATTTTTTAATTAATTTTTTTAAATGAGCTAATAAATGTTTACCTGCTTCACAGGTGTGCTTGCTGCAAAGTGACTTAATTATCATTCCCACAATCCCTGTACGAAGGATCACAAAGGGATTATACATTGGTGTTATCCCCAGTAATAATGAATTACTCTTTCATGAAGAACACAGTTCAAAGAAACATTTTTAAGAGTAAAAGTTTTTAAAATGATATGCATTAAAGAAGGAGTTAAGGCTTAATAGATTTTAAACTAGGCAGAGTTTCAAAACAGAGTAGAAATGGATGATTACAGTCTTGGACTCCATCCTTCACAACGCTTAAATTTGTCTTCAAGGTTCCCCCAATAAACAAGAAGAGCAAGGCACCTCTCACATCCATGTAGAATGGCTTCAGAGCTTATTGGAGACCTTTTCCTTTCTTCTCCTTCAGGGCATGACACTCCATGTTTTAGCTGGAGTTTGTAGGGTCACTCAGTTTATCAGGTCACATAACCCACGGCAGGTCATGACATGTCCCACCTGGTCTAGTTTTCATTGGATTACTCACCCTCATCTCCAGCACAGCAGCATGGGTTCTCACAGGTCTTCAGACCCAGGTGCTGCATGACAGCTCCAGTCAGTCAGCTCCTTCCTTCATCCCTAAGAACAACCTGGAGGTGCTGAAAAGGATGAAGTGGGCAGCGAGAGACTACTGTGAGTCTAATATTTAATATATGTTTAATATTTAATATGTGATCCTTCCATTTCCATGGGCTTCAGAGTAGGCCTGATATTGAGTCCTTTCCTGGGGAGCACAGGAAATTAAAGTGCCTGAAAATAAAGTGCAGATAGCTCTTTTTTAAAACAAAAAGGAAAGCCATGTCAAAACTTGATCATATGCCTGTTTAAAAGTGGAGACACTTTTCTCTCTCTTAGGGAACCATGGTTTGGATCTCGATTTTGCCATAATTTTCTCACTTTATCTCAAGCACTTGTCACTTTTATAGCTTCTGCTGTCTCTGAAGGTACCAAACAACAGTGATTTTTCTGTACTGGATCTCCATCACAAACCTCATCTGAGTCAGCCTATGAGTGTTTTCCCCAAATAGACATTGCCACACTTCTCTCTGGGTATACCTCTATTATCCAGAATGTCTGGAAATCAGGTAAAAGCACCTTTCATCCTGTTCCCAGCTGACCTTCTTTTTTTCTTTTTTTTTTCAATTGCAATTGCATGCAAAAAAAGATTTAGATACAGAGGGTTCCTATTAATGTTTTGGAGTTGCAACCATAGAAACACAGAATCACAGAATGGACTTTAAAGATCATCTAGTTCCAACCCTCCTGCCATGGGTAGAGACACTTTGAACTAGAGCCATCTTTGTATGGACTCAGAGATGTAATTCAGGTGTCTGCTATGTCAGCTGGGCAGATGTGCCATGAGTTTCCCCTCACGCAGTGTGGTTTAGTTCCTGCAGGACATAGTAGGCTGATGTTTCTGTACATTTTAGCTTCCTGCAGCCCTTTCTGTGTATACATATAAGTAGAGATCGTGTGGGGGTTTGCTTCACTCAAGGCTGCACAGCTCAAATAATGTACTCTATAAAGTGTATTTGTGTGACTTAAGACTTAGTAGCTCTTCTTACATGTTTCATGACCACTTTATTTAACAATATGCTTTAGCACTTCTATGACATTTTTTTTTAGTTATACTTCAAAGAGCTTTTAAGTTACTGTATTCATAATCTTTCCCAGAACCTGACAGGGAAGGTAGCTGTGCACAGTCATCTCTTCTTACAAATCAGCACAAGGTGCTTATGTGAGTTTCCCACAGCACAGAAGGGGCAGCGTCAAATTTAGGATAAAGATTTCAAAACATCTAGGACCTTCTTTTTTATGTAGGTCTATAAACATCCATGAAGGACTTGATGTTCCAGACCAGGGAAGGGGCAGCCTGACCATAGCTATCTAGCTCAGAGCCTGCTGGATGTAAAGAATGTTCTTGTGCCCCTCTGTAGGCAAAGAGGAGTGAAAGGATTCTTCAGATCATTATTTAAACATGCAACAGACCCCTCGTTTGAATCATCCCCTTGTCTTCCTCTTGTCTGAACAGACAGTTTGCAGTGTTGAGCTTTCTAGTGTAGCTGTGTAAACACAGGTAGTACAAATACCCCTCACTAATGCTGCGTGACTAAATGAAACAATTTGCCTTCACCCGTTGCACAACGCTCACGCTCAGCTGCGTACATAGAATAGGTTTTAATTCCAAATAATTGCTGGGTTTTGGTTTTGACATACTGAGTAGGATTCATTTGCCTAAGCACGGATATTTTGGACATATGTATGTGAGGTATTGCACTGTCACTAGCTGCTGCAACTGCAGGGTGGTACAGGTCTACCCCAAATCCTTCATCAGGTCATGGAGCTGTCTGAACTTCCCCAAGGTGCTCAAGGAGTCCAAGCACCTGTGTTTAGGCAACCTTGATTGATCTATTTGTAAACAGAGTCTTTGATGTCATCCAAGGGCATCAACTCCTCTTCTTGGAAGATGGATATTTTTATTTCTTCATCGCTTTTCCACATGCCGGTAACTCAAACAATGAGAATCAGCCTGATTCTCATTTGCCAAATCCTCCAAGCAACTTCATGTAGCTTCATGGTCTGTCAGTAATTACAGTGTGAAAATTCACAAAATAATAGAAATTTGTCCCTGCTTTTAAATTCACCATGGAATTGATCCCAATTTTCTTTCCATTTAATATTTTGCATAATATTTTTGTCATTGCTTTTTCCTTCTTTTGGGCTTTGACCTTTTTAGGGCCTAAAAAATAACTAAATGTGAGCATGGGTTTGTGTTTGCACTATAACTCTGTTGAGCAAAATGTTTTATGATTTGAAGAGAGTTTGCAGCAAATTAGCACCGATCAGTGTGGAAGAAAGTCTTCTATGGGTATCTCAATTTTTCTTTCTGAAAGAAAGCTAAAACAGCCCCAGAATTACCCCGTTTTGGGTAAATACTCTTCCTATAGCAATTACTGCCCTGTCTAGCTGTAGTCCAGCATTTTTGGAGTTGTCGTCAGCTGTGACCTTAGAAACAGGGGAAAATAGGCCAGACCGAACCGAGCATGGCCATGTTGTGGACTGGCTATGATGGGAATGCCCTTCAGCTCTCACTTTGCCCCCTGATATATCTTTATCTGATGTATCTTTACTTCCTGATGTATCACGAGACAAGCAAACAAATGAAAGATGAAGAAAGTAGAAAGGGCATACCATTATTTACTTAAATTGCCTAAATAGTCATTCAATCTCATCTATGCTAATTCAGGCCTCGTCTAGAGATCCTCGAGACAGAGGCACTTCCAGAGGCTGATTCTGTGCTTTTGCCTCAGGCACTTACTCAGCAACCTGAATGGCTGACAAGGCCACTTACAGATGGTTATAAAATAAGAAAGATGAATCGTGCCCTTCATGACCTGCCAAGCAGAGACAGGAAGCACTCCTTAACCAGAACATCACAAAAACTAAATTCCACATCCATTTTATCACCACTGTCCTCCAGATGACATCAGAGTTGTTAGATGAGTAAACTGAGGTGGATGGTGAATCCACCTAATCGTTGGCGTGCAAGGAAAAATGGTGTGATGGGGTGACAAGAAATCTAATTTCTCCTGCTTGTTCTCTGCTTCTATGCATTGACACAACTTACTTCTTGAGAGCTCAGCTTAGTTTGAAGCTGGAAACACAACTGGTAGTTTTCCCCCAGTGTGATTGCGGGTATTCAGTTTAGTTGCTGATATATCGTAGGGCATCTGAAACATCTACACGAGACTTGACACAAAATCCAGGGAAGATCCACATTTTTCTCGAGAAGCAATGAAAGACAGGCAGGTCACCCAAAGTAATTTCAGTTGGGTATTGATATTATTAGGCAATGGAAAAGGTATGCTGTTGCTTACAGTTTAGGACACCTTAATTTAGGTGACTTAGAATATTTAGGTGTCCATGATCTCCTCATAAATAATAGAGATCTAGTGCTTAATTGAGATGTCTAAGAATAACTGCTATTCTGGCATTAATTCCATGTTATACACCTCAGTTTGGAAAACCTTTACATTATCACGTTGCAGGAGGTTAAAGCCGTTTCAATACTGAGATATCTTTTTCTGTGGCATGGTAGACCAGACAAACTGTTTTGCTGTTGCTCTCTAGTTAAGGCAAGAATCTGTTCAGGGAAGATCTGTGTCTATGTGGCTTGTGTGTCTTGGAAGTTGAACACAATGACCCGTTCTTGTCCATATAGAGAACCACAGAATCATTTAGGTTGGGAAAGAGCTTTAAGATCATTGATCCCAACCGTTATCCCAGCACAGTCAAGTCCAGCAATAAACCATGACCCTAAGCACCATGTCTACACAAATTTTAAACCCCTCCAGGTTTGGTGAATCAACCACTTCCCTGGGCAGCCTGTTCCAATGCTTGACAACCCTCTCCATGCAGAAATTTTTCCCAATATCCAATCTAAAATCCTCCCCTGCTGCAATAAATAACTGTATCTGTTCCATCTCTGGGCTAAAAATTTTACAATGCGGACAGACAGAGAGACAGAGACAGGAAAAAAAAAAAAGAAAAATTTACATCTCAACTGCATTGCATAACCAGCAATCATTGTAATAGAATTACTGACATTATGGGCTGCTAAAGGAACAGTTAGTAGCTTGTCTCACTTGTCTGTAATTTACTCTGTGTCTATTTAGCCTTGATGTACAACCGAGGTCAATTGCTGTGCCGCTTTCCTATCTCCCTACTTCGGAGTTATAGAGAGAAATGTGTGCCTCATGAATGACTATCTCTCCTGGTCAAGCTTGTCTCTCCCGCCGTTCAGCAGTACCATGTGTTAATAGATAGTGCTGAACAGTTAATATCACCAGCTAATTGGCAAAGCACGTGTGAAGCAGATGTATTTAAATATAGAACTTGGAGGCTGAAGGAGTAACAGAAATGCATAAGTGATAAGGATTTATTATTAGAGCAGATTAATGAGCCCACCTTTTTCTCCTCCCCCCTTCATGTCTCATCCTCTTCCCTGACCAAGTGTATTTTTAATTCTTCCATTTCAGGAAGGTTTTATTCCACTGTTGAGAAAATTCTGATAGAGAATTTTGTGTTGGCTGTATGGCAGCACCTGGAAGGCCAAACCATTTTTTCTGTGTACTGAGTATTTGTGAAGACTCAGGTCTGTAACAAAACAGTAACAACTGATTATAAAGCGTAGGTGAAGAAGGGATATGTAAAAAAGGGACGGAGAGAGGGAGATGTGTATTTTTCTAATGCAGATCTGTTGTCTCAAAGATCTAAAATATTAAACAGGAATATCCTTTTCCCTTAAAAAGACCTTTGGCTGAAGTCTCAGCCTTCTGCCCAGCATTGTCTACTCAAAGGCAACTTTCTACTGCCCTTGATATGAGGGGTCTCAGTGCTTCAGGCCACTCTCCTCCTTGAGTCTAACCTGCAAAAGGAATGGAGGTGGTTTTTGACATATCCTCACTCCCACCCTTAGTTCCCGTGGAAACTTCCATCCTAACTGTGATTGTGCCCCCAGAATTGGAGACCAGCTTCTGAACTTTTTATCAAGATGTACATCCTTCAGTTTGCCCTCAGATGGGGGGGTTTGGGGTTTACCTCTTTTCTATGGAGGTTGCTTTTCACTCTGAGACACCCTGATCACTTTGTAAACATCCCTTGTGCCCCCTGAAGCCATCGTCTGTGTATTTGTGTTCTCTGCTTTGCAGCTGGAGAAACTGAGATCCAGAGATGATCCTGATGTTATGATCCAGAGATGATCCTGATGATGAAAATCTAAATTAGAAGTTAAATATTGATCCTGAAGGAAATTAAAATCAAACAGAAGAATCCGTAAGGAAAGATACACTTTCCTCTATTCTCCCCAGCCCACCATTATCTTCCCCACTGTTTTACCAGGTAGCAGTAGGCACAACAAAGCAACCCATTATGCAAAATTAGTCATGCACACGAGAATGCCCATGCTTTTATTTGTTCCTGGCTTAATGTTTTCTCTCAAGAGGTTGGGATTGAACAGCGATTGGGTTCACTGGCAGAACAAATTTCCTTGAATTCAGCTTACAGCCAGGTAAATGCAATTTCCTTGCTGTTGGACTGGACAGTTTAGACTTAACTCACTTCTCATTATCAGGTTTTCAGTTCCAAACAGGTGAAGTTATTATTTAATTTATTTGTTAAACATGTTGATTTTAACCATGTCTTAAGTGGAAATATGGCTGTTTAAGCTTTTTCTAATCTAGTAGGCCAGAGGATGCTTTAGTTGTGATGTGATGCTGAGCAGACATGAGTCCCAAGTAAACACAGAACCCTGCATCCCCAAAGTTTCCATGTGAAGGAAGCCTGTGTACATGGATTAAATAGGGAGGTGTAACACACTCCCATCTATCTCTGATCAGAACAGGAAGGGACTTGGACACCTTGGTACAACACAGAGTATCTATATCTATATCTGTATCCATTGCCTGCTGTACACACAGGCTCATGAAATAAAAACCATATTAATATAAATTTTTTAAAAAATCTGTAAAATCATCTCCAAAAGAAATAATAAAAAACCAGGTTATTTTCATCTTTTAGATAAGTGTCTATGTTTGTGTAGAAAACCACATAAGGATCCAAGTCACCCTCCATTTTACCCATGAGACCACATGAAAATGAAATAAGGGCAGGATTTTCCCAGCAAACAGAAGTTTCTTTGGGTTTATCCCACACTTTGCAACTTCCCATGGTTCAGTGACGTGATTTGGATTGTTATCCATCACAGGGTTTGTTTAAGTGAGCTTGGGTTTTGGCACACCAAAGCTCCCCTAAGCTGCAGCTTTTGTTTTTATTATTTGGGTTCTGTAGGGAAGATATTTACAGTTATTCTAACATTACCCTTCACAAACAGATTACCATTGCAAATTGCACTAGGGGGAAGTGGTGAAAAGTTTTGGGCAGGATTAAGGTAATCCTAAAACAAGCTAATAAAAAACACACATAAGTGTTCTATTTTTAAAAGGAGACAAGATGAGACACATAATCTCTTTCAATAAGTTTTCTGGGGCAATAAACCTTCAAACCCAATATACAACATAGATGTGTGTTTGTGTGTGTGTGCCTGCGTACATGGGTATTTTCTTAAACTTTCTTTTGCCAAGATACAAAGCCCAGCTTGTCAGAGTTACATCATGTTTGTAAATCTCCTCTTCAGTGAAATTTGTCTGACATCAACCTTCATCTCATGCAGTAAGTCTTCTTTGGCAGATGAGTGTTTGGGTTTTTATGTTTCTTTTTTTTTTCTCAGAATCTATTTTTTAAATTATTATAATTTTATTGACTTTTTAATAAAGGTAATAAAAGGGTTCTCATGTCAGAGAAAAAAAATTAATGTTTATATTAACTTTAAATCTTGCCCTCTTGCTGTCTGTAACCACATCATCAGTAAACAAAGGCCAGATTATTTTGTAAAGCAGATGCTATAGATTTATTATTTTTTTCTCTTTCGAAACAAGTGGTTTCTCCCATTATTTGATTAAGAGCTGAATGTTATCCTTTATATTGTGAGTGGCAAAAGCCCTGTTGGCTCAAATCGAATGGAAATAAATGTTTGATGCACGTGATTGCAAACACCACCTGTGTTTCTAAAACAAGGGGCAGATCTTTTACAGATAAAAAAATGCCATTGCTATATGGGGCAATTTATCCTGCCCCTAAGGCAGCGCTGTCATAACTCCATGGTGCAAATTGTTGCAGCTTGAAAGTGGAATTGCTACAGCTCTATCTTTTAATGAAGGCAATTTATATTGGCTGAAAACCTACCCCAGTGATTTAGATCTTGATCTTGTTTACAAAAGGGTTGATGTCAAAATTGCTGGTGGATTCAAATGAAAACCGAAGTCAAATGCCACTGAAGCCTCCAGGACTACTACACTTGACTTGAAAGGCAACCAAGAGAATGGGTGCTCTTATGAATTCACTGTCATGGAAATGACTTGAAGGAAGCAGTTCTGCCTGGGATACCACCCTATGAGGCCTGTGGTCAGGCAATTTTACATGTAGGATCCAGCTGGATTTAAGACGAGATCAGATTCTCTGCTCTTTTCACCTCCCTGCTTCTTTCTATCTGGCAGAACACTAATTTGTGTCATGTGTGAGGAGTTTCACCACAAGTACTCTTAAATCTTTTGGTCTTTTTCTTTTTAATTACGGCTTCCTATTTTTAACTGCCACCACTTTAATCCTGAAAAGATAATACACTGATCTCAAATCCTGCTTCAGGGTGGCAGCTAATTGCATATTTGGCCAAGTGCTGGACTTCCTTTCTTATAATGTTTGTCTCAAGTGCTCAACAAAAGCAATTTGCGGTGCATTTTACTAGCCAAATGTATATAATATTGCATATTATTAGAATGTTATTAAAGCAAAGACTTTTGTTGTTCTCCTGCCAAACACAAAGAACTCTTTTCCCTTGTATAAAGAAGTTTCAAAGCTAAAACTTCCTGCCTCTTCAAGTTTCCAGCGGTGTCCTGACCTCAGTGTACTGGGAAAGGCTATTTTTCTCATTCCAGGAAGAAGCCATAGATATTTTCCATTCTTGTGATTTAGGGCAGGACAAGGTGTGACTGCACCACGTGTGGGTACCTCTGAGCTAGTTCCCACTGACTTGTTTGGGTAGTGCATGAAGGAGAGTGCAGAGAAAAGCCCAAACTGCAAAGCCTGACAGAGGAGAATGGTTGTAACTCTGCTCAACTCCCTGCTGCCAGCAATGCCTGAGGAAGCTGCTTTAAAGCTAAACTTATTACAGACACATCTTAACCTCGTCTGAGCTCTTCTTTTACCTTTTCACCTTCGTTCAGCTCACCTTCTAGCTGTTGTCCCTGATTCTTGCTTCTCCTGAGAACATTGTCTATTCCTGGTGTCAATGCTGGAACAGCAGAAGCGGGCACACATTCAAGATCCAAAATAATTTAGAAAATTACTTCCTTTTCCAGATCAAGAAACTGAACCACAGAGACATTCTTACCCAAAAGCTGGTCTCAGGGGGTGGAGAACAGGAGCTGTGTAGAGGGACTGTAGGTTGGTAAACGACATTTCCATGCATGGGGATTTGGGAATGTGACTAAGCTCTGGCAAATGCACCATTATTTGCCGCCCAGCCTGCTGTATCTCCTGTATTGGGGTATTCTTTCTTTTCTGGCCTGGCCTTGTCCCTTCACCTGCTGTATCCACTAGGACCAGGCCTCACTGCCTGACTCTATACATCTTCCTATCCCAGTAATTTCCTCCAAAAAAACACTGCAACAACTGCTTTCTACCATTCCTCTCTTCCAGTGGAGTTACAATGATGCCTGTTGGAAACAGGGAAGAAAGAGAGACTGGAAAGTATTCCTGCTTCAAATGAAATCCATACCCACACCAGAAATCTTGTAACAGGCACTTCACATCCTGCTGAGGAGATACCAATGGCTTCAAGTTTGCATCAGTGAAGAACTCCACAGAGCTCTTATATTAACCCTATATTTAGTGTTGAAAAGTGATTTAGAAATTCCCACAGTTCGGGGTCCCTCATACAAGAAAGACATCAAAGGACTGGAGTGTGTCCAGAGAAGAACAACAGAGCAGGGGAAGGGTCTGGAGCACAGGTCTGATGAGGAGCAGCTGAGGGAGATGGGGAGGTTCAGCCTGGAGAAAAGGAGGCTCAGGGTGACCTCATCACTCTCTACAATTCCCTGACAGGAGGCTGCAGCCAGGTGGGGGTCAGTCTTCTTCCTCAGGTAACGAGTGACAGGATGAGAACAAATGGCCTCAAGTTGTGCCAGGGGAGGTTTGGATTAGATATTATGAAAAATTTCTTCCTTCTAAATGTGGCCGGGTTTTAGAACAGGCTGCCCAGGGCAGAGGTGGAATCACCATCCCTGGAAGCATTCAAAAAACACATAGACGTGGTGTTCGGGAATATGTTTTAGTGGTGCATGTGGAAGCCCTGGGTTAATGATTGGACTCAATGATCTTAGAGGTCTTTTGAAACCTTAATAATTCTGTGATTCTACGGTGATGCCAGCAGGCTGGAGACACAGGAACTGTGTTTGAAAGGAGGCATCCAAACCTGGTATGATCTTACCCATGCTGTTTATAGACAGCAGCCCTTGGACTGAGCTCTCCTGAAGCTTTTCCCAGGGGACCTGTGAATTTGATAACATAGACACATATTCCTGGTGTCTACCTTTTGCCTTTCAACAGCACTAATGGGTCTGTGTCACTTCCAGCCTAGGCCTGGCTGCTCTCCAAGTTGGGAAGTGTCTGGACAGCGTGAGCCTGGGTTTAGAGAGAAATGCAGTCTCTGTTTGCTCACCTCCCACGTCAGGGCTCCTTCACACGCCACAAGATAGGTGTTGCTGAGTCCTGTTTTGTTTTGGATTTTGTTGTAGATAAGTAACATGAGAATGACTCAAAAACCCATCTTTCTCTTCAGTTTGTACAAGACTTAAGTGGAAATATGATGTATTTCGCTCATCACTCAGGCTTTTAAACTAGTGTAAAATGATGATTTTGAAACATTAGCTTTTTTTTCCTACCACTTTGCCTTGACCTGAATTTAGGGAACCGACAGATCCTTTCCACCCTTCCTGTTCCCCGCAAGAAAAAATGAAGGTTAGGATTTCAGCAATTCTGATGTTATTGTACTTAAAAGATCCAGTTGGAAATGCAATGCATAACTTGTTGATGACATTGCAGTGACAACTGAAGTTAATAATGGTCGTAAAAAGTCATTTACTTGAATTGACTTATTGCAAATGCACAAGGGCTGTTAGCTTCATTAATGCAAAAACGTAGGAGAAAAACTTGCTGTTTCCTTTCTTCCTTTCTTTTTGAAGTTGCAAATATGTTACAAATAAACTGCTAAAAGATTTAATATTTGACATAAAGAACCTCTGTCCCAGATGTCTGACATAGTTTATAAATTACTACGCTTACAGAAAATGTGTTATTGTTATACCTTATTTTGTTTTAGTGAATGGATAATATTTCTTGTGCAACAAGGAAGAAAATAAGTCACCAACAACTAGGTAAATTCCTAGGTAAAACACGGGTATCAGCACAGATTCTATTCATATTTGAGCAGTGCAAGCCTTGAAGAGGCTCAGTTATCTAGAGAAAAATTTAGCATGACCATTTTAGGAGTCTGTCTTCAAATATTTTTAAACCATTCCTTAATTTTGTTAATGTTTAAGACTGCCTTCTGGGGAAGAAGACAAATCAGAAGCCTCCATGTTACTTCTTCTGTGAAGAGAGCAAACTTTATTATTGCAGTAAGCCACTCACAAGGATGAGAAATGATGTCTTTAATGCCAATGATTTCATCCATGACAATGAAGATTCCTTTTTCCAGTGACTGCATTTTAACCTTCAAATCCCAAAGGTCACAGAGAGGTAATGTTTTCACTAAAACATACCTGCTAAGGTGACCTAAGCCTTAACATAAACAAAGTCTTTTAAATGCAGACACCTGAAATACCTTGGTTTTCAATCCTGGCTCCAGTGCTTGAATCTCAAAGGTGAAGAAGGCATACCAAATTCCTTTGAAGCCTGGTTTTCTAACCCTAAACTACTTACTAGAGGTAGATTTCCACTTGAAAACAATTAATCATGCATGTGGAAATCACATTTTTAGCAAATTTTAAATATGTGGTATTGCACATGTATGGGTGCCTTTCCAATTTGCAAAGGTAGGTATTTTAAAGTAAAAATATTCCAATTATATATTTTTAATGAATATAGCTTGTGTTTTTATATGAATAGGTAATATAAATTTTCTATCAATTAAGGTAAAGGAGGAAAATCCCAAGAAGGAACCTTTTAATACAACATGTAATCTTTTACTGGCTACCAACAGATTGTGTCAGAATTTGAAGGGCACAAATCATCATAAAACTATGTGTGAAATTTAATTAAATTAAGAAACTTAACCCCAAGTCTCCCTGGTTTCTGTAAGGGTGAAGCAGTAGCTTTCACAGGACCTCTGCATTTTAATATCATCAAAACCTCCACATTCAGCAGAGGTGTCATCTCTGCTCCTGACTGACCTGCAGCCTGTACTGTGCTTCCTCCACACCCCTCTGGGAGACAGGTGCCAGATTTGTGTTTCTTCTGTTTGTATAAGGAAGCAGGATAGGCCTAACCTTAAGAATTTTCTGTCCCAACATCCTCACTCACCTCTTCTCCAGAAATTTCTATTTCTCCTTTAATTATTCTGGTCCTGTGCTATAAAGTATAAATTCTGTGTATGCACGTTCCTGTCCTCTTGTCAGTGCAGGGCATTCAAAATCCATGGTTGTTGATAAATGATGAAAACAGGCAGCAGGAGAGAGTTTTCAAAGTGTTTCAAAGTTCTTTTTGAGATTTTCACAGAATATGTTAAAAATTTCTAAAAAAATCATGGTTTACAAGGGAAATATTTACAGCTGCAGCAATTTGCTCACACTTTGCTAATAAATAAAGAATGTTTCACTTTTGTTTAGTGAAGGCTGAATCCTCCAGAGAAACAAAACTGCTTAATAGTAAAAACGAGATAATTATACATTAAATATTAAAACTAAAACCAGCCATATCACAGAACTGAAGTGCCATGTAAAATATAGAAGCTGGTAAAATATTTATTATACAGTTGAACAGTGTAATGGTTCAAGGGAACAATAAGGCTAAAAGAAAAAACTGAATTGCAGCCCAGTCCTGAAAAATGTACAGCTCTCCTGACCTGCATGTTTGTTCTGTAGAATAAAAAGGTAGTGTCCATATATTTAATGTCTGCAAAGTTTCGTGTTAGCAAAGCCATGCATAAGTTGGATCTACTCAAGGGAGGAAAATCAAGCAAAAAATTAACTCCAATGTAAGGAATGTAACAATTCAAGCCTGTGTGTATTAAAACAGCAACTTAGGAAAAGACTGAATGAATGCATGTGTGATAAAAACGCCAATAACTGGTCACAGGAGTGTGAAACTGCCTTGGCTCTTGTTTCAAAGTCAGTGGCGACCTGTGGACTCCAGTGGGATTTTGCAGCAGGACCTCAAAGATCCCTCAGAGTAATCCCAACCCTCTGTGCCCAAATTAATGGAATGGGCAGCATGGCTGTGGCTGATTTTCCTTTTAGCAGATGACCACTATCTATGATCATCCATGGGGCTGTGTCAATCACACCAGCTGCAGATCCATCTGGGTCCCAGATATGAATTTCTAATTTGTTATGCTGGATGAGATCAGAAACAATAAGAATCTGCACTGGGATGCTCAGTCCTCTCTCTTCATTCTGCTTCCTCAGAGTTGGAGAGAAGGAGAGGGCATTTAAGGTGAGCAATCTTAATCACTCCACATAATCCCCCCCTATGTGATGCTTAGATAGGTCAGTACAGAAACATCACATGCACAGAAACATCATTACACCACAGCTGACTTAAATTTTGTGCGGCTCTAGAAGGAGGTGCTGAGCTGGGATTCCCTTGAGAAGGGCTTTGTGAAGTGCTGTGAAAGAGCTCAGGTTTGAAAACTGAGGGCCACCTATATTCCACATAAACTGTTGGCTTTAAAGAGGAACTTTGATTCATAAAATGGTTTCCAATATTCATTTTGATTAGATTTTCTTTTAGCTTTTCATGTTCTGAGAAGGGGGGACGGGACTCTTTGCTGGGGTCTTTTCTTATATATTTCCTACATTTCATGCCTGCAGTCTCAAAAGCTCTGAAAACAGATGCCTGGTTTTCAAAGCAGTTTTTACTTTTTTGGGCAATACCAGATATTTTACAGTAGAAAATATAAAACAAAACCAAAGCCAATGACTTTTGATATCTTCTGTTTCCTTATCACCCTTTGTTATGCTTGTTAATCAGGGTGACTGGGAGTATTTTAAACACTTATAAGGTATACATTTCTCCCCCTCCCCTAAACATCTGTTTATTTTACAACAACATGAACCTTGGAGAAGAAAAAAGTAGCTGCTATTATATATTTTTTTCAAAGTGAAGAAGTAAACATGCAGCTTTCACATTTGCTACATCAAAAGGATGCTATTTATTTAGTTGCTTGAGGCAGGAGGCCTGATCAGAAGAGAATTTCTTTTATGGCCTAAGGTGGTAAACTATTTTTAATAAGAACAATGCTTAAGGAAAAAAAAATCCTAAAAAACCTCTTCATTTAGTTGGAAAGGGCAGAAGGGAAATCCCCTCTTGTGGAGAGGAAAGGTAAAGAGCTCCATGACACATCCAGCCTGGGCTGCCTTAACCTTCCTGTGTTGGATGAGGGAGATGTGTCATTAAGGATCCTCTTATCCGGAAGTAAACATGAGAATACATTGTGAACATCACACATCACATCACAAACTTGCCAAAAAGTTCCTGTTTCTCCCTTGTGGACACGCAGAGGTGAGGACAACCAGGTGAGTGCTCGATGCCTGTTCTGGGGACATCACTCAGCAGGTGACATCCAACCAGCCATCCTTTTCCACCTATAAGGAAAAGTTTCTGCTTCTTTTGCCTAATAGTGTACGCCCAAACATCCAGATACTCCACAGAAAATAAGAAATGCTGAAAATTATAAGTGGGGAATAATTAGCAAGTGAAATGGCCCAAAGCAGAGGTAGCTGTCTAGGTGAAAATCATCCAGCTCAAGCCTTGATCCCAAGCCTTACTCAGTTTATGAGTATAAACATAACCCAAGATATTCTGACTTTAAACTATTTGCCAACATCTAAGCTAGAAACTAGAATCAGCTAAATGAAAACTGAAGTAAACCACTGCAAACCCCAAGACTATTGAACCCATTATCAAGAACCATAAGACTCACAATAAAAACAGAACATAAAGGTTTTACTTCTGTATTTTCAAGGTTAAGCCTTGAGACAATGGTACATTTGTCACTTGGTTTCTATTTTCAAAGTGAATAATTAGTTATTACAGACGGATTGTGCACAGGCAAACTGAAACACGCAATTTGTTACACCATGCAAATAAGAATACGATAGAATAAGAAACCTAAAAAATTCTTTTAGACTGTCAATATTATATTTGGATAATAGAAAATATTCTGGAAACCATAAACTGAATTGTTAAATAATAAAAATGCTGAAGTTTTACTCTTTAGGCCTAAGATTCCAGTATATTTCAAATGTTTTTTTAACCACAATGAAAACTTTGTCTTACAATCACATTTACCTTAAAGTATTTTGGTTTTCTTCTACATACAGAACCCTCCAAACAAACAGATACAGTCTGCTCTGCAACACATCCCTTTGGTGAGAAAATGCACTCTTGTTACCTTGACTAACAAATAATAACCAACATGTTAACAGGAAAAGATAAAACAAAGCTCTGAAACGTTCATTTGGGTCAAAATGAGTTTATTTCCCAGGGCATGGGGAATCCCAGCTGAATTGGTTGCTGCAGTGATACAAGAAACATGCAAACTGTACCCTTGATTAGAATCTGGGGGGGAGAGATAAAAGGTTTATCTGTGTGACAAGAGCTGTTTGATGGACTGTTAGATTTTGCTGAAATCTCACTGCTTTTGTTGCTGCTTTGTCACTAAACTCATCCCCAGCCCCAAATTAACAATCTTATTTTCCAGAGGAGGCTTTCTGGTAAACAAAAGTGATGCGAGCAAATATGTAAATGTCATTAATATTTTGCTTCTAAAATACACGTGGACGTGTGTGTGTGTAAATGTTTAGGCACCATCAGGCCCTGTAACATGTCCATCTGTCCACGTGGGTTTGTTTATACGTGATTGTGCTTCACTCACCCTTTAACAGATCAAGCTTTTCAAGTGTTCTTGTGCTTGTGAGTTGGCCAATATTATATAAACAATATATTATTACAAAATATTGTAATATATGTTATCAAAACATATAATATAATATATAATATGTAATAGAAATACATTATTATAACACCCATCATTTTAAGTTACCAAAATATATATTCTCTCTATATAATGTCATATATGATATTATGGGATCATAAAAGCACAAAATGGTTTGGGTTGGAAGGAAATATAAAGATCATCCAGTGATTTGTGATCATCTCATTCCAACCCCCTGCCATGGGCAGGGACACCTTCCCCTAGACCAGGTTGCTCAAAGGCCCGTCCAGCCTGGCTTTGAACACTTCCAGAGACGGGGCAACCACAACTTCTCTGGGCAGAAATTGATATATGATATACGATATACAATATATGATATATGATATATGATAATACTAATGCATATATTATAAATTATACTATACACATATGTATCAGTGCACACATATTAAGTGCACATGCAAAAAAAATAGAAGAAAACCTAAGTTTAGGTAGAGTTTGACATATTTTAATTTCCATTTAATTCTTTGTCTTGAAAAGAGGCTCCAGTGAGATCCTGTGGTTACTTGATGGAATTCATCCACGGTTTCGGTATGAACTAAGGGTGGTCACAAGTCACACGGTGGCAGACTGAACGAATGAGGTAAAAGGTTCTGAGAGACGATAGACAGAGGAGCAGACTTTGAGAAGTGTGATGGGGATAAGGGGTGCAGCAGTCCTTAATCAGATTTCCCAGATTACTGTATCATATTTACAGGTTTAGTGCAGCTAAATGTTGCTGCCTCCTCTCTTGACGTCTGTTCAGCTACTTCCTACGGCACACAGCTATAAGTCACTCCCACTCACTCCGTAGTCAGATGTGGAAAGGCCTGCAAGGAAAGACCTTTTCTTCAGAAGGCTTCATAAATTCTGTAAAAAGAAAATAACCTTCTCCAAGACTAATTAATCCTTTGTTTTACATTAAAAACACAAAACCAGGGGAGTTTCCCACACAAGGAAATGCTGTCAAAGCTGAAGTTGTGCATGGTTGTACCCTGCGTAGAGCACCCCTAAGTGCTTATCAAAGCAGAATGAACACTGCCAGCAGCTCTGAGGCATGTGCCTTTTGCAAAATATCATAACCAAATGTACCTACAGGCTTCTGCCCTCCACCCATTCTGCCCTGAGCTGGAGTTCACATCCTGCTTTTCCAGATCATGTGTAAGTACATGATCCAGAGTAGCACTCAGCACTTTTAACTGCTGATTTTCTTGAGCTTTAGTGGTTGCATCACAACGGGCCAAGAACATGACAGCTGATCAGAGAGGTGGTCTAAGATGACTTTCCACCTGTCTGATTCTTCAGCAGGCTGGGAATGATAGTGGCTTCCCAATGTAGCTTGCAGCAACTCAAAAGCTACTCTAGATCCCATCAAGAGCACTTTTACTTCCTAAATGGGGTTATGACTCACAGTCTTTTTGGATTTTGATAAGACTGATGACATTGCCTCTGTCATCGTTCCCTCTCCTCTGCCTCACCTGTCTGCCAGATGTTGTCTTTCACAGAGGCAACCAAGCTGCCTGTTTGTTCTGCTGTTTCATAGCCTGAAGTCAGAGGGATTTGAATTCCCGGACAGGGCTACCAGGCGTCCAAAGAGCTAATCCTCTCTTGCTCCTGTCTCAGAGAGCTAATCATCAGCTGTGGAGCCTGGAGGACAATTAGGCATGGGGTGTCTTCAGCTGTGGTGGCTAAATGGAAATCAGATGGGATTCTGAGATATGTACTGAGAACGTATCTGTGTTCTCCATACCCATCAGTAGCCACAATCTGTGTCTGAGCTACATTTCCTTTGTGACTGGTGGAGGAAAAAAGCAACTTTTAGGACAAAATTCACCTTATCATAAAATAAACATGTACTAAAGGCTGTATAAATCATATCTCTTGACTATCAAAGGATCTCAGGAAGATTAGGTGGGATGTTGATATCTAAAAATAAGGAAGGTGAACTTACTCCCACAATAGGTTGGAATTGGGGTGGTTTCTTTGTCACAGCAGTAGAGCTGATGAGCGGAACATGATCATCAGCTGTGTTAATTTATATCATGTGTTTATTTGCAATAATTCAGTTGGGTTAGACTGTAAATTTGTGTTCCAGGTGCCTTGACATTCTTCAAGCAACATTTTGCAGTTGGTTTCCAGAAACACCAAGGAAAAATGTCTATATAATGTGTGTGTATATGTATTTTTATGTATATGTAGGTATGTGCATGTGTATATATGTACATGTGAAAGAGCCAAAAAATAAGCTAAAATGAAAATATACCAGAAATGAACTAACAGAAGTTACTCTACACAGAATAAATCTGTTCTCCATGTCTACGTTAATCCATACATTTCAATTAAATCCCCTTCTCTGCACTTGAGTCTATTCACTACATTAAAGCCATCCCACTAAAAGTACTTATTTCACAGTAATCCAGATATTAATTGGCATATTTCTTCCCCGTTCCCCCATCCCAGACTTCTTGCTGTCTTCCTGGAATGATTTATCATGAATGGTGAAAATTCCCATGTCACCTGGTAGTGCTGAGTACCTGGGAGGTGTGAATGGTGTTTGGAAGGACTCATTGTCTGATTTTTGTTACGCCGAAGACAAGCACTTCTACTCAGGGTCAGCCTTGTTAACAAATTTCTTCATCAGCAGGCAAAGCAATCACTGCTGCCAAATTATGCAGTAATGCAGACTCAGCAGGACTAGGTCTTCTTCAAGCCATAATGCCACTGATTTTATTTTATTTTACTTTATTTTACTTTATTTTTATTTTATTTTATTTTATTTTATTTTATTTTATTTTATTTTATTTTATTTTATTTTATTTTATTCTTACTCTTGATTTTTATCTCAGAGTAAATGAGGTTTTATGACCACCAGAAAGGTTGCTTTGGGTTTGTACTGCTGAGTGAGCATCAAGCTTCCTCTTCCAGGGACAAAACCACCTGAGCTATACTAGATCTTAAAATATACTGGATATTAAAATGACAAACACTGATTTCCTCTTTTCTTTTAACTGGAACACAAGAAAATATAAAAGGGGTTTTATATTTTGAAATATTTTAATGTTAAAAGGTGATTTTAATGTTGAAAGGTGTTCTCATGGGAAGAAAAGAACTGCAATAATAAGAAAATGCATTATGGAGTCAACAATTAAAAATCACTTGTGGCTTTAGAAAAATTTATTTTGTAAGACACAATATTAAATACTATTATTATTATAATTAAAATATTTGCAGTGCCATTGTTAAGAAGTAGAGAGACTGCTTACTCACTAGAGATGTTTAGACCATGTGAATATTGCAGACTGTGGAGTCATTCGGCAAAGAAAATTGAAAGAACCTTGGAATAAGAGGTTGGAAAATTCACGGATTGCCATGGGAGCGGAATCTGCACTGGAGAATGATTCTGCATTGAATCTCTGCATGGTTTCTACAACCTCCACTGCAGTTGCACTCGCAGAGGCCTTAAGTGGAAAGCTGTGATTAAAGCTGTCCTGTCCTCGCAGTTTCCACTCTCAGAGGAATTCCAGCATTTGGGAATTTGTTCCTGTTGTGAATCACAAAAAAGCAGTTTTTCTCTCAGATTTTTCCAGGGGCTGAAATGAAATAATGATAAAAGACTTGGTTCAATCAAACAATTGAATTTCAGTTTAAAATATACTTTTTTCCCCTTCAAAACAATTATTGTGTCAAATTCATTTCAAAGTTATTTTGAAACCAATTGAAAATATTGCAGTAAAATACAACACAATTGTTTTTTTTTTTTCTGGTGAAAATACAATTGAATACCATTTCATATAATTGTATTCAAAGCTTCTATTTCGATTACAGCATTTTGTGATGGGGAAGATGATGGCAGAGTGGAAGACTTTTAAGCTGACTTCAGCTTTGCCCGGGGAAAGCAGAGACTCATGGGTCTCTGTGGGAGAGTAGTTCCTAAGACATGTGTTTAATCTGGATTTATTCCCTGTGAAACTTCATAAAAAGACCCGATGGCTTTACCTTTTTTTAAATATTCAGAAGAAGTCACTGCTTTTGAGTAGTTCTAACAATGTATTTCCCTCTTTATTTTGTGGCACTTTAATGGTTTTATAGCTTTTATTTATTGATTGGTAAAAGCAAGAGTTGTTTGTGCAGTTTTGGCTTTACAAGCCACAGGAGAGAGCCAATTCCTGCACAGAATTTTGCCACCAGCTCCAACAAGGTAAATGTAGAGAAACTGTCCTGTAAGAGTTGAGTCATCCTGGTGCAAAAGGAAAACCAACATCCTCTGAAGGGTGGTATTGCAACACTGGCATGAATCTGCCTGTCCTCGTCATGTGGATAAACAGCAAAGCAACACCAAACAACCCAAATACATCTCAGTAAGACACAAACACGGTTAAATATTAGTTGGATCTCTTGGTTTGTTTTTCTTTGAAGAAAGGAGGTACTTTCGGAAATTGTGTCCAGGATGTAGCTAGAGCTGGTTGTTTATCCATTGATTGGGATTTTAATTAATGCTTTTTGGGGCTGGGTTTCACTGCAGTGAGATCATAATATATGCTGCTTTTATGGAGGAAAATTCAAAAAATTCACAGTCAAACGTTTTCAGGTCTGAGCAGGAAAGAGAAAACATTCAGCTTTCAATGGGGCTGATTTTGTGAACGTTAGATATTCTGAGGAAAACAAAAAAAGTGCTTTGCAACCCAAAATTTATTTTGAATCATTCTTCCTAACCAATGGCATTGGTG
This sequence comes from Rhagologus leucostigma, assembly GCA_013397725.1. NCBI lineage: Eukaryota > Metazoa > Chordata > Aves > Passeriformes > Rhagologus > Rhagologus leucostigma. Next base: position 1,514,328 of record VZTD01003137.1, read on the forward strand.
GCAGAGTGAGGAGAAGGTCCTGCTTACGGTAAAAGGCATTCAAGTCCAGGGGTTGGATTTTGATGATCCTGGTGGGTGCCTTCCAGCTCTGGATATTCTATGATCCTAAGTGCCCAAGAAAGGATCCTTCCAATCCCTGAAGCTCTGACAAACTCAGCAGGTGGTTTGTAAAGGCAACATCACTGCCTTCTGTTCACTGGAAGAAGCTGAATTCACGCAGAAAACCTGCTGAAGAGGCACAGGTGAAATTAAATCTTCTGAATAACCTCAGTTCAGGTATGGGAAGGGCGCTTTGCCTTCTGTTTAAGCTTAGCAGAAGTTTTGCTGAGTTGGGATCTAGGACTCCTCACCCAGAAACACTGACTTGCCCCGTACCTCAATTTCCCTATCCGCAGTATGAGTAATAATGTTTTTTGCATCAGATTATTGTTTACATCAAGTTAGTCATTAAATGCTGTAGAATTTTACAGCATTCATTAAAATGCTGTAAAAGAACAAGATTAATCAATCATCCATTACTCATTGTATAAGATGACTCACAGGGCAGGTTCATTCCTGATCGGATGCCCACCACCCTTTTAACCAAAATAATAATAAGATTAACAGAAATCACTGCAATGTTGACAGTGACTGACAAATACTCTCATTCTGTGTAATCTTCTGCATATGGTTAAAGACATGACTGGATGAAAAACAGCCTTTCTGCAAATGTTCCTATGAACTGAAGCCACTCCTTGCAAAGAGGCACGAGCAGCAAATGAAAAACACGCACCAGATTTTGATCTCAGTTCAGCAAGTTTTGCTTGGGCACAAGTCCATTGGCTTCTTCACCCAACCGAGCGAGACACAAATCAGGATGACATATTCATGCATGTCAGATAAAAGTGTGCAGGGTTATGTCCATATTAGTCATGCGATAGCAGGACAGATGCATGTTAGGGTGGAACAGCGTTAGCAAATTATCTCACAAAAGGCTATTTGTCTTCCTTGGGACGTGTGCCACCATTTCAACAAGTCTGAATAAATCTACATTCCTGACTTCCTGTCATGGAGACTTAATCCAGCTCGGTCAGCGAGGAGATGCAGGCTGCAACAAATTGGTTGGAGAAGGAAAAGCTTTCAGAAGGTTTTGGATTTGCCCTTCTGTGTTGCCACATTTCTGCACTCACATTCATCAAACTACCCAGATGCACACTGGGGAGAAAGTGAGAGAAAGGACGCACAGAGATGCTTGCAATCCAGCTAGGATGTGGCTGGCTGGATTGCCTTCTTTATCACTGGCCAGATGTTGAAACATCAGTGATGTGTTCTAGCTTACACAGAAGTAAAGGCCCCAAGGAGATCAGCTATTTCAGAGTTCACTTGGAAAGGAACTGAGGAGGACCAGCTTGTGTAGAGTGTACTGGTCTATTTGGATGCAGATAAATTTCGCTTGAATTGTGAGTCAGAGCTCCCCACACCTGGCAACCTTCAGCAATGGCAAAGTGTAAAACTGCTTCATTTTACCTGTTCCTGTACTAAACAGTAGTGACGTGATGACAAGTCTGAGCTCTCTGTGCCTCAGATCCTCTCTCTGTGGCAGTAAGAGCAGCATCAGCACAGAAACAGATGGAATTTAAGCTCCCAGGTGGATTTGCTTAAAACACGACTATTTTGCCCTGAAGTGCACTTAGGAGCACTGTCTTTCAGCAGCAGTCACAGAAGCCTGCACCAAAAACCTGTAGCAAGCAGTAACTCCTTAAACAACTTCAGCTAAATATGCAAAGCTGGCCTGTCTACATCTTAAATTAATCAAGCACTGACTCAAGGTGAAGAATGATTATAGAAAGAGAAAATATTAGACCTGTTTTCCTCTCCCCAAAACTCAGTCCAGTTGAACAAGTGACCTGAGTCCTGTCTGTGTGTGCTCACCACCTCTGCCTGCTTTTAGCTTATGAGGTCTTTTGTAACCTGCCTCTGACACAGAGCTATTTACTAAACAAATTTCTGATCACAGGATCCTGCTGTCAGCTAACAAATTCTATTTGCTACACTGACTCCAGGACAGCCATAGGCTGAGGAAAAAAACTCTGGTCAACTCCTAACCCTGTTTACCAGAGCAGGACCTAAACTGTGAAGTTCACATATTGTTTAATGCTGTGACCTCTGCGCACTTGCTAATCCCTCATCCACTGCTCTGCAGCTTCTTTCTTGTCCACAGCCTCCAGACTAATACCCAGAAAGATGCTTGGATTTCCAAAACTGCAAACCATGCAGCTGTCACATTCACAGGGGATGTTATGTTGAGTCAGCACACTGCCCCGGCACGGCCACAGCTGTAGGATCTCTCCTGCCTGTGGATAATCACATCTTGGCCTGCATCAGGCACCTTCCTGCTGCAGCAGGATTTTGATACCAGCAGCAAGATTGCTTCTGCTCTTAGGGCAAGCTGAAATTAGACCAGAGAAAAGATTTTGGAGTCTGTTAGCCTTGTAATAAATTTTTCAAAAATCAGTGTTCAAATCACTAGATTCTGCCATTGTGATGATTTAAAAAATACTATTAGATTTTATTATTGGTCTATTGAAATATTTAATTTGTTATGAACTCATGAATATTCTATCCAGGAATACCCAGTGCTTCACTGGGACAGACTCAGAGTCCAAGCTCACAGAGAAGTAGAGACATAAATCCAGTGTGTATCACTCCTCTGACATGTCTGTGTCTTTCTGCACAGACAAGGAATCTCATTCCTCCTAAACTGAGTTTAGTTGCTCCACAGTTTTTCTGTTTGCATCGCAGGCAGTGCTCAGGGTGCTGCTGATGTGTGGAAGTTCACACCCCAGCACATTTTAGTCATTACTTGTATAATTAATTACCATCACTTGACACTGGCACAGGCTGCCCAGAGAAGCTATGGACGCCCCATCCCTAAAAGTGTTCGTGCCTGGTCTAGTGGAAGGTGCCTCCGCCCATGACAGGGATGCTGGAACTAGGTGAGTTTTAAGGTCTCGACCAACCCAAACCATTCTATGATTCTATGATAAATGTAGACTAAAAATCACTGTGATGAAGGTGATAGAGCTGCACTAGAGTATGGGCAATAGGGGATGAGAATTAGGTGGCACTTTCCTTCCCTGTAAAGTTTTTGTTTCAGATGAAAGAAAAAATGGGGGGACACTTGGAATGACACTTCGCCAAATCTGAAATGAAATTTCAGACTGCTCCAGGTGAGTTGAAGAGGAAGATCTTTCTGGTAGGATATTCACTGAGAGAGAAATCAAAGCAAGTAGATATTCAGCTCTCCTTCTCACACCAAGAGGGAAAAAAACCAGCTGGCTCAAGAAAAAGCAAGCAGGGTGTTCCCTTCGTGCCTTCCTTCTGTGTCAAACTGCCTCTATACACATCCCACATATACGTGCCCAAAGTAAATGTGACAACCTTTCAGTGCTGTCATGCAGAGTTTCACTTGGAAACACAATATCAGGAGTTCAATACTGTGTGTAAGAATAAAAAAAAAAAATTAAAAATTTTAGTTTCTAATTATTAAGAAATACTTAAAAAATTTACCGTGTAGTCTCACTTGAAAAGAATTTGTTCACTTCAAGATAGTGCCTGTCTGTCCTTCCATCTTAGAAAATCTTTTCTATGCTCTAGGAAACAGCATCTCTTCTCCAGGTATTTCTGATTTTTAAACCTCACTTTTCCTCAAATGTGGAAAAAACCACAAAACCCCAACAAAACCCCACAACCTAATTTGACTTCTCTGAAACAGCAGTTCAAAAAGAAATGTTTCATTTGGAAGTATCTTATTAAAAATTAAGCAATTCTTAACAAAAATAACTTTTCAACGAAAAAAAAAAGTCAGGCTCATACCTTTCCCTATAAAAAAAGATTCATTTTATTTAGGTAGATAACTGCCATTTTAAATATATTTTTAAATTTAATTTTAATTTTAGTGAGGGGAACTGTGTGAAATAGCTGTTCAGACCATGAATGAGTCTGATAGAAAATAACTGAGGGCAAATAACACCAAAAAGGAGGGAGAGGTTTTGAAATTGGATTGTGTAAGATGTTACTAAGAAGTATTAAACAAAGGCCTTCCCTGAAACACAACCATACTAATATTCAAATTAAATACCTATTAAATATAAGATGCACACTTCACAATATGGATTCTCCCAGGGCTTTGATTATGAGGTGGTAGGAAGAAGCCTGTAATTAATATTATATGGTGATTCTTTTCAAAGCAGATTGTTCCAAGAGCTGTAATCACTACTACTTTAGTAAGCTGTCCTTCAATAGCTAAAAAGCAATCAGGATCCAGAGCAAAGGTAAACATGCAAGCCTGTTTAATTGCTGGCAACATTTTTTGGGAAAAATTGAAATGATGATATTTCTGAACAGTTTTAGCAATTACAGGTTTGATCTTGCCTTGAATCTAGATACTTTTCATGTACCAGGTCCACATTTGTTCTGTATAATGGAACAGAAACATCTTTAAGGAAATGATTCTTTCAAATGTTTTTGCTCTGTACCTTTGGCCTGAGGCATCCTCCTTTGAGACCAAACCATTTGGAGCAAAGAAATAGCATCTAAATGGAGCTGTGAAAATTGCAATAACATCTGGCACGATGAAACAAAAATTAGCAATTATCATCTCCCAGCAGAGCAATGGGAACCAGATATTCTCTGTCCATCAGGAGGAAAATAATTAATATTTAAAAAGAGAACCAAATTAAGTTTACCTAATCAAATGCTCTGATACAGGGAAATTTGTCTGGATCTCCATTTATCTAGGTTGTTATACAAATAGTACTGTAGTACTATTTGTGTAGTACTTAACATGAATCCAAGATACTTGCTCTCCTTACATCCCATGGCAACACATTCCATAAGTTAATTATATGCTTTCTTAAAAAAAAATAAAAAGGCATTTAATCCGTTTCACGGTGGCTGTGTTGCTCATCAAATGTCTAGAACTGTTAATGTCTTGGTAAGATTATCAGCTCAGCAATTTTTAAACCCAAAAGGGCTTATTTTGTCATCGGTTTTGACCTATCAGCTGCTAAAGGCCAAGGGACTTCTCTGAAGTTATTCTTGCTTTAATCTTCACTAGATCCTGACTTTGCAGCACAGATCAGTCTAGATTTGAAAATGGCTGGTGGCAAAATGTGTTGTTCCAATACTTAATTACTCTCATTTGTTCCAGTCAATGTTTGTTTAGCTTCCACTTCTACCTTTCAGACCTCGTTATACCCATTTTTGGTAGAATAACTAATCCCCTTCTTGTCCATCATCTGGTTTTGGGTGAAGTGTAACATCCTGCTTGCTCTGGTCCCTGATAGATGATTCAGATCATAATTTGTTCTTTTTCATTTTTCACTTCTCTGGTGCTCTTTGTACCATCACTTTATTTTTATCTGCACTGACTTAAAGGTTTCTTGGAAGTGTGATGTCAAATAATCATGTCAGGCCCACAGTGCATATAAATGATACTTCTTAGTGATTAAACTGCTTCAGTCACCTCTGTGCAGCAGGTCAAGGCCTTCTGCACTGCCCTTTATTACATTTATCCTCTCCAGAGTGGAGACATGGAGTGTTCCAGATACCACATCTCTTCCCCAGCCAAATTAGTCCTAGACAAATAACACTGGTCTAGCCCAGATTTCTAAAATTTACAATCCTTAACAGTGTTCTGTTAACCTCTGATGAACCTTGCTCACTTTTTTGGACTGTTGAATCTCCCCTGAAAGAGAAATGCTGCTGCTGTCCAGAGACAGCGAGTCCGTTAGTGCTGGCAGAGGTATTTCCTGAAGATCAGCTGTCTGCTCCTTCTGGGGGTATTGCGTGACTGAATTAATCTTAGTCAAGCCAGAAGAATACCTTTCACCTGGAAACACTGACCTCCTGTGTGAACTGGATCTTGAATGATTTCCTGTTCCATCTAGGGAACGTCCATTCCACCAGAAAATGGACCTAAGGAGGTACTAGTTAATGCAAGAATGGAAAATAAAGGGGATATTTATCTGAACTGCAATGTTCTGAGGACATAATTAGGATTTCATGTGGTCAGAGCTTTTCCAACAAAAACTATCAGTGTATTCCTCAGTATGTCAGGAGCAGTATGTCCACAGTGTTTCAAAACCCAAGGCATGGGACACCACTGTCAGAGAGGTCTGGGAAGAGGTTCCAGGTTGCTCTCTGAAGAGTTTGCAGGGAGTAGATGGGACCAGTTTTAGCTCAGCTGGGGTTATGAGACCATGTCCTTGATGGCTCATTGCGGATTGGGACAGGAATGGACTCCAAAACCTGATGTCCTCCCAGTGTATAAAAGTTTACATCTGACAATTAGAGTTTTTTCAAGCAAAATAAAAAGTAGAATATAGCACCAAAGACAAAGAGCAGTTGTGCAAAGATAAAAAACTTTTCACATTCGTGCCCATGGTTTCCTTTTTAATTATTTTTTGCTAGCTTTCTTTTCTCTCTGACCCATATTATAAGGAAATTCACAAAAACCTGTAAGATATATGTTTAAAATCCTCAACAAAGTATGAATTAGTCCTTTAAAAGAGGGAATGCCACATTAGAAACCTCTGTGCATCACTGATATGTAACTTAGATTATTTTAGACTATTTTAGGGCAAAACCCCACAGTGATTTCTCAGAGCTGGCAGCACAAACGGAAAGATAACAGTTGTGACCAGAGTTTTATGAAAACACATAAGACAGCTGTTTTCAGTCCTTCATCATGTGACAGAGAAGTGGTCAAGTAAACTCTTCAGAAGTTCAATTTGACTAAATCTTTTAAAAATCTCTGTGGTCTCCAACATAACTGGAATAAAACAACACTAAACCTCAGCACCTGCTGGTTAACTCAAAATAACTGACCTGCCAATGATGCTCCTTATTTCTTGCTTCTTCTCCATGCTTGAAGATAGTAAAAACCCATCCAGCTTTTCCTTCCTTTATCTGTCCATGCCAGGGATCCCACATTTGGTGCCAAAAAGACTTTGCTCTGTGTGTTGAACTTTGTATGCAGAAGGTCACTTCGCTCTTCTACAAGAGGGATACGGAGGTTGTCCCAACTAGAAGCAAAGACACAATGAGGCTGGGTGCTCACAGAGTATTTATCCTGCTCCAAGAGGGATAAGAGACATCCTGAACCTTCTTCTGCCTGCTCTGTCCATTGGATATCTGTGTACTGGGATGTGTGCCAGATGAGTGTGCTCCACACTGTTGTCCTGCATCCTTGGCAGCAGGAAAATCTACTCAGCTCTGCCAGGCTCTGTTCTCTCTCTGTCTCCAGAGCAGTGGCTGCACCGGACAGAAGGGTTGATCCAAATAAGAATTTTTCCCATTGGAATTAAACAAGTGGGTTGACTGGAATGTTTTGTGAATTCATGCTGATCAAAGAGATTTGTTTCAATTGAGAAAGGGAAAAAAAAAAGCAGTAGGAAAACGGGAAAGAGGTTTTGGAAAAAATGTAAATGTTTTTTATTTGGATGCTTTCAAAGTAATTTGAGGTGATGTTTCATTTAAAAATATACTTCAGTTTTATTTAGAGTAGAATAAACATCCTTTCCAAGGGTTCAGAGCTGCAATATTTCATTTCAGCCTGAAAAAAATAGACTTGAAATAAAACTGCCTTTGCTCCTGTTCTCCTTGCTGTCACCTATCATCTTTATGTCACTTAAAGAAAAATTAAAAATTTAGAAGCACTATAAAAAACATTAACTGTGATATCCAGAAATGGTGGTACCCAAAACAGCCTTTCTGAGTTTGACATATCTTTCTACATCTTATTTATTTATGTAGAAAAACATAGGCCTTCTTAGCATTTCTTGTTCTTCTGACTGTACTCACGTTTGTGGAGAAGCACATGATCTCACAGGAGCTATCTTCTACTAAAATGAGAGTGATATCTCCAGGTAATGGATAGACTTATGCAATTTCTTCTCCTGATGGTGATCGGTGGAAATCTGAAAACCAGCCCAGGCTCCTCTGTGAAGGGATGGATATTGCCCTTTTTTTTTTGCAGAGACCCATGAAACTCATTTCCAGTAGTTTTCTTCTTTTCTTTTCCCTGTTTGACTTCAGAACAGGAGGTCAGGTCAAACTTCTGGCTGGTATAATAGCTAATTACACCCCCTATTTGGCCTAGGATGCGGGGTGAGGCATAAATTAGGACCTGATAGCTTAGCTGGTGCCATGGTGGGTTATTAGATGTGTGTCAGCGAGCAAAGTTGTGATCAAAGCTCGCAGCGAGGCAGCCAGAGGTCGTGAAGCATGGCTGGGGACTAATTGCTGGGCTGTGTGCTGAAAGGAAGTTTGCAATGAAAGGCCATTAAGATTCAGGTTTTCCAATCCGTGGAACAAAGCTATGGAGAAATGTGGATTGTTGAGCAAGCAGGGAAATGAGGGGGTCCAGTGTGAGTCCTGCTTTGGGTGATGATGAGGGTTCGCCTCATTTCTAAAGAGTTTTCTTAAGGAAGGGCAGGATTTACTTCCAGACATCAGTCCTGGCAAGGGCTTATTAACCCATCTCTTCATTTAAATGGGTTGGTCAAAAGAAAGGAGACTTCTTAAAGAGCTCACACTGACAGAGAAATTTGGCTGGTTGTAAAATGAGCTGGTGGCAACAAAACTTTGCTTGGAGAGCAGAGAGTGGAAGTGGCAGAGGATTTAGTCAGGCACTTGCAAAGCACACCAAGATCTATGAATGACAGCTCTTTAGAGAAAAAATTTAGAGGGATAAAATTATAATTGCTTTTTATTCTCAAAGGTTTTCTACACACTCTGCACAGCAGACCAGATACATTTTGCTAATATTGCAAATGGGGAAACTGAGGCGAAATAAAGTAAATTTCACTTTTTAATTTATAACACTCAGATTCCCACAGGTCAGATATCCTGGAGACCAAATGACATAGTTAAGCTGATTTGAAGGAGAATAGACAACTGTTTCCCTATTTTTTCATTACTGTCGTAGAAATTAATCAGTTGTGATCTATCGGTCACTTTTTCAGTCTTGTTTCCCTTTGGGTCTTTTTCAGAACTCTGAAAATTTCCTAGTTAAATCTTTCTGAAGGATGGTATCCATCTCAATTTATCTCTCCTCTTCCTCCAAAACTTTGACTAAAATAAAATAAAATAAAATAAAATAAAATAAAATAAAATAGAACAAAACAAAACAAAATAAAATAAAATAAAATAAAATAAAATAAAATAAAATAAAATAAAATAAAATAAAATAAAATAAAATAAAATAAAATAAAATAAAATATTTCATAGCTATTTTTATATTCAGCGTAGATGAGGGCAAACAGTTTCATTTTCTGAGCATCAGTATAATTTTTATGTATGTGAGCAGTTCAAATGGAATAAGTATTTAAGTTATAACATGATGCAAGACCTAAATAACAGCAACTAAATGTTTTCATGACTGTTTGGAAAGGTCATCTTGAATATAAACAGCGATAAATAGCTAAGAAAAGTCTGGTGGCTCTGGCCAAATATAGATTGTCAGAACCAAAGCTGGAATTTCCACACAGTGAAATTTCCACTCTGTCAACATATATTTGCAGTCAGTTTGAGACAAAATGTCATATTTTGGGGAAAGAAAAAGAATCTCATGAGTGCTTTGGTCAGAAATGTTGAAAGGTATTTGTGTCACTTTGGCTTTCAGTTACTCCCAGCTATCAAAATCAAAGGAGTTGTAGCTTTTTGTCCAACATTTCTTCAAGAGTTTTTGGCCACAACTACATTTCTCATGAACCCACGTGTCCCAGCTCAAGGATCAGTTTCTTGATCCATGAGCCAACATCCAACCTGTTGGCCTGTGTCACCTGATCTGAAATGAGAACGGCAGGAGAGGCAAGTACTGTTGCAGCTTCAGCTTAGAAAAAACCCTTGCACAATCTCCTACCTGCTGGGATTCGCATTCCTCCGCTCTCTCTCTCCTCCTTTCCCTTAAACCTGGCTCGCATCTTCCTTTTCCTCTCGCCTATCTGTCCTTGGGATAGGGTGTGCATGTGTCATTGGCAATGGTAATTATCGACTGGTATAGTGCAATTACCAAGGCATATCACCAGCCTGTCAATGAACTCACACCTTTTAAATGTACAGTTAAAGGCATAAAATGAACCTTTAATAAAGTAAACTGTGGCTGTAGTTTTCTTTCTTTGTATCAAAGGAATTTTAGTTCCATGTAAACGAATTAATTCAGGGAAAAAACACTGAAACAAAGATTAAAATCTCTGTGTGGTATTTCACAGGTGAAACAGAAAACAAGAACAACATTTAATAGCTTTCCTGGCTGCTTGCAGTGTATTTTCTTTTACAGAAAAGCACTCTGTGTGAAAGCAAAAAGGGAAAGAAAAAATGTGTTGTTGTTGGATTTTTCTTTACCTTGGTATTGAAGAAAATGAGAAGAGAAATCTGTTTCATGTCTCTTTATGTGCTTTTCATACAACTTAACTAGATTATTAGAAATGTTCAGTAATAATCTGTAGATGAAAAGAGCGTTAACTCTTGAGTCTTTATTATGATTAAGGCTTGAAGTCATTTGAAAATTGTATGTGGAACATGATCTATTACATCTTATGGCAAATAGGAGCTCATATATTTAGGCTACAGCTAAAGAGTAACATCTGCCTATGTCTTGAAGAACTAATTGCTAGCAAAAGAGAAATGAATATGTTTGTGACTTTTATGGTAAACTGAGCAGTAAAGGGAATAAGGTCCTGATGTGGAAAATTGGAAAGTCAGTTGTTCTGCAGAAACAAATCATTCTTCTGTGAGGAGTAATGGAAGAGATCTTTTTGTTTTTTTATCCTGAGACAAAAGGCAAGCTCAGGACTACATGATTTTAAGTTGAACTTTCAAACCCATAACCAATAAGTGGGTTTCCATACTTGTTGTAGTAATACTGCCAACAGCAAAGGTGCTTTGGCAACAAACCTGCTCCTGTTGAAGTCAAAGGTAAAATTCTTTAACCTGTAGTATCCATCTTGGTACTTGTGAATTCCAGAAATGAGCCAAATCCTCAGACTTAAAAGTGGCATGTGAACTTCCCTAAATTCAGGCTTAACTTGTTACTAGGCTTTAGGTTATGCTCGCTGGGGAGCCAGACTGATGCCATTTGAAAATTTCAGATCTGGATCCAGTTTTTGATTTAACACACTCTCAACACTTCAACTTGCTCAGTTCCAAGATTTTAGTCCAGGTCCTTCTATTCTCAGTTTTATAATGTTGTACATGCAATTGTTTGAAGTCTCTAAAATGATTAATGTGCATGCAATTCTATGAAAACATTCTTTGGTGTTTCTCCAACTTGTGGTTTCATACATGAGAATAAGAAGCAATGAAGAAATATTATCCTTTGCTTGCACTGCAGCAAGTACCACTAATCATGTAAATATACTGCAAAAATTACTCAGCTCTATTTGAATCACTGTTTGTGGAGCTCGGCTTTGTTTTACTAAAGCAGCTGTTGGAATCCTATGTCTTTAAATAAATAATTAGTTTGTCTGAGGAAAGAAAACCTGCGTAATTTCTTCAAGTGATGTAAGTTGCTATTGGGAGTATTGCTGGGAGTGTTCAGGTTTATTACCCACAGCCTTTTCATGAGGCTTTGACAAAACAAGTGTTTATTCTTATTTAGATTTCTCAGAAAAGCATGTTTAGGTGTAAGAAGAAATCATAGTTAACAGACAGTTAAGCAAATCATACATATCTGGAACTGAGATCCATAGATAGGAGGTTCGAGAGATGTGTATGCGAACAGCACGTTCACCAATACGTGCATAATAAACACAATCCATAGGCATTCTGGAAAGTAGTGGTTTAGAAAAGACTTCAAACCCAAATGAAGATTATTTTCTGCATGAGTTAATTTTCTGTAAAAGTTTCATAAAGTGCAGGATACAACCCCACCCTGCAGAAGGTGATGCTCTTCAGATATATGACATCACTAAAACTGATACTGAAGTAATATGCGCTTTTCTGGTATTCATAATGAAATCAGGCTGTAGGCAAATTGGAAAACATTGTTGACTACAAAATAATTTGAATTCAAGGTCCAAACCAAAAATTTCCACTCACTGGTTAAGTTCTTTAGAGCTTCTTCTGCAAACACTCCTGCGAGATGATTGTAGCAGCCTCTTCAATGATTAAATCTTTTTAAATATACAACTGCTGTTGATAATTTAGTCTGACATTTGTTCTTCTAGGACAGATATATGAGGACGGCCTTTCCAGCTGCTTCTTCTACAATCTGCAAAAATTTTTCATCCTCCTCCTGTTCTGAACCTCAGCCCAGAAAGTCTTCAAGTAATTCGCGATCTCACTTAGATGGAGGCAGAAAAGTTGTTTGACAAGCCCATTTAACTCACTGACAGTTCTCAAGGCCATGGCTTTTCCCTAACCCTGACAATATACCCCAGAGATGATGATTATGTGCACAGGTCAGAAAAGGGTTTATTGGGAGTGGAGAGGTATCATATCATATCATATCATACCATACCATATCATATCTCTATCATATCACATCATATCATAGTATGGTTTGGGTTAGAAGGGACCTGAAGGATCATTTAGTTCCAACCACCTGCCATGGGCCTTGATTTCCAGGTGGAAGTTGGATTTTGCATTCTAGCCTAGAAAAAAATTACTGGACTTTATCACATAAGCAGATGTTGAGCAAGAGGTGAACTGTGTGGATGGATAAATGATTTCCCAGTCTGTAGAAAAAGTGGTACAGCACTCAGATGGAGAACATGGAGAAGGTGCAAACTTACAAGGAGGTTCTCCTAAGCAAACAGTATTCAAAATTATAGATGAGTCTGAAAAAAAAAGTAAATCACCATGGACTGAGATTTTTATCTGCAGCCAGTGCAAATCCTGGACCATATCCATGTAAGACTGGCTGGAGCCAAAGATATTTCCAAACCTCCAATACAGTCAGCAGTTTTCCTGATCCCACTCTGCTCAAACTCCTCTTTCCACAAAAGACAGAGCAAATCAATACCTAGTTAGTTTATGCATTTATGCACAAACCTCTAATGTCAGACAATAGACACACTTGTGGCAACGCATTAACATTGACATGGACTCCACTAAAATATTAGTGAAGTGCTAGAGGTATTGAGGACATTCAAATTACACAAATCTGACTATAAAAAAGATCAATAACTTTAAGTGGGCTCCAAATATTAGCACAATATAGCAAGTGGAACAGACTTTTTGGCAGAGGCTGTAGTGATAGGACAAGGAGTAATGGTTTTAAAGTAAAAGAGATTCAGTTTAAATTAGATATAAGGAAGAAGTATTTTTACAGTGAGGGTGGTGAAACACTGGCGCAGGTTGTCCAGAGAGGTGATGGGTGACCAATCCATGCAAACATTCAAAACCAGGCCGGATGAGGCTCTGAGCAACCTGATCTAATGGAAAATGTCCCTGCTCTTTGCAGAGGGGGGGAAACAGCTGACTTTTAAAAGTCCCTTCCAACCCAACATATTCCTATGACAACAAGTCACGTCAGCCTGCATTTCCTTTAGCACATCTCTCCTGTGCCTAAGTGATGGATAGCTTTTTGTTCTGTGTGCTCTGTGCTCTGGGTTTAACCCACTATTGGTTGGTTATTAGTTTGAGCAACTTAGTTGGAAAGTGTCATTTTAACTTTCTGTGTGTCATGTCTCTTCCTTAAGAGAAGCTATAAATCTGGACTAAAATCTTGTTGAATGCACTGTTAGGGTGCCATTCTGGATTTACATTACTGGAAAGGAGAATAATAATCCACTGGGGGGTCAATAGATCTTTATTTGGTGTAAACAAAATTCTGGCAAAATATATGAGAAATACCCCACATTCTGTGCCCCCTCTCCATTTCATCCCCTGTTTCCCACCCAGAGATTCAGCTTCCTGGCTGGAAGTTTCGGTTCTCCCCAAGTGCCTGCCCTGCAGGGTTGCACTGGTTTGAAGCATATCTAACACAGCAATTGAGAGGTTTGTTGGGTTCACACGCACCAGAGAGAGCAATTTTACTTTCATACTTGATGTTCTTGTGCACATCTGACCAGAGCAACCGAGTGCACAGGTTGTAATCTTTCCAAAAGCAGTAGGTTGATATCAAAGACTTTGCAGCGAAGCAGGGAATTGTGGCAGTACTTCAAGGAACAGGTTTGCAATTAACTGTTAAATACAGATTGAAGGAATGCCCCGCTTGGTTGCTGCAGGCTTTCCTTGCATGCCAGCAATGACTGAATCTAAAGCACAGAGCATGGCGAGATGATAACCTGTTAGCAGGGGGAGGAAAACAGGGTAGAATTATTGAGCAGTTGATAACATGCAGCCTGCCTAATGGCTTCGGAATATTGTACAAAAATAACAAATCAGCCCCTCTGAATTAAAATTGTGTTGACAGAAAAAATGAAAAAGGAAGGAAAATACCCAACTTGTATTGTGCTCATGTGAGATTTATTTTGAAAAGCAAAGCGAGCTACAAACTGCTCATCCTACAAGTTAATTTAGTCATCGAAGGATATTGCAGATGACAGTGCACATAACTTGGAAAACAAAAGAAAACAAAAGAAAACAATACACTCATCTGTCAAAAAAACCAAACCCCAGCCGCAGGTCCCAAAACCTGAGATTTCTTTTATATTTTACAGTGTAGTCTGGGTCTAGTGCACTCAGTGGTTCTAGTTCTCGGAGAAGAAAAATGGACAAAATATTTTGATTCTGTTTTCTGTCCCATTCTTTAGTTATTAGATTTTCCTGAAAGTCTCAGAGCTTCACAGTGTGAGCAACTATTACATCTGTCTGGAAAGGAAACTTTTGGATGCATTTGCACAGAGAGGTTGTGGAATCTTCTTTTCTGGAGGTATTCAACAGCCATCAGGACACAATTCTGAGTAATATCTCTAGGGCAGCACTCCTGCTTGAACAGGGAATTTGAAGTAGATGACCTCCAGTGGTCCCTTCAAACCTTACCAATTCTGTGATTCTGTGTGATTAAGAATCACAGAGAAATAGGTGCTGAAATAAGAGTGGGCTAAGGATTTGTAAAGGATCTTCATAACCAATTAGCATCAGCAGAATTTGCAAGGAATTGCTCAATATGTGTCAAGTTTTGGCACCAAGTGGTTATGCCACTTGCTTAAGCAAGTATTTTTCCTGTGCAGTTCATGATTTGGCATGAACCTGAAGATTGGGACAGAAAAAACAAGAAAGTTTATAGTGAAAAGGTTTGGTGATTTCTTTACTTTCAGAACTTGGAAATAATACAGATAAAGGAGGATCATAGTTGGCCCTGCTCCTTACTTCAACCAGGATGTTGGACTAGATCATTGACAGTTGAATTATCCTACAACCATACAAAAAGTTCGTATACGACTGTCTTATTTTGCCACTGGCTGAGATAATGGCCTGAGCCTCACCTGTAAAATGAGGTAAAATTTGAACCACATCCTTCAAAGAGCAAACTCCACTGCTTTTACATTCATACCTCAGGAATTTTTCTGACATTTTTCAGGAAAGTCTGCTTTGAGGCAGGAATCACCCAAAGTTATAATTGACTGACAGGTTTTGTGTAATTTTTACTACAGACAGTCCGCCAGTGCAGTGTTTTGCAAAGATTGGGGTTTGATCTCTTATTTTCATCCCATTTTTGTGTCTCTTCCATCCCCAAGATCTTAACCCAAGCAGTATGTGCCAATGTCAGTAAGAAGCACCCACACTCAACATCTCTATTCAAAATTAGCCATTTCCTGCATAACTAAATGTCAATAAATGCTGCTATTTGGAATAAGAGCTTATGAAAAAAGAAGCAAGTTGCTAAGTGAAAGACTCAGTTTAGATTGTACCTTGTACCCTTGATTTTTGTAGAAATAATTGTGTTGTAAATGAGTTTTCAGTAAGTTTTGTTTGAAACCTTTGACTTTGTTTTATTGACACCAGAATAAGTGTTGAAGGGCATATTTACCATTTACCTCAATATAAAATGTTCTTCTAGCTTTAGAGAGCTTTATTTTGTTTAATCAGAGAAGGCAACCAATTCAAGCCAGGGAATTAATTGTAAACGGCTAACAGCTAAATTCAACCTGAATTTGAGGGGAGGGTTTGGATGGCATCTCTTCTGTCTATCAGATCAGATGCCCAACTGCTCTTAAAGGTCCAAACTTCAAAACTACTTTACATCCTTGAATGGAAAAATACAAATATCCCATGTGGGGCTAAGGTCTGCTCATGAAGGAAATGATTAGCACAAAGCTTTCATTTTAATTTTGTATCAAGAAGCTGTACAGGATTAGCTCCTGTCCTGTGCAAATAGAAATAACAACATGGCACTGGTTAGAACAGCCGTTGGGCTATGCTGCCAAAACATGGGAAATGAAAGAAGGAAGAAGGTGGAGAAAGAAAACCCACGGATGGTACGGAGAGAGAACTTATGGACCAAAAAAGTGAAAAGAGATATTTAATATGACATCGTTGTCCTTTTCCATTTGATTGAAGTGACTGTGTTTTGGGTCATGCGCCAAAATAATTTTGCCAGGTTTTCTGTGAGCAAATGTACATGTGGAAGAAGTTTTATGACTTAGAATAAGTTTTATTTTCTGATTCCTTTATATTTATTTATTTTTTAACTGTTGATATTACCATCAAAAAAAAACCCCAAACCAAACACAGTTCCTGGTAGATTTCTGTGAAAGATATGATAGTAAATGAACTCATATTTTCTTGTTAGAAATTACTGGTCTGCAATATTTTCACTTTCAAAATTATATCTTTCCCTCTAAGTTAACCCTGGAGGAATCGATTCTTCACTCTTTTTTTGCATGGGAGTAAAATAAGGCAGTGACCAACTCTTAAGTCTTGAGTGAACTGCGTGTACGGAGCAGTTTTATAAACACAGCCCAAGCTGAGAGCCTTAAAAATTTGTCCCTGAGCACTGCTGAAAATGCAGCTTGTCAAGCAGTGACTTGTCTAAAGGCCGGTGAACAAGAAGGTGAAGCGGATTGGCTGCTGGATCCCATGGTCTCACCTTGTGCTCAGGTGCAGCCTCAGCAAGGATGTGCCAGGAGCATTCACAGCCTGGAGTAAAACTTTCATGTGGGATGCTGAGAGGCACTTGACCTTCTCCTTCCTTGTGACAGCAGTTCCACCTTTGCTTATCAGATCAGAAAAACCATGTGATGTTTTACTAAACCTGTGTTAACTTTTCCAAAGGATCTTTTACAACCAGGGAAAACTTAGACTGGAGATTAGGAACAATTTCTTCACTGAAAGGGTGGTCAAGCACTGGAATAGGCTGATCAGGGAAGTGTTGTAATCATCATCCCTTGAAGTGTTCATGAAATATCAGGATGTGGTGCTTAGGGAGACGGTTTAGTCATGAAATTGGCAGTGCTGAGTTAATGATCGGATTGATGATTATTGAGGTTTTTTCCAATGTAAACAATTCTATGATTCTCTATTTCTATGAAGCCATCATGGCCATGCAATCAATTGTTAGCAGAGTGGGCTTGAGTGAAAGCAAAGTCACCAGAAACTCCAAACTGTGGTATATGCAGCTAAATTGACATAAGACTATCAGATTAAAAACCATATTTATCTTTTTCTCCAAACACACACACACATACACACACACACACACACACACACAGACACACATGGCCAAAAATAATTAATGCTATGAATTTCTCTGACCAGCTTTTTTTAACTATTTAAGTACAAGGTTGTCCAAGGGCTAAAGCCAATAAATTCCTGCCTAAATGCCTGTGCAACGTCTGCATTTCGTAGAGTCTGAAAAGTGTTTTGTCGACACTTAGCCTGAGATAAATGAGAGGCTGGAGTTTTAGATCATGTTCCCAGTCACTTGCTAACTGCAGCCAGTCACTGAATTGTCATGTCCTGGAGATTGCTTTCACATTCTTGTGAATTAGTGTAGCATGTGTCAGCATTCCTGAAGAGCTTTTCAGGCTGTTATGAGCTCTGTCCTCCTCTGAGCAGGAGTTCAGCAGATGCAATTCCACTTCTTTGGGGAAAAGAGTCATCAATCATAATCATGCCTTAGTCTCTCACCAGCAGAAACAGCAAGAGGAGTATCTTGACTAGACTTCCTAGAAGAAAATGAGAAAATACATCTAAAGACCAGAAATTGCATCAGAGTACAAAGTTTGATCTCTTCTTGAATCCAATTTTTCCTCAGTTTGGAGGTACATGGATTGATTGTCTTGGGTCATTGCAAATAGTTCTATTAAATAAGGTCCTGCAAAATGTGAAGGGTGAGATGCACCGAGACTTAAATATCAGTAGTGTTCACATCCACACACGAGCCAGTGTCCCTCAGCTGCCCTTATTGTCAAGCTGAGAAAATAAAGGAAGTATTTGGGCATAGTTTTTCACATCCAAAAGTACCTGCAAAAATAAACCACTTAATTCGATTGTTTGTCAATGGAGTTTGAGGAAACTGGCCCAGATGCAGAAGTCTACATTAAAGATACCCAAGGTAGTTATATGTACCACCTTATGCAAGGAAAAAGTCCCCTCCCTTCCTGAAGTCATCCAAGTTATTGTATGCATCACTTGTTGTGAGAAAGTAACCTCCTATCTTGTGGAAGAAGTGTGGTTAGACTGTGCAGAGAGATGGAGAGGGACAAAATTGAAGTGTTAGAGAAAGGAACTGAAACAAAGAATAAACCAGGAAGAACTTAAATTTCCAGCATCATAATTACAGCACTCTGAGAAAAAATTGGGACTCCTAATAGCTGCTTCATACATACTGGAGTGTTTTTGTCCTCAAGCAAATAATCATCAGTGCAAAATGTCATAGGTGATATTGGAAAGAGACTCTGGAACAGGACGCAGCATGTTTGTCCCAGGTGAATGTCACGAGCCCTGCACTAAGATCATGACTTTTCTTTCAGCTTGACTTCGCTGTTGCAGGTGTTGCCCGACATCATGAGGAAGGGCAGAGTATTCCTGTGCCAAATATTTTCTGGCCTGGATACTACAGACAAGTTTTCTAGGAGATGGAAGTAGCAATAAGCTCAATTAGGAAATGAACGCTTAAGTTTTCCAGTGCTTAGACAAGTGATGTAGCCTAAAGGTTGTGGTGTAAATGCCAGGGTGACTGCCAGTCCCAAAGCAGTAGCCAGCAGTGCTTCTTCCAGGGCTTTTGAGCCTGTTGATTCATGTCAGGAATGCTCTGATGATGCCTGAGAGTCTGGCCTCTCCGTGAGACCAAGGCAGAGGAGCAACTCTTCGTAGACTCTGAAGCTGTCTAGACACCAGCCAGGGTGGTTCCACCCTGCCTTGCCAGGAGAAAATAAGTTCTGTGCACGTGCAGCTTTATGTGCCTGGACAACTCAAACCAAAAGAAGTGATGTGAGGCTGAGCGACTCCTCATGTAAGGGAGATTTTAGGATGGCAGCTTGCGATTTGGGAATACAAATTCCTTTCATTCTGTCTGCCTGAATGACTGAATGGAGATGCCCACCAGTCTCCACACTGCTGTAGGAAACGGAACAGTCTCTGATGTCACTGGAAACAAACAACACCAAGTGATTTTGAAAAACCCAAGCCCCTGTGGTCAGCCAAGGAATACAGGGGGTTTTTGCCCACTTTGTAGCAGAACCAATGACAAAGGAGATGATCTATCAGGAAACAGCAAGATGCTCCAAGTTGGTTTTGAAAATGGACAGGAAACTGCACAGGAACAACACCAATGGACTTCAATCCAAACACTAGAGACACACATGAGTAACATACATGTTTGTGAAGCCTCAGCGTCCTCTGCAACTACTCATGGGCAAAGTCTGGAGCTGTTCCTCTGGTGGAGCATCAGCTGTAGTTTGCAACAGCCCTTGGAGCAGTAACAACCCTTTCTATGACAATTTTTAGAATCATGGAATTACTAAGGTTGGAAAAGCTCTCTAAGGTCGTCAAGCCCAACCATTAACCCAGCAATGACAAATCCACCACTAAACCATGTCTCTAAGCACAGCATCTGTACAATTTTTTTGAACACTTCCAGGGATGGTGACTTCATCACTGTCCTCATCAGCCTGTGCCAATGCCTGACTACCCTTTCAATGAAGTAATTTTGCCTAATATCCAATCTCTACACCTGGTGCAACTTGAGGCTTTTTTCCTCTTGTGCTCTTCTTGTAGGGAGTGGGCCCTGCTGCTCTTTGAAGAGTATGTGGATATTTTGGGAGGCAGAAAGGGAAAAAATATCTGCAGAGGGGTTTTGGAGGGGTTAGGATGGGTGCCAGCTGTCAACAAAACCACTTAAGGTCATGTTGGCCACTTAAAAAAGACATGTTTCACCTTCACCTTAGAACAATCTTAACCCACCTTCCAAATGAAGAGAAGAAATCCTTATTCCAGCATCATATTGCCATAAAGGAGTAAATTCAGGGTAAGTGGAATTTGTCAGTCTCTAGGTTGAAAGTTCAGTTTTATTTCTGGCACACACTAAGTTGCCTGATTTTTTTATTTCCACATATTTCTAGGTGTAGCGTAAGGCTCTGTGACTGAGATCCAAACCTGATGGACTGTGAACAAGACCATGAGTGTCAGGAGAGAGAAGAAGAACTCACAGCAGCTGCAAGGAGAGAGTTGGAGTCTAAGAACTGTTGGGCTTAGATATAAAGGTAAGAAGCATGGTTTCTGAGCAAAATCAATTTTATCCAATACAGAGAAAAACTTCAGCTCTAAAGAAATGAGGCTCTCCTTTTTAAGGTTGGGAAAGGACTTTTTAATGCACTGCTGGGTGTGCTGGGCCCTTTGACATACCTGCTTGGCAACTGGGAAGAGAAGGTTAAACCTAGACACAAGGGATATCAGAGTTTGTTACTCTCTCCATACCATGGCTTCAGCATCTTTCACAGAAGGAGAAAGAACTTTTAAAGAGCAGTAATTGAGGAAATCTGCTTCAGAGTAGGCTCCCCTCTGCACAGGTCCACAAGTCCCTGCCAGGACCCTGCCCCAGCACAGGTTTCCCACAGGATCACAGCCCCCTTTGGGCACCCTCTTGCTGTGGTGTGGGGCTCTTCCATGGGCTGCTGGTGGATCTCTGAGTCCCTGTGCCCTCTGTGTGCTGCAGGGCACAGCTGCCTCACCGTGGGCTGCACCAGAGCTGCAAGAGATCTCAGCTTCAGCACCTGCAGCACCTCCTGCCCTTCCTTTTCCACTGACCTTGGTGTCTGCAGAGATGTTCCTCTCACATATTCTTGCCTCTGGCCTCAATTACATCTGTGCAATAACCTTTCAATTGCTTTTTAAATATACTATTACTGTGGCGTTACCAGCATCTCTGACTGGCCCAGCCTTGGCCAGCCCAGTCTTGGATCTGTCTGGAATTGCCTCTCCTGGACATGGAGGAAACTTCCAGCAGCTTCTCACAGAAGCCACCCTTGTAGCCCCCCGACTATCAAAACCTGGCCAGGCAAACCAAATAAGGACTGGTTGTCCATCTCCCCACCAAGGATTTCACTCTCTTCAGCCCAAAGAGACAAACCACGGCCTTCCCCTCTCAGCAGATTGCCTAAATCTCAATAGAAGAGCAAAAGTGTCAGGCTGATACTGTTGCTACTCAGGAGGGATGTTGCTGCTCCACTTCTCTGTCAGCACTTAGCCATGCTTGAAGTGAAACATCTAGTCCCAAATTGTCATTTCCCTGAAGGCCACAATGCATGTGTGGAATTAACTATATAATTAGATTATCCGCCATGATGGCCCTGGCAGGATGAAATATTTTGAGCATAAGTAAAACAGCTGTATTATGAGCTAAGAGTAAGGTAACATTTTACAGACTTTTACGCTACAACAAAGAAAGATAAGTGTGACATGAAAGTAAAAGTCTTTTATCTGTGTATGTCTTTGAAAACCCAGTCTACACAGACTCAAAGCATCTGTTAATCAGATTATGGGCCATATCCTGCTCCCAAAACAGTTAATAGCAATGCTCTCATTGATTTCCTCGGGACAGAAACATGCCCTAAAGGAGCACTCTACTTCTTCATAGGCCTACTTGTTGGAGAAACATTTGTGCTATTCAGAAAGGCAAAGCAATTTCCTGGAAGCAGAAACTCCTACCTGCACTTGTAACAACTCAGGCTATTTTAGGAACTGAAAAATTCCACCCCGCATTAGGATTACATTTTCAAATATGTCTCCTTCATGTTTCTCATGCTGCTTTATGCCTCCCATGAAAGAGAGGGAGTTGCTTTTTTGATTCACAGGAGTCACGCTCTCTGTGGATCTTTTCTCCCCTGTCAGATATTCTCTTTCCCAACCTCTGATATTCATTGCTGGTCCTGAAACCTTCATTAGATGCATAGGGGGAGGCGAAACATTTGTACCACTCTCCGTAGAGGTGATTTGCACTGGAAATAGCTGTTCATATCAGACTGAAGGATCACAGCTAATGTTCACGTTGTTGTGGCATTCTGATGGTGTTAAATGCTTTTACTGCTTTTGTTCCCACAACTATTTTTTCAAGGTCATCCTTCATTTTAGCACTTCAGATTTAGTTCCATTTACATGCCTTCCTATTGTATTCAAATCTTCCCCTTCTTTGTACAGCAATGAAAAAGAGGCAATTGATGCCTATATGTAAATTGCACAGTTTAAATTACTTGTAAGGTTTTGGCCATTAAGTAACAGCAGCATAACATTCATCATCTTCATGCAGAAAGCCCTAAAAGTAGAGATTTGGATATTTCTTTACAGAATGTATGATTTGGGGCTCCTCCATTACTTGATGTTGCTGCTAAGCCATTGCAAAAGAGAATGATCTGTGTTTTAGTTGTCAGAATCTGAAAATTTGGTGCTTTCGAGACACCTCACTGGTGTGGACACTGAAAATCAAGAGAGATGTTGGAAAATCCTGGTCACAGTGGCTAGCTGTCTGTGATCTATTCCCTTGGGAGGTAAGTTCGTGGTGGTACAAAGAGTGCTGTGCCATCTTGGAATGTAAATTGCCTTACAGCCTAGGGAAAAAACAGCTTGGTCAGCTGCTGCTTGAAGCACTGCCCATTCTCCTGCCCACTGTTACGCAGAGGAACACTTCTCCATTCCACTTGCACTAGGATCTTTGCAGTTACAGGTTTGTACTGCCTCAAAAATATGTCAGTAGTTAATTTTAAATCTATTAATTCCCACAGCTCGACAGCGGCAAACAAGTTTTCAAGGGCTTCCTGAGTACAAAATCTGGACCAAAATCTCTAGCTATATAATTTCATCAGCAGGAAGTACCTTTTGCAGACCTCACTGCTACTCAGATAGAAACCACAGATTCTGCTTCTGTTGATAAACCCCTTGCATTAAAGACTTCAACCTTCACCAATTTTCAATTCCAAGCAAAAACTCTGACAATTTTATTTCCCATGTGCTTCTCATTTTCCAGGAGAAATGCAGTGTCCTCTCCTACTGCATATCAGTTTAACTCAGCCCACAACAGCAGTGAAAACTTTTGGAACCTAATTTTACAGAATTTTTGTTGCTTTACACTGTCTGGAAAGAACTTCTTCCCCTGCATCTGTCCTGGAACTGCATCTACATTTAGCCCTCTACAGTGTTAATTCACAATCACACAGAAGCTTTTAACAAACTACCTTCAGTCTGCTCTGTTTTCACACCATCAGCTCATTTTTATTTCCACTTGTGCTCAGAGTCTCTGCACTAACATAAATGGGAACCACAGTGGATTTCTAATAAAATTGGGCTATTTTCTGTTACTGTCTCCTACAGATCCTGACACAAGTATAGTTTTATTTATTATATTTTTGTAGTGCCTCTATTCCCCTACTGCTTAAACACATGAGGACTTTTTGGGACTGCATTTAGCTATTTAACTTATATATGCAACATAAAAATTCCATACGTGCTTTATGAAGCCCTGCCATAGAATAGGATCTGGGCAGTTGCCTTCCCTAAAATATTATAAAACACTAAGTTTTTGCTTTGAATTCTACTGTTTCTAAACCTGAAGATAATTGACTTCTCATTGTCCCATCCAGTCATGGCCGCAAGTCAGTCCTTGCTTGACAAAGCAGAGGGAGCAGCCCCAGTGCTGATGCAGTGGAAGATGAATAAGGGTAAATATGGTTTACCTAGTGTTTAGGAAACAGAGAGTTTATTCACTTCCCGCTGCCTGGCCTACAGTCACAGTGG
This sequence comes from Rhagologus leucostigma, assembly GCA_013397725.1. NCBI lineage: Eukaryota > Metazoa > Chordata > Aves > Passeriformes > Rhagologus > Rhagologus leucostigma. The sequence goes on from VZTD01003137.1 coordinate 1,538,490, forward strand.
GATGAGAATGTTCCCTTTCATAAATGAAGTAGACAAGTCAAACTTCACTGCTGTGCAGTGCTTAGATCACTTCTAAATGTGTGCTTGGTTCCCGCTGAGGTACAATCCAAGCTTTCATTTCCCTGAGAAGGGTATTAATCATAGCATCATAGAAGCCCAGAATGGTTTGGGTTGGAAGGGACCTTAAAGATCATCTTGTTCCTACCCCCATGCCATGGGCAGGGACACCTTCCACTAAACCAGGCATCTCGAAGTCACATCCAAATTGGCCTTTGATGCTCCAGGTACGGAGCAGTCACAGTTCCTTTGGAAAACCTGTTCCAGTGCCTCACCACCGTCACAATAAAGATTTTCTTCCTAGTATCTAATCTAAATCTCTCCTTTATCTCTGTAGAGTGCTCTGTACTCTCCATATAAACATGTCTAAAAAATGATCTGCCATTCTTTTGAGAAGAAAGCCTGAAGGAAAACTCCCACTTTAATGATTAAGAGCTCAGTTGGATGGAAGAGACCTACATCTCAGTTCCTGTGCTGGAGACTGTTTTCTGCATATTGTCTACTGACTGTTCCATAGGGAATATGCACTGGCTTCTAGGCTGCTTTCTGATCGCAGGCAACCTGTGTAATTACTGGGCTCTTAAATCATATCCTTGTGTTGTTGCTCAGTGAATCTTATGGGCATTTGTTGGGGTTTTGCTTGTTTTGTTTGATTTTTTTTTCTGCAGATACAGTTTCTAAAGAAAGATACATCAGCATCTCCCCATCACTCAGTCCACCAGCAATTAGCCCTTAGGTTTCCAAATAAAGTCCTTTCTTCCATGATGTGTGCATGGATACACAGGTGGGAACAGTGAATCTGGTCTCCTATGTCCTGGGTAACTGGTCTGACAAGAGTCTACTCTGTGGGAGGCAAATGAGGGGTTTCCTTCTTGTTCTCTTTTCAACACTTTTTCTTGCTTTCTTTTTAGTGTCCAAGTTGGGAATATTTAAAACATGAGGGCATCTCTTCATAAACATAAGCAGAGGGTTTGTGTCTCACCCTAGCAGTTACCGTCTGAAATGCTGCACAGCCAGTGTCTCAGTACTTTAGTGCACCTAGATCTTGCAAAATATTTTTAATAATGATTGGGCTTGTGGAAATGATATAAAACTGCCTTCTTAAAACTCTGACTAGCTTTTGAAACTTTAAAGTTCTTTCACAACATTTTTCAATGCTTCGTCTTAGGGTGGTGATAAATCTAATGTTTTTTCAGTAGCTCGGTGGCTAAACTTAACAAAGGAGTGGAAGTTTTTCTTTCTTTTATGTGGATACTGAAAGGTTTGGATTCCTCTCATGAATGCGTGGATGTACCTACAAATATAAATGTCCAAGGGAGGAACAAGAGAAGGTGATTTATTGGAGTAGCAGGCTTTATATTTAACTGTACTTTTTTTATTATTGATGTACTTTAGGAAATCTGCCCTTCTGAGACTCCTCCCATCGTCAGTCAAGCAAGACTTTTCCCAGGGGTGTTTCTGAGATGTCTTTTGCTTTGCATGTTTCAAGTCACATTTTTGCAGCGTCAGGGTGCCTGTCCCACCCATAATCCTTGGTGCACTTGAGCTGGGCTGTAGGGAGGGTTAAAGGGGCCACATTGCCGTCTGTAGGCACCTGACACCCTAAAAAAAAGCAGCTTTTCCTATTTTCTTATGCAACCCATTGAGCAAAGAGGATGGCAATGTGCGTTTTCATCTTTCCTCTGTTTGCTCAGGCATACGTGTTTTTCCCTATTTCTGCAAATAAAAGGGTTAAGTTAAAGAACAGCCCCAGAGAGGAATCAGGGATGTAATTTTGATGACTTTTGTGGTCAGTTGTGCACTGGCACTAGAAGGGAGTTGGCTCTGGAGCTGAGTTTTTTTGGGTGTTCTCACATTTGGGTTGTGATATGAGTCGAGGTAGATGCGGATGTTAATGTTGCTATAACTGGTGATAATCTTGGTTTTGAGCGATTTAGTTGATAAGAAATAAGTGTCTTTGAGTAACCTTAGAACAAGCTTTGGGTTAGGTTTCTTTAATATTATATTTGCTGCTATCTCTGATGCAGTTCTCTTAGAGAAATACAGACTTGTATGTCCAGAACAGCAAATTCACAAATAGTGATTACAAGATGGGATTTGAACTGACTGGCCTCTGGCTTGTCTGGATGCTGGTTGGTAAATACAGTCCAAAATTTTATCTTTTGGTCTGGTGTAGAAACACATTTATATCAACAGAAGCTGGAAGGACATATTTGGCCTGAAAGGTTCAACAGCTTGTGCTAGTGAGCTTGTATTTCTTTGATTATTTGCATTGTTGTAAGTGTAGAAAAGTCCACCTTGGGGTCACAGACTTCTTGCTTTATATATTGTAGTTGGGGTTTATATTCTCTCACTTTAGTTGCCTAAAGGTAAGGCATCAAAGCTCACTTAATAGTTTATGAAGAGAAGTAGGTCTGCAGCTTCAGAAGAAAATTGATGCTGCCTCTTTTAGGACAAGATAAATGGTCCTGCTGATGTCCCACTTCTTTTCTCTGGTGGACCAGAGGATTTAAACCATCTCAGTGAGAAGGCTGAAGCTGAGCTAACTTCTCAGTTCTCTTTGCAGTCCAGGGAGAACACAATTATTTTTGCCGTGATTCATCCCATCTATTCGAGACACCTGTTTCAGACTAGCTCAGGTGGAGGCACTGCCTTTAGACTTTGACATTCTTAATTAACTAACTTTTTTCCAGTTGAAGATAGGAAAACTCAACTTGATCTTCTATGTAAATACAAACAAAGATGACAAAGATACACCCAATCTGAGAACTAAGACAATGAAATGTCAGTCCAAGTGAGTATCATTTGCCAGAACAGCCTGAGCACATGCTGAAAAATATTATTCAGTCTTTGGTTATTAAGATCAATTGGCTTGCTACATTTTTATTATGTCAAAACCTTTCTGGCAAAACAACAGAAGTGAATTTTTGCAAATTAATGTTGAAGTGATAATAATATAATTAGTGTCTTATTACCACACAGAAATTAATTTTAAGGCAAGTACATGAAATATATCACATAATTTTATTGTCAGAGCACCGTCTAATCATAAATCCAGCTTCCTTCTAGACTATCTGGTAAAACCAGGAAGATATTCCTTTCTGGTGAGATTGGCTGGGAAGACCTGGGGTTAATATCAGCAATCAAAATTAAATATTCTTTATTATCTTCGTACTAGAATTGGGTTTTTAAATTTCTCTTCCATTTTACCAATTAAAAAACAGTGTGGGTTTTGTTTGTTTGGTTGGGTTTTTTTTGTGTTTTGGTTTTATTATTGTTTTATTTTCTCTGTGTGTGTGAAAACTTTTTAACTGAAAAAATATATTTCCTCCAAGCTAAACTTTTCTTATATGGAAACCACTGCACAAGCTCTTTGACATCTCTCTGCCTGGGATATATCTGCTCCTGGCTGTAGAGGATACTTTTTGACTCAAAAGCTTGTATTTCAACAGCGCTAATGGAGCTTTTGCAGCACCAGACCCTTTTTAAGATCAAGGGAATCATTTACAGTTTTAGGGAGGCATATTAGCTCCAGTAATAGGGCTGGGTTTTTGGAACAAATCCAACACTTTTCTCCAAGTACTTGAACATGCACTCACTTCTCTTTTTGTTTCCTGTAATTTTGCTCGTAGATGGGGCCTCTTCCCTCCCTGTTGAATGCAGGAACGAAAGGATTTCTCCCCCATGTAAATGAACAGGAAAACTTCCTTCAGAGTAATATCTGTAAATTTGACTAGTCCATTTACATCTATACAGCCATATAGCCAAATCATATTTTATTTTTTTTTAACTCTAATGTGATAATTAAAACAACTTTCTATTTGTTTTCTCAAGTAGTTGTAATTTACCTTCTTCAGCTATAACAAATCACCCATCACCCTCTAAACTGGTAATAAAAAAGGGTGTTGCTTAGCTGTGTACATGTAGCACTCAGGAACTATTGCCTTAAAAAAAGCACACAGAAGCAAAACCTGTAACATCCCTTTCAACACTCTTGTCCTTTGACCCAGATCAGTAAACATAAATTAAGGATTTTATCTTACAACAAGGAAATTGCATAAATATTCAATGACAATGGTCAAATGAGGTTAGACTCTTTATGGTCTTCTCTTATTTTTATATCTCTGTGTTGTTTTTCATCTAGACCTATGTTCATTGGAAGGTTTTAGCAAAGCTTTGCTTTGGCAGAAGTCCCCAGAATAATCTGTCAGTAGAAAAATTAGTCTTGTGTTACCTTCGAAAAGATAAGAAAGTTACCTCACTTCAGAATTGGAGATATCAAAGTATGGAAATGTCAAGTGACTTATCAGATTGTCTAACAGGAACTTTATAGATTTATGAAGGATTTTGGAAGACTAGACTTTTATGTCAGCTCTTTGTCCTTGGAGATTTAAGATGATCTTTTGGGTTACTAAAACTCATATTTGAATGGCAGCGTTCTCTGTATCTATTTAAAATCTACAGAACACAAAGCCAATATGTAAAGCATGATCTTGGCCTTGTGAAAAGAACACAACAAAGCAAACATAGGGTGGCATGTCAGAATTAATATCCAAGGCCACGTGCACAATATTAAACAGTGTCACTACAGCAATAACTGGGATAAGAATGACATTATAGGGACATCAACCAATAACACTATTTGACTTTGGGTGGTGGAATTGCACAGGGGAGCTGTGGCATCCTGACCACAGGAGACCCATATCTGTTAATGCTGGGGAAATTTTCAGAGCAGAGATCATCACAGAATGATTTAACTACAGTTAAAGAGAGTTACAAAGAAGTGAAGCCGGTTGTCACTGACACAATCTTGACCTTCTTGAATTCAACAGATATTTTACTAATGGTTTCGCTGTAGGGAAAAAGTTCACCTTCAGGATATTTTGGGAAATTGGTCTAGAAGAAAGAAATCAAAGAAATAATATGGAAACAGGAAGGAGACAAGAAAAAGGGGAGCCTAAGTGAAGACCTGTAGGGAAGTGAATACCCCATCCTTGGTTTGGACAATAAAGCAATTTCTCATACTCATAGTTGGAAAGAGGAGTTTTTGGAGTGCCAGCAGCACTCAAATTCCTTAAACCATCAGACCAATAAAAAAAGATATCAAATTCTTTATTCCTTGTATTTTCATTATTTTTAAGGGAAGTGAAAGAGGATTATTCATCACTCTGATGCTTGGATCTGGCAATGATGCTGCAGGGCTTGGGCATGGAATTTGCATTGCAGATGCCTGTTCTCATGGGAAACCTGTTGGATACTGAACTCATTTCAGAGATCCTCATAGCTTTTGATAATTCATCCAGCATGGCCAGAAACACCACTGGATTCCTTATAAACCCTCCCTAAGTTTGTGTGTCCTTCAGGATCTTTGTTTGATGTAATTTTTGTGATCTCTCTTTTTAACTGGACAACTTCAAAACCTGATATCACAGGTTTGGCCAGAACACATGAAGTCTAAGGTTATCTCATGTAATACTCACGCTGGTCAGGTTTTCATTCTATACTTTCAGATGTGAAAGGCAAATCAGGCAAGTTTTCTTCATTTCCTTTTGTCTCCTCCTGATTTCTGAGAGTTCTTGTGGTCACCCCCTGCACCATGAGGTTCTCTGCCTCTGGGTTGCACAAACAACCTGTACATGGGATTCTTTTGTCTGGTTTTTAGTATTTTTTAAATTGATTATTATTTTATTAATAATATTCAAACAACCTGTACATGTGTAACTCTGGGTTGCACAAAACACCCTGTTCATGGGATTCTTTTGTCCGGTTTTTAATATTTTTAAAATTTATTATTATTTTATTTTCACTTTCACCTATTTATTTTCACTGGATATCCCTTTTCTTTGTGGCAGAAATAACCAGATTATCTGTTCTTTTCAGCTTGTAGGGTCTACACCAAAGCCTGTTTAAGTCAATAGTTTCTTTCCTCTGACATAAATAAGCTCTGGATGAGGCCCAAAATGAACACGAGTTAACTCAGTTTGATAGGATGGGTATTAACTATACTGATTGTTACTGGAAACAAATTTATGAGCCTCTCACTCTAGGAGCCAACCACAATAATTTTAATTATACAAAAGGAAGTATTTCTTGTGTAAAAACATTCCAAATACTTCCATTTCTTTTAAGCTACTTCAAAAGCGGGCAGAACTACAAAGTATTATTGAAAACTCAGGATGGGGTGGAGGGGTATTTCCCTTCCTCTGAAATTCCTCCCCCATATATGCATACTGCTAAACCATCCCTAGCAGGGATTACTTTTATCTCCAGCTCATGAAGAAATTTCTGAAGAGCTGTTTTGCTTTTGTCCTTGGAATACACCACGTTGTGCAAAATGGGCTTGTGGATCGCTTTCTTGCGAAGGGAGCTCGAGCAGCTCCTGCCATGTGCTTTCCCTCTCCTTCCTTTGCCAGTACCAAAGTTCCTGTTGTGCAGGATACAGTGTAGGAGACATGCACCACTGCTCAAGCATTTCAAAGTGAGCACCCCACCGAAGATCATCAAGCTGCTGAAGATGTACACAAATCTGCTAAATTGCAGGTCCTTCATATCGGGTGAGTAGCTACGGCGAATTTATCCTTCATCTGTGTGTAGCTATGCCAGTACTCTGTGCTGAAAATTTGTGTCTTCTGGGAATCTAAACAGCTTAGTGTCAATAACCGTACTGGTTTGGTCTGAAGGATTGTGTTTCAACACATAAGAGAGATGAAGAGGGATAATTTTCCTCATTTAGCCAAACTGAGTCTTTCTGTCAGTACTAAGAGCAGCCATGGTCCCGTGTTCGAACAGAGGTTCAGGTTACTCATACTCAATTTTGGAAATGGCTGACATACCCTCCACCAGATCACAGAGCGTGTAATCTGCAAATCTTTGCCTTGTTTCCCTTCTTGCTCGATGGTGCTCTTGGTTTAGGCTGTGAGCCTGGTTAGGGATTGCATTTTCATTCCGGAACTGCTTCTGCTTGTCATGGTTGGACTCCAGTCTCAGCTGGACCTCTGAAAGTTTCTCTTCCTTTTTTTGTCTCACTTGTTACTCTCACTACAATGCTTGTGAAACAGGAAGAAGTAGGTTTTTCTCCTCTCTACCTGCCTCTCTTTGCGTGCATTTATACAGATAGGACAACTGCTCTCAAGATGCTTGGCTCAACATCTCTCAGCACGCCACCAAAACAGTTTCTATGCCATGGATTTCAGAAATTACCATTAAGTGGGAAGAAAAAAAAACAACAAAAAAACCCAAAAAGCAACAAATCTACCCAGCTTCTATGAAAAGAATCCTACTCCTTTGTAGTCACACAGACCCAGAAAAGTGCAGTCGCCTTATCTTTCATCTGCTGATTTCAAAGGATTTGACAGAATTTAAGCAAAGGAGCAATGCTGTGTACTGGGAGGCAGGCAAGTCTGGGGATGGAGGGATTATCGCAATCTCTCCCCTGTAACCTTGTGCTGTGGGGCTGCCTGACCTCTTCTTGTTGGCAGAAGGAACAACACCTGTACAAGGTGAGAACAGCACATTCTCCACTGTTCTTTCACTTCTGAATGAAGCCCAAATCGAGGGCAGAGACAGCCATGTGATTGTAAAGGCACCTGTAAGAGGTTAAAGCGGTGGTGGGAAACCTGGAAGAAGCAGCTACGAACTTGAGATAAAATGGCTGCACTGTGAGGCTGGTAAACGCTCTCTCTTTCCTCCTGTGAAACTAGAGGAAAGGCATCCACATAGGCTTGTGTGGAGGAAAACAGGCTGCTCTTAGGGAGTGCATAACATGCTGCTGCAGCTCTGGAGACAGTATTTAACATACATAAGTACAGAAGAGCCCCATGACTTCTTAAGGTAACACAGGAAGAGAGGAAAACAAAACTCAAGCACCTTGACTCTTACGGCCCTGCTAGATGTGGCCTCTCTCCTGCCAAAACAAACCGAGTACTCTGACCTCTTAAATATATTCTGCTATAAAGATAATATTTTCCACAGATAAGAGTGCCATATACATTATATATGAAGCTAGACCATCAATAGTCTATTCATGCTTTGCTTCCTCTTCGCTATGTGAGACAACTCTAAGAAAACAATCTTGATGAAAATTAAAAGAGATATAAGGAGAGGAACCACATTACACAAGGACAGAGGTACTGGTTCAGGGAAAGGTTTTAGCCCTGAGAAGCAGCTGGTGCCTCACTTTCCATCAGAAAAACACTCCCACTTACAGGTTTTTCAGTTTTAGCCTTTGGGTCGTAACAAAGCTCTCTGCTGTTATCTTGTTTTGCCAAATGCCTGTACTGTAATAGAATGAAAGATCCACACCAATGGGGATGGAGTGCAAGTATGGACTGAGTGGGGATGTTTTGTGTAAGGAAAATAAATATAAACATTCTCAGAAGGGAAATATAGATAAGGGATACATATTTTATGGAGGCCAAGCAGGTGAGCTGAGCTAGACTCAGGAGAGGGACTTTGCTCTTTCCTGTCTTGTGCTCAGCTCCGGCATGTAGGATGCCAAAAGGAGGAGGATGCAGCTCTAACTTTCCCTGAAAATTCACTTGAAGGTGGAATGAAAAACTCTACAAGCACAGGGGGAATTTTCATTTCTAACCAGATGTTTGGGTATCAGATCTGCATATAAATCTATATATAAATAATATCTTATCTGACCCAGGCAATCCTGCCGGCCCTGGGGTCTCCATTGCTCCCAGCACTCTTATTAACAGGAGTCTAAATACAAGAATTCCCCAGAAATATTAAATGACATAATGGAATTTTAAAGTAATATTCCCTGAAATAAATCAGGCAAATATTTTTTGATAGACATTTAATTTTATTCTTAAACTATCAAAGCCTGATTTATTTTTCCAACTTTAATTAGGGTCTAAGTGTTAAAACTAAATAAAGTGGGATTTTGGAACCTAAATCTAGAACTGTAATCCCAGTAAATCCCATTTAGCTGGCCTTCAACCACATCATGCACAGATCAGAGTGTAGGAGCACATTGCAGTGCATTTCTGTGGCACAGAGGCTGATGAAGATGATGTGGCTCACATCCATGTTGTATAAATCTCACTCTTCAAAACAGGTTAATTACGTCTAAATTCATAACTGGGACTGGTCCGTGGTCTGTGCTGAGTCCCAGAGTATGCCTGGTAATTGCTGAGGAGAATGCTACATGGCCCCAGGCCGAAGCAGTGACCTCCTAACAATGTAGTGGTATCACTGTGCTCTTGATACAGGCTTCTAGGACTCAAGCCATAAGTAAATTTGACTGAAATACAGGTTTGGGATTCAGTCTGGGGTGGACACACCAGTGTGTATGTGTTTTGATGTATATAACTAAATATTGAGGTGGTAGATATTGATAACTGGATAACTGAACAGAGTCTGTGGAGGAATTCAATTAACAAAATTTTGGTGTCTAAGGACTTGGACATACTTAGCAGGTCATATGGCATGCTTGGGACCTTTAATTTGTGTCTCAATATCCCAGGGCTTCTGAAATGCAGCAAATGTCAGTGTGGAAGCAGATAAATCCAACACATCTCTGGACTGTGATGACAGACTAGATTCCCTGTACACATCATATGGAAATTTATCTGTGTATGTCTTGCTCTTGAACTGAAACCTTTCCTATAGGCTGCTTCTCTTTGAAAGGCTCTAGCCTGAGAGCTCCATTCCTTGTGGGGCCCTCCTCCTCCTAAGAAGAGAAGCACAGAGCCTACTGTTCAGGATGCACACACTTGGAAGGGCGGGAGGACGGTCTTCACATTTCCTTGTGATAATCGTCCACTGAATATGTGTGCATGAGGGGGAACCCAAAACAAAACAAAGCAAAACAAACAAAGCAAAACAAACAAAATATCAAGATGCCTTGAACCAGGACAAAGTACCTACTGGTGAGAGACAAATCTGTAGAAAATATCATTCCCTGCAGCACAAACTCAACCTGCACCTCTGCCCTGGCTTGCAGGCAGTGTTGCACGGTGATGGCAAGGAGTGAGAAGCTGAGTAGCAAAGGAGTTGCAAAGGTGTAAAATGCAGAGAGACAGCGCTAAGGTGCCTTGGGTTGCTGCCTGCTCAGTTTGTGCACTGTGGCATCCCACAGGATTCCCACCCTTAACGTGGCAGTGGAGCAAGGACACATTTTGTGGCATCCTCTCACAAGCTCTGATGGGGCACACAGCGCAGAAGTGAGGAAGACAGTTTAAGCAACCCCTTGTTGTTGTGGGTGTGCTTTAACCCAATGGCTGTTTGGATAAAACATTTTCATTCCTTGAATGTTTTGGCAACACCAGTTTTTAATGTGTGCCAGTATCTGTTTCTGGAAACCTGCTTCCCTACTGTGCCAGGGCTTCTCCTTACAGCCTGATTTAAAGTCTGTATCTGAGTTTCTCAGGTCAGCAGGCAAATAGAAATGGTAGCAATGTTACACAGTCTAATACCTGAGCTTCCTCTGTCTCAGTGACTGCAGCAGAGCAAATGGAAATTCCCCCTTCCTATTGGGATCTGCAGTGCAGCAAATACTGTTGGGTGAGGATAGAAACAATGGGGCATCCTCCAGAATTCTGAAATACACTGCACCACCAGTATTACCCTGGGTCGTCCAGAGGAAATGAAGAGATTCTCTTCTAGCTGGTTTAGTGTCAGTATAGCCAGTAAAACAACAGGGTTTGCATGGAATTTTACACCATGTATCTGCTCATTTTGTAGTAAAACTGCCATTATTTCATGTGGCTGGTGGAGTTTTTAAGTTCCTGCATAGGAAGAACCAGTTCCTGCTGTTCATCCATAATGCCTCATATGGGATTTGGATGAAGGAGTTTCCCAGGTTTCCTGGAACTCTTAAACAGACAGAAGGTTGTGACATTAACTGTGACAGAACATTTTGGGTTCTTCTGTTGTTTGGGATATGTTCTATCACACTATTGAATTCTTCATCTAGAAGTACATAGGTTAATATTTATACTTAGAGCTGATAGAGAAAAAAAGGGGAGGCATATTTTCTTTTTTTTTTTTTCTTTTATTTATGTGTTTTAGAAGTGAGAAAAAGTGTTTAATTCAAAATGGTACATATCTCAGGGACTGGAAATTTTATCGGGAAAATAAATTTAAATTAATTTGTGGGGAGAGAGGGAGAAGTCTTAGGAATTACATCACCATTCTTTATTTGAAATGTTTCAGTCCAGTTTCCACGTGGCTGGGTAGAGGCTGTCTCTTGTCTCACTGCTAGAGCAATGTCCGTCAGTAACACAGATTACTGGGGGGAAATCCTACATGAGTGGTAGTACCAGGGCTACATAAGAGCACCAGTAGGAAAGATAACCTCTAAATAGATCTACCCCATACCCCACACAACAGATTTATCCCAACTCTCTCCCCCCTTCAAACACAAACCATAAACTCATCCTTAGTGCAAGTAAAAGTGAGGGTTTGCAGTTTGCCCTGAAGGTCAACAGACCCAGGCTAACTCAGGGAAAGAGATCAGACAACATTAAAAGCAAAGAAAAGGTTGGCTTTACTTGCAAAAATGCTTTACTGCTTAACAAACGTAGCCCTGCTCTCACACGGAGACCCTCGCAGGCAGATTGCAGAAATAGAGGCCTAAATTAATATTTCAAATGAGCCAGACCCTTTCATTTTAATGGAGCCTCATTTTAATTAACTTATTTTGACAAGAATAAACAATTCCTGAATAGTATTGTAAATTCCCCTCATCCACATACATTTCAAAACAGTCAAGATATATAGGGGAAATATTCATTAGACACTTCAAGAAGTAGCTTTTATGCTATGACCTTATTCCAATTTCTACTCTCTCTTTCCTTAGGTGTTTGAAAATTTTAAATCCCAGTGACAGTCAATTTCAGGTGTTTATTTCTAAGGAGTGACAGCTTTGAACCCTGTGGAGGAAACCGAAAAAGAGAGGGAAAGATGAAAAAAACCGAAACAACAAAAAACAAAGAAAAGAAAGAAAACATTTTGCTTAAATTAGGTCAGGAACCTCTTGGCACTGTCCACATTCTTCTCCAGCACCTTGGCTTTTTTCTTCATGTCTGAAAGGGAACAGAAAGAGCAGATAATCAGCCAACCCTGCTGCACTTTCACAATTTCTGTATAAAATTTCACTTAATGCAATTGTGGCGCCAGGGCTGGGCGTATGATGGTACCATTCAGAATATGTTTATATAACATGACTGCATGCCACTGCGATCCTTTAAATTCTTTTCTAAGAGCTTTACTCACTCCAGGTTCACTCATCCAAAACCCTTTATAATCTCAAATATCTTTGTTACTTTCTCCTTTGAGCAGCAGTGCTGGAGACAGGGGGGAAGGGGAAGGGCAGAAAGAAGAGGGGAAATACGTAACTGATGTGGACACTGGGAAGAGTTTGCTCTTTTTCCCCATTCCTGGGGGATAAAAAAAATTCTGCTTTAATGTAAATTCTCTAGGGTACAACAGCCTTTATGGTGGCTCTAGAAGAATGTAAAGGGGGGATTTGAGCTTCCTTGAGAAATTCTTAAAAGTAGTTGCTGGATTTGTACTGTTGCTGTGTAGATGTTTGGGGATTTGGGAATTTTAGGAAGGTTTGGGACTTCTGCATGCAAGAGCAGAGCAGCCAAGGGGGGCACAGAGAGCACAATGGAGTAGTGCCTTCTCATGGCTCCATGCAAGTGATATCTGCGTATCTCCTTCTATTCACTGCTAACACATTTCCTTCAGCCTCTCCTTGTTTTTTCTGTAGCAGCATTTTGCCTGTGCCTATGCTTGGGGGAAACACCTAGACTCATATTGTCACATATTCTCTTTTCAAACCCTTCCTGATAATGTCCTTTTTCATGATGCACTGAGAATAAAAACACTCCTCGTGGCAGGGAGGCTGCTGACCTCCCAGTGTGTCAGACAGAGTGACATGACATCGTTGCTTCTTTATTTTCCCTTTCTTTCTCCGTTCTTACTCTGTTCTTTGTCCATCTGGCATCCCATAATGCCTTTATCAGCGATATCAGTGGGGCTATAACATTATATTATGCCTTGAACAGTAAATAAAGCCATGTCACATAGATTTTTCTTAGGGAAAAGAGTTCCTCATAAAGAATTTTTTTTTTTAATAAACATGCTCTTCCAAGCCTTTTAATAGGAGGTTTAAATGCATATTCCAGCTTTTGACTCGGCTTGGATAACTTCTTCACAGTTTGCTTTAAAACAATATTATTGCCAGACATGGAAATAAGTGTGTCTGTTTCCAACAAGAACAATGACAGCCATTCATTTGGATGGGGCATTGCTCTGTCATTTTAACCCGGGCTTGGGGATTAAGGCTTGCAGTTTCTCATCAAATGTCAAAAAAGCACATTAGGCAAGTGAAATATATTGCACCGTGGGCTATGTTACTTATTTGTATAAACAGTTCTTATAACAACAGCAGTGCTGTATAAATAGGAGTTTTGTAGGGTATGTTACTGTTCTACGTTCTCAAAAAATTTTGTTTCTGAATGAGAAAATACTTCCAACAGGCAGGTGGGAATGTGCTGTTGTATAATCATGGCACAGAAAAGTAATAAACTCCCTCAGGATATTATTTCAGAGTGGTACTGTTTATTTCCACGGAGTTTTGCTTCTGGGCAAAGGCAAGGAGACCAATACAGGTCCTAACTTTTCAAGTCTCTCCCTTTGTTAATTCAGCATGCTGAGACTCAGTTTACCTGTAAAACCAATCTGGATTCTCTTGAGGACTGATAAACGTAAGGATCATAGAATAATAGAATTGTTTGGGTTGCAAGGGACTGTAAAGACCATCTCATTCCAACCCTCTGCCATGGGCAGGGGTATTTTCCTCTATCCCAGGTTGCTCCAGGCCCCATCCAACCTGGCCTTGGACATTTCCAGGGATGGAGCAGTCACAGCTACTCTGGGCAACCTGTGCCAGGGCCTCACCACCCTCACAGGAAAGAATTTATTCCTAACTTTTAATCTATACCCACCCTTATCTAAGCTTAAAGCCATTCCTCCTTGTTCTAGCAAGTACAAGATAGCTGCACTGACAAAGAGTGAGTTCTGGTTATTATTGCGCCAAGGTTTTATCCCACTTTATTTATCATTTATGCAGAGATCCCACGGTATGACCCCCGGAATCCAGCTGCTGGCTGTGAGTATACAAAGTTTCTTACAACCAGGTCACACCAGTATTTTCAGGGCAAATAACTACAGAAGCTGCATATATCAGGAAGACACCAACATTTAAAGATCATTTATCTTTTTCTGGTAGCAGGCAAAAAGCTCCAGGCATTAACTTTTGCTCAGTCTATCCTAAGGAACACATTAACTGCGTCACGGTGCCTTTCCCCATTCCCCTCCCAGCTCTCCAGTCCCAGGGCACCATGTGCTGATCCAACACACACTTCACCTTAAAGCCATGTTTTGGGTGAATTTATAGCATAATAGCTTTTTTCTAGCTGATACTTACTTCACACTGGGGCAGGGATGGTCCCACAGAGGTGTTTCCATCAGGAGGACGGTTCCTATCCATTGCCACAGAAAATGTAGCATTTTCAATCCCCTTAAGAGCTTCTCTAGATTAACAGCATGGTATGGAGCAATGGAATTGCTGTTGAATGTTACAGGAGACTTCTGGTTTTGTGTTTGTCATGGGTGTTGATCAAGACTTTTCAAAGAAAATAAAAATTTTACTCAGAAAGAATAAATTTCCATATGTTTTCAACTCATAATTTGAATTTTTCCTCCCCTCAGACTGTGTACTCAAAAATGTTGAAAATAAAAAAGAAAATTCCCCATATTCTAACTGAACAGGACTTTTTAGTTTTAAATTTTTACTAATAAAAATTAAGCCAAATAGAAAGAAAACATCGACAAATTTCATTTGAAAAGCATCAAGATAACAAGAATGTATTTGTTGGCTATTTGCTGTTTGGTTGTGGTTTTTTTGTGTTTTGGAGTGTAGCAGTTTTTCTGGAATCTCAAAACAACATTGTTGGTTATGGAACTATCATTTGCACAACTCGATTTACTGAGTTGTGGCATATTGGAACTGACTGGGAATCCTCCTTTGAATATCTGATTATCTGGATGTACTGTGAACACACTGAAAATAATATGAACTTTAAATGCATGCCCTAATTCTTATCATAGTGGTGCAGGAAAAGAAAATTTATTTCCATGCTGTTTTCTTCATGGCCTTTTTGCTCGCAAGTAAACACATCCAGTGATCATTCTGTGGATGTGTATGTTTTAATAGGCATTTTAATAAAGTAATGTAGAATATGTTTACTGCCATTCATTAAGAGTTTGATATCAAAATGTCTTACAACCTGTCTAAATTCATAATAACTGCATACTTGTGAATATTTCAGCTTTGCCTACAACCACCTTGGAGGTTTATCACATTATGCATAGAAAAATATTGTGGGAAAGCACAATAAATATAATCTCAGCAGCTATTCCCTTCAAAGACTTTCAGTTTTATGCATCTTGAATTCTAAATAGGTTTATTGCCAATTATACATGATGATGAAGCAGTAACACGGAGTATATGCCATATTTAAGAGACTCACACCAGCAGATGCTCTTGTAAATGTATTTTGCTTCAAACCAAGAAATCAGTATTGTGAAATCCCCCCAAAAGCTTGCCGCTGCACTTTCTCAACTCAAAACTTGTAAGCATTCTTGCTCTTTGATGGATGGCTTCTTATAATCTCTGGCCAAAAGCTACCGTGACACAAAGATGTTTTTTTACTCCCAGTTTTCCATCCTGCTGTAGCACTGGAGGTGTGCGTGAAGCTCAGGACCAACTGTGATAACATCCTGTATCCAGACAAAATTTGCAGTCTTGGAAAACACGGACAAAAGGGCTGGAGGGATTTTGGGAGGGTCATCCAGTGCAACTCATCATTCCTTGTCCTGCTGATAAGTGCAGCAGGGAACAGATTACATTTTCTTCTACCTTTTTTTTTACACTACAAGATAAATGATAGTTCCAAACCTCCATGCCAGGGAGGTTGGAACTAGATGATCTTTAATGTCCCTTCCCATCCTTACCATTCCTAGATTCTATGATTCTATATTGTATTTCTTCACTTCTCAACCTTCAGCAAGCCCCTGTTTAGCTGTCTTTCCTCCAGCACTGTGCCATTTACACTGTTGTTTCTCCAAGTGCTTACTTGTCTCACCTCTTTTTCAAACCAATTTCCTCGATACTGAAAACGGCATTTAAATTAGGCAAAGCAGAACCAAAGGGCTGCTTCACAGGTTTCATTTACATATACAGTACAGAAAACAAAGGAAGTATATTAGACTTAAATTTACACATCTGGAAGGGTCACAGAGAACTTAAGGTCTTGGTCCTGCATCCCACTAACTGGGATGACCTGCGGGATTTTTTCAAGGCCAGGTTGGACGGAGCCTTGAGCAAACTGTTCTAGGGGAAGGTGTCCCTGCCCACAGTAGGGGGATTGGAACTGGATGATCTTTAAGATTCTTTCCAACCCAAACCATTCTGTGCTTCTGTGATCTTTGGTTTGGTTAGCTTCAGGCATGCACCTAAACATTGCTGCAGGTTTGAAAAGTGAAACGCTTTCCCAGGCTCATGCCAAAGTAAAGCTGTGACAAGAATCCAGCACTGCCTAGTCTGAATTCAGTGCCTTAACCACAAAATCACTTTTTTGTTGTTTTGTTTTGGCATTTTTTTTCCCTTTCTGTGACAGAAAAGTTTTCAGGCCTTTCAGAAACAGAAAATAATAACTACTTGTCTGTAACAGAAAGCTCACCTTGTTTTATCATAGTGATTTCACAGTTTGGTTTCTCTGTTCTCAGAGCTGGCAAGACAGAAACTAGCTCCCTGAGGTCTGTGATGATTTCAAAAGTGATATTCCATTAGAGTCTCCCTTTGTGATTTGTCCCAGGGGTCTCAATGTCCATATCTACAAGAACTCCAAAGGGTTAAATGATTTTGACTGGCTAGTGGTAAAACTTCCACTTGACTCCTCCCTACCTGTGGCTGGGCAGTCAATTTGCACAGTGCAAGCCCTACACTGCTGTCGAGTCTCCTAATTTATCCAAATTTCCTTTAAAAAAAAATCACTTCCTCTCACAAGGCTTGGAAAACATTAGTCTAGACCTATGAGACCGTATGGCTTTCTGTGCCACCCACTGAATCTTAGAGAAATTTTGGTACTGAAAAACACGTGCCCCTACCTAAATATCTCTTTTACCAAGTATAGACAGGGATAAGGCAAAATGTTCTAAAATCCAGAGTAACAAGTATGTACTGTTACATTTGAAATGTGAGCAAAATTTTACATGGAAATTTCAGCCCAAAGGTAGGATTTTTTTATTCATCTGTTATTCACCCCTTTTGCCGCTACGTTGCACCCTGTGAACTTCACTTACCAGGGTCTACCTCCATTTGTGTGCATTAGCACATCTAACATTCAGACACTTAACATCAAATAAACAATAATGAAAATTCATTGCACATCTGAGAATGTGTTTCCCATTCAGGAAAATACATGGAAATGCCTTTA
Organism: Rhagologus leucostigma; assembly: GCA_013397725.1. Lineage (NCBI taxonomy): Eukaryota > Metazoa > Chordata > Aves > Passeriformes > Rhagologus > Rhagologus leucostigma. The sequence goes on from VZTD01003137.1 coordinate 1,556,069, forward strand.
AGCCTATCCATATTAAGGACAGCATGTAAGCAAATAACTTTAATCTTGTACTAAGTATGTGCTTAAATAAATGAAGATGCCTTTCCAGCCTATATTTTTTACTTTGCCTATAAGCGCATCAGAACTTCTCTAAGCTTCACTTATTGGCATAGGAAGGATCTTATTGTAACAAACCCGAAGTAGGAGGTCTAATAAAATTTCCTAATCTGATGAACCACACAAAAAGAACCAGAACAAATATAATTTTATATCTCTACTGGGGGGAAAAAAACAGATGATGTGGCTTGAAGTTTGCTCCCCTATCTTTTATTAGGCTGTAACTTATACAAATTATATCAAACAGTGCAATAAAATGAAGCTGGATTTATTTGTAGGCACAGATCTTCTTAAAAAGCTGTAATTTTTTTTTTAATCCTGTGGGAAATAGAAGCTGTACATGAAATTACACCAGATTTAGAAGGAAAGCAAATAAAATACAGATGATTCTATTATAATGTTTTAAAATATGTATTTATCATGTGCTGTCTTTCTCCTTTCTGAAAGTACATTGTTGTGGGTATTCCAATAAAAATAGCAGTTTGTGTACACTCTAACAGCAGCAAATTGAATGTCCCCATAATGAGGTAATATGAGGTAAAGCAATGCAGAAAAGAGTTCTCAAAAATTCTAAATGAAGAGGAAAGAGATGATTTTGGAAACAGTCCAAGCTTTATGTTTCAGGTGTCAGACATTCTCTCACTGAGGAATGGGAAGAAGGAAGTTTACCTAGCAGGAATCACTCGGCTCGGATTCCTCTTGCCAAAGGTTAGGTGCCTAGGTACCTAAAAATGGGGTGTCCTAGTCATGGCTAATTATCTGTGTTCCTTGTGTAGTCAGTGAAGAGAGATAAGCACCTCTGGAAGGTGATTCAGTCTACCTACCTCAGGACATTTATCTTGAGATAGGATGAATTTCCTTCTCTTCCACTGCCTATTTCTGTCTCTTCATCACAGAGGGAGCTTAGGTGGTTACCTTAGATTAGATAGACTTGTAGATAACTACATTTAGGTGAGATGATTCTCTCCATAAGTAGTTGCTCTTATTGTTGATAGCAGGGATAATTTCCACTGATATCAAGACGTGATGTTTATCTGTACACTGTGTGTGATTTAACCAACAAACTTTTCCATGTGGTAGTAGTGCTTTCCAGAAATTGAAATTTGTGCCTGAATTTGTACTTGCCCAGGTCCTCCCTTCCTGTGGCTGTGAACAGTAACCCGGCCTTCCCATCTTAACCTGTCGCGTACCAGTGGAAAGAGCAATTCCCATAACCCAACCAAGAAATAGATGCATTTAAGTGAGGAGGGATATAACTGATTCCCATATCTCTAAACGTAGCAGCACTTGGGTTCTGCCCATTGTTCAGTATGGAATTAAGCCTTATGAATTGTTAGAAAATCCAATTTTCTGCTAAACTTCTAAGTGGCCTCAGATTAAAAACACAACAATGCTCAAACAGTAACACAGACCTGGGTTCAGTTTTGCAGCTGCATCACTCTCTGAGATTCTTCTGATACGGTGGAAGAAGAGGAGGCCATGTAAAGAAGTCTCTCTCCACCTTCCCAGTTCTTTAACAGAGAAGATACTGCTCTGAAGCCCTGCCAACAATCTGTTTAACATAATCCACAGCACCAAACCTTTGCCTTCAATGTCACAGTGGTTAAAAAACAGGCCTCTTGGGAAAATAATAAATAGAAAACCCGCAACTGTTACACCAATTTTATTATTTCAGACATTGAGTTTAAAAAAAACCCACCTGCTGATCCAGGTAGAGGTGCTACCAGAGGCTGAATGAGCTCAATGCTAATGCAGATTTGGCTGGTCCAGTGTAGAGACAACTAACTCTGACCACATTAGGTGCAAGCCAAAGAGAAAAGGCTGCCCAGAGATAACATATATTTTTTTAAATATTGGAACAGGAATAGGAATAGAATTTTTCAAACAAAAAGTTTCTTTTAGTTATTGAAGCCCATAAAGAATTCAACAAAATTTTCATTTTTCACTCTGCAGAACAATTTAGCAAAACTGCAACTAGCCATGTTTGGGTAATGCATGTCAAAACTCAAAATGTGAAGGGAAAAAAAAAATGTTCTAAAGTTTTACTGTCCACTGTGACGTTTCCCCCAGATTGTCCAGATTGGATAAGGAACATCTTAGGCTTCCTCAGCTGCTCTAACACACAGAACCAAAATATTAGAGCTTGCTATTCAGTGTCGTTAACTGCCAGGTTAATGGCAAGTCAAGGGTAGCTCAAACATCCAAGAAATTTCTAAACTCACTTCTGGACTTCGTAGTCCAGAGATCAAATCCTGGTGCCAAGGAGGAACTGTGTTCAAAAGGATGATTCAATCTTCAGTTGTGTCCTGCAACTGGGCATCTTACAGCTCACTGAACTACTGACTGATATTGTCTGTGGATGTAAGAAAAGATTTGAAGAAACAGATGATGAAATTAAGTGATGGAAAAAGGGTTAAATACCTCCCCTGTCTTTCTGATGTACAAGCCCCTTGGCTGAACGAAGCTCCATTGTGCCTCAGAGCTTATTTTTTTTGTTGTTTTTGTTCCCCAGCCATACCGGTTGGTCTAACAAAAACTGTATTTTCTCTGCTGAACTTCTCTTTCTATATAAAACTGTAGACGTGTTAGAGGGGTCTGTCCGAAAATAATTTGCTTTAGTCGTGGCTTACAAGAAATAAATTGGTAAGTTCTCAACCCACTTTGTCCTGAGTAATTCTTGAGTATTGATTCTGTCATGGACCTGACTTTGTTTTCTGCAGAATGACAAAGATATTTAGTAGCTCAGGGATGGTTCCAATCTTTGTCATGTGTTTTAAAGAGCATAGTTAAAAAATCTGTTGAAGAGAGTTTGGGTGAGTGAGCATATGTCTTTCACTCATAAGCAGATTAGGTTATACAGAGTTAAACAACCTATTGCTGCAAAGTCTTTGGGGCAGGGATAGTCTTTCTGCTCCAAGTTTAATGGCTTGCAGCAATAAGCTCGTGGCTCTTAGCAACTGCTGAAACACAAAAGGTAAATAAGGGTGTTTAGAGCTCGATTATAGGCCTTTGCTCTACTTGGCAGTTGTTTATTTGGGTGACTCCCATGTACTTTGGTGTTACTGCAGGCCACACTGTCACCTAGGTACATATTGCAGAACTGGCCCAGAAAAAAGAGACAGTGCTACTTCTGATTGCTTTCTGTGACCAAAAGAAAAGATAAAAAAAAAAAATCATCCTACAGGGTTATTATTCTGGCCTTTCTTTGATCATTGACTTCACTTAATTTAAAATTAAAGAGAGATCAGAAAGAATAAATGCATATTAAATTAATAGCACCTATTCAAAGACTTGCATATTGCAGATAACAAAGTAATGTTCACAGAAAAGATAGAGATACAAAATAGGATGGAATTTCCCCTACTTGTTATCATTTTCAGAAGTTCGTATTCATGCTCATTTAATCATTACCATAATCTGTAGAGAAAAATGGCCATGACAATCTGTATCTCACTATACACACATACACATGTATATTAGCTGGAGAGAAAACACATGACCTGGTTCTTTTCTCCCTTATTCAGGCATTACATATACAGGATTGTTTGTCCAGGGTGTGGATGACCCAAACGTCATTTTTTCTTTATGCATAGGGTCTTCAGACTTCCATCGTCTTTTGTCCACAGGCATTGCCAAATCACCAGGTTATATCAGAACTGAAAAAAAGCAATGGATTTTTTTTGCTGTGGAGAACAGAGTTGGGGGTTCATGCTAAGAGGACTCTATGATTCTTTCTCTGTGTCAGTGGCTTGAGTGTCACGGCATTCCAATAAACGGAAACAGTCTTGAGTTTTGGTTCACAGTTCAGTATTATTTATTCTTTTACGAGTTATAGGGTGAGCAAACTCTGTGGTGTTAAAACAAGAATCCAGTTTCCCCTCTTTTATTTAATGTTTTTATTGCTGTGTTGCAGAGTGTCACTGAAGCCTTCTTTGTTATGACCACAGAATCACACTGGATGATGTGAGTGGTGTGACCAGCTCAGAGAGCAACCTGGTGTGACTGGGAAACCCTGTAGATCTAACCCACACTTTGGATTCAGAGTGACTTGAGCTTCTTTGGTATTCCAAGCACTTCTTTGGTGTTCCAAGCCCTAAATCATCCATTTAAAACCGACTTTCATCCCTTGAAATAATGATATTTTGAGGTGTCATGTTAGACGTATCAGTGGAGGCTTTGCTCTTGAAATAAATGAGACCAGGATCAGGATGTGGTTGTTTTGCCAGGAGAGATTTTGAAGAAGGATCTCTCTCAAAGGTAGATGGAGGCTCTGCACAGTTTTGTACTGTACAAGCCCCTTTGATTAAGCTCTTTTCATTTTCAAATTACTTAATTACCATTCCTCTTGCTTTCAAATCAAAACGTGCAACAGCTTATCTCAGTCATATGAGAAGGCTGGTAAAGAAGGCCATATCACCAGGAAATTAAAAAATAAAATAATGAAAACGCCAGTCGGCCTCAAGAAAAGAATGAAAATTGATTCTTACTAATGTTATGTATTAATTACACTTACCCCTATTTAATGTCACCATTATATTACACTGAGCAGTGCTCAGTAACCCTGGTGTAAGAGGCAGTCTTGTCCACAGTTAAAGATTTACTGCTAAACTCCGCTGTCTTAAATTACTTTCAAGGACCAGAAATATTATGATGAATATAATGAATAAATGAAATTTCCTTCTTTATCTTTTTCAAACAACTTCAAAATTAATTTATATGGGTCAGATTTTTAGGCAGAGGCAATTTTCAGATCAGTCTAGAGTATGCATGTGCCAGAATGGGAAGCCAATAGGATACTAAAGGGAGATTGATCCTCGCTTCACCAACCAAAAAAATTCCCAAATAAATTTGAAAAAGTATAGACTTTTCATAAGCGTATTGTGAAGGAAGTTTGTTCAAAAGGCTGTTAAATGTTTCTCAGTAGGTGTTGAGATATTCTGACATTTTAACATTGATATTTTTGAACACTTTGGAGTGTCTTACTTTTTCAGTGGAAAAAGCAGTCAGTTGTGCCAAAATGTTCAATGGCGCCACCTACAGTTTGCCAAATTTTCATTCAGTTGAAAAATAATGGATTGTGATTAGTATTACAGAAATCCCATGGTAGAATCATAGAATGGTTTGGGTTGGAAGAGACCTTAGAGACCATCTCATTCCAACCCCCCTGACATGTTCAGGGGCACTTTCCACTATCCCAGATTGGTCCAAGCCCCATCCAACCTGGTCTTGGACACTTCCAGGGATGGGGCATCCACAGCTTCTCTGGGCAACCTGTGCCAGGGCCTCACCACCCTCATAGGTAAGAATTTCTTCCTAATATCTGATCTACATCTGCCCTCTGTCAGCTTAAAACCATTCGTCCTTGTCCTATCACTACATTAGTGAGCACTGCTTTCCAATATTTTCTGTGGAAATGTTCTTTTCAGAGTGATCATTTTTGTTCTATAAATTTTCTACATATTTATTAAAGAGAGCATGTGGAAGAAATCTTTCATGCTTGAAAAAAGTCTAGAATGCATCATATCAGTATGAGTGAGAAGCATTCTGAAGTCCCTGTTTTTTTTTTTTTAAATTTCCTTTGGTTTAAAATAAAGAATTTAATTTTGATTTAATACCCTGAAAAAAAATCCCACAAAACCAACCAAACAACAACAGCAACAAACCCTCACCAACTCCCACAATTTTTGTTTAAATAGTTTTTTATGTTTTTCAGAAAATTAATTTTGCAGGTACCCTTACTGAGAAGAAACTCTGCGGCCAAATTTGTACTAAGGAATGTGTGCTCTGTGGAATGGCTGAGGTTTCCCATTATTCTCACATATAGTGGTGTGGTAGGGATCCACCATGCTCTGTGAACACAGCTCTTATCTATTGAAGTAAGATCAGTTCAACCTTATTCAGTTCAATAACTCAAGCAATTTTGTCTCTTACTTGATAAAAACTCTTTCTTTCTTAGCTTTTCTTCTCTAGTGAAACTTAACTGTAGAGCTGAAAAAAATCGATCAGCTCTTCTGTTACATCATTGTCCAGAATGGAATTTTTGCTGTAGGACGGATGGTTCAAAAAGTAAATGGTTGAAAAAACAAATAGTCAAAAGAGTAAAAAGTCAAAAAGTAAATAGTTAGTGTCTATAAACACAATCCAAACCATGCTGGTAGTCAGGAAAGTTGATTTTAGTTGCTAGATTACTTTTAACTATTTCCTCTAATCTCTAGAACTTCTCCATAATTACTTATTTCCACAAATATGCTGTTTTAGAAGGTTGATCATGCTATTTTATGTTGAAAGAGCACTAGAGATCAGACTCCTGCCCATGGCTGGCATGAAGGTCACTTACCACTGCTTGTCTCCTGAGTGTACAGCAGTTTGTGTACATATTGAAAACTTACAAGTCCAGAACAAATCTATATCCTGTTCAGGCTAGCCTTGAAAAATCAATAGAGTTGGCAAAGTTTCTCTGTCTGTGACCTCCCAATACTGTAATTACAAAGTCACAATGGATGTAATTGCTCTATAAAGCTTCCACATACCATGGAAGTACATAATCACTGAGAATAACATTGACAAGGTATACTTTGTACATTATGGGGTTTTTTTTCCTCAGGACAGTAAGGCTCCATTTAGGGTGTGTTGTGGCAGGAGGTCTGGGTGTTTTTTTCTTCCTGGAATGATGAAGTGCAAACAGTTCTCTCTTTCAGACCTGGAGGTTACAGGTGTGCCACCATGTTATCCATATCACTGCAGCATTCTTCACCGCTCTCATCATGCCTGTAAAATAAACTGGGCTCTTGCTCATGCCTGAGTATATACACTGTTAAAAATTTACTGTCACCTCCTGATTTATGGACTTGCTTTGCAAAGTTCTGAGCTTAGTGCTGGGTGACACGGCCTCTTTGAGTTGTTTCAGCTCTTCCACACCACAATAATCTGATGATTGTTTCAAAGAGATCCTGGACTTTTGAACAGTCCAAGGACTGTGATTACAGCAAAGCCACCTCTAAGTTCAGTCAGTGACGAACTTCAAATGGCTCTGGAATTCAGGCTGAGGCAAAACTTTGGAGTTGCAGGAGTGTTTTTTAAAATCTTCAGAGCTTCTGGTTCTTAAAAGCCCATCTCAACATCTTTTCAGAACTACTCTTCTTAAAAAATATTTTTCTTTTTCCATCTGCAGAAAGAAAAGGCAGAATATTAAGCAAGCTTTGAGTATTTACAGAGCTTGGCTACATAAAAATCATTTAGCCCTAAGTTTGCTTCAAACACTTCATACTTTACTTTATTATTTTCATGGACAGGTTTATTTCCTGCTAATGCTGTATCACAGTTGGGGTTTTTTTTACACGTTACTTAAATATTTACTTTTTGAAACATTCATTCTACAGCAAAAATTCAGCTGTGGACAATACTGTAACATAGTTTGTCAGAGCTACAAAATCTGTCTTAAAAAAGACACGCGGCAAATAATTTGCAGCAGGTGTACAAAGAATTGGGAGAAGCTACCACTGGTCTTTTGACAGACCAGATCAGCCACTGCCAAAGCTGACTTTCTGATGATGTACAGAAATCAGTCCTTCTGACTCAAGAATTCTTGAACTTCTTCATGATGCGGATAATGTCTTCACATGAAAAGAATCTCACAAACACTGTGAATATCCAAAAGTTTGTCTCTGTACTTGTTTTAATCACATCAGGCTCTCAGTGGAAATGAAAAGATATTCTTAGAGGGAAAATTCTGTGGCCCAGATGGCTACTTTTCAATGATCTGAATCTTCCCCTTCACATGCTTCTTTCTCCCTCTCTTGATATTAGAGAGCTCCAAGTGGTCAGATCACTTAGGTGCCTTTTACACTCCTTCAGAGGCACATAGATCCCTATTGTGACAAGTTGCATTAGCGGAGAGTGATTTTATGTGAATATTGTACTTTCTTATGATCTAGTCACGGGGAATGTGGACAAAGGATCAGATCTGCTTGACTCTTGGCTGCAAAAGTGGGTGCAACAGCACATAGTGGGATCCTGCATAGGGAGGAACCCTATCAGAAAGGGCACTCCCCAAGTAAAGCTTGATGGATGGCCTCTTCTCCACTATCAAAGGATTAACACACCACATGACTGCCTAGAACACAGTCACACAAGCCTCTTCTGTGATATGTTGGCTATGTGTTTCCATCTTGTAACTTTACACGTGGGTTCTCACACAAATAAAGAGAATAAAACTTCTTGAAGAGAAGGAGAGGCTTGGTAAAGCCCTCTTCCACTGCCTAAAGGATGGCACGGAAAGATGAACTCAGACTCTTGCCAAGTGTGCACTAAAATAGGTCCAGAGGCAGTGGTGACATTGCAAGACAGGACTTTTAACACAGGCACTGTGCTTACTATGGAAGCGAGTAAGAGCTGGAAGTCTCCCTGGAGAGGCCGTCGGATCTTCTTAATTCTTAGGGATTTAAAAGACTTTTTTTATATATCCTGTTCAGGCTATGAATTATGGGCAAGACTGTAAGCAACCTAGTCTACTGTGGAAGCAAGAGATAGAACTGGAGATCTCCAGAGGTCACTTGAAGCTTGACTGATGCTGTAGATCTACGATTTTAGGTAGATCTATGATTTTAGGTTGATCTACGATTTTAGGTAGAGAAGTGCGGCAGACACGGCAGCATCCAAGTAATACAAAATCTTGTTCCTAGAGCTCTGTTCTGAAGAGAAAACCACAATGTCCTGTGCTGCCAGGGACAGGAAGAAAGTATGATCAGATCCTAATGGTAAAGAGAGAGAAAAAGGTCCACAGCATGTCCACATCTCTTACTTTGACCTTAAAATCTGGAGCTACTGTCTAGGTCATGAAACTCTCCTTGATCTCTGCTCCATCCATGTTTGAATCAGCTTTGTAGAAAGATTTACAAATGTGGCCTTTTAAGCCTGATTTTGTAAGGACAGGAGGACTCTGTGATCCTTCACAGTGTATCTGTGAGATGTCCACAGTAACCTGTTAACCTTTTGGCAAATTTCATCTCATTGGATAAGTTTTGAGAAAGAGTTAAATTTTCAAAGGAAATGAATTCCTAGGCAATTTTTCCCTCCTGAAGACAGATATCTGAATAGATAAAAGAGAACTAAATAATGCAGCTATTTGAGGAGTTCTGCAAATGAGAATCCACTTTTTATCAGTTTGTGTATCTATGTATCTAACTATCTCAAACTTGTATACTCCCTTTATTATGAATACTCTTATGCACAGTACATGCCCGGAATAGCAATACATGCATTTCACCTGATTCCCTTCTCTGGTTGCATTCCACGTTTAAGGATTAGGATCTTAAATACATACATAGGAAAGTGTGAGTCAATGACTATGTTAAAACCATAGTTACAGAGAAGATTAAAAGTGTTCTCTTTCTATCAACTACTTATACCTTCTAACTCTGGTGTTCATGCTTTCATATCTAAATCAGTTTCAGTGAAGTGTTCCAGCTTCAGATTTGTCAATATTGCACCGTATCTGTATCAAAATTCATTTTACTTCACATTTCTGGTTCCTTTTTTCTGAGACTGGCTCAGTCAAAACTCCTCTATCATAGCTGGTGTGGGAACATTACAAACATTACATTAATTTATTGTATTAAGGTATAGTTAAAAAGACATTAATAATACCATAACTTTAATTTAAAGAGCTGTGTGGTAAAAATGTGGGGATGTAAGTGGTCTGTCAGTGTCTACTGTTGATTATATAAAACTGTAGTCACATAACTCAGAACTCAAACTCTATATCATCAAAATATTAATGCCTTTGAGAAGGAATTTAAGGATGACATAAAAGCTGGACTCCGCAACAGAAAGATTTAAAATAATCCGCAAATGTTTCTTAGGACTAAGGGAGTTACACAGGAATGACCTCAGATGAATTTCTGAACTCCAAAATTCCTCCTATAAGCCATGTGAGGGTGTGTGTAGAGTTTCTATTTCTTTTTCTTTTTTACTAGTGGGTAATTAATCATTTTTTTGCAGCGTATCAAGAGGAGTAGAGTCTCAGCCCTTTTCACTTGTAAAATCTGGGCTAAATATCATTGTGAAAAATACTCTTAAGCTTCAGGACAATTCAGGAGGGCTCAGTAAACTTATCACTGTTGAAATTCCATAGACAGCATCAGGCAGGAGTCAGATAAAGTGATGATAATAGTCCTTGTGGGTGTTAATGTGTTCAGGTGAAACCCTTACCCTAGCCTGGCCTCTTAAAACAATTTTGACTCATTTGTTCCATTAAGGAGTCTTAGAAACACCAATACAGTGTAATGGAGTTGAGAAGGGGGGATAAGGCAGAATTTTCTCTACAGGGTCATGGTGGAAAGCAGATGTGATATCTAAAAAGTGTGTTTTTGAAAGAAGAAGTAAGGCTGGCAGGATGGGAAGAGACAGCCAGGCAGGAGGGAAAATTCAGGCCTTCAGTACGAGACATCTGAAGAGCTCTGCCAATGCCCAAGTCTAGTTTCACCAGGAAGAGGGGAGTGGTAAAGGGGAGCAAGGGTGGGAAGTTTCTTTAATGTTAGTGGAGTAACACATTTCCCATGTTTTTGCTGGCATTTGGCCCTCATCAACTTTCCTGCCTGGTTGTCTGAGTCACAGCAATTCAGTCTCTGTCCGGAACAACTCCAGCCAGTTCAGTCCCTATTGACCAAATGTCAATGATTTCCTTCTTTATTTTGGAGTGCTTGTTTTGGTAACCTCTATTCATGGAGGAAGTCTGGATCTGATAGCTTTCCTGTTTCATTTCCTACCTGCGTTTTATGAGTGATCATCTTTCCTTGTTCTCAAGCAGCAAGTCTCCATGCAGTTTCCCTTCTGGAATGATTTTTGCCATTCTTTTGAATTCCCTAAAGAGGTGCTGAACATTGAAGGAAAGACTTTTCTAGTAGGTTTGAAGCACAGCTATGACTGGGACCACAGCCTCTGTCAAAAAAAAAAAAAAAAAGAGAAAAAAAAGAAGTGTGTGAAAAAGATCACAGAAGATATTATGTTGGATATCAGCTTAGATTCACCCTTGAATGAGTAGAATATGTTTTGATAATATCCATCTAACTCTTGCTTGCATGAATTGAATTTTCTCCCTGCAGTAACATCAGAATAGAAAAAGCAGCTACAAAACAGATAAGATTTGTATCTTTTTAAGAGAAAAAGTGAAAAGTAGTGTTCGGAAACAAATATTTTATGTTCGTGTTCAAGATAATTTTTGAGTTTTGCTTTGGGTTCAGATTAACTTTTCATAAAATTTTTGAAATTTATTTCTTAATTTTAATCAACTGGAGAGCAGAGAGTTGTTTTACACTCATAAGATGGGGGTACGCAGCTCATTTGCAGAGGATAAATCCAATCGTACTTTCAGCCCACTATAAATACACTGATTTTAGACGTCTTACTAAAGGTTCACACTGCTGCACAGAAGATGAGAATTAGACTCTCAATGAATTGACAAGTTTTTGTCGTGAAGAGTCATGTCACAGATACTTTCTCCTGTGTGTTGAGCAAGTCAGTGTTTGTGGAGCTCACTCTGCACCCGCTTCACTGAATCCCTGCATCCTTGTGCTGCTTTTTAATATCTAGTTACCTCTAAGTGATAGCCAAATGTAGGATTTGGAATGTTAAATTCATATTTATGTCCACTAATGGAAATAATAATTTTTAGAATCAAAGAATGGCTTGGGTTGGAAGAGACCTTAAAGATCATCTTGTTCCAACCTCCCTGCCAGAGGCAGGGACACCTTCCAACTAGACCAGGTTGCTCAGAGACTCATTAAGCCCAGGGATGGGGAGTGTCACTTTGTCCTGGTTCCAGCCAGTTGAGAGGAAGGAAGGCTGAGGGAGTGGTTGGGTATTGTCAGGGATGAGCACTCGCATGCCAATTGTTCATTTCTTGTAAACACTCTATCATTAGAATTGTTGCTGTCACCGCTCATTTTCTTATCTCATTGCTCTTTCCAGAAAATTGTCATCTCAAACCATGATCTTCACCTTTTGTGCCTCCAGTTCTCCTCCCCATCCTGTTGCAGGTGGAGGGGTATGGTGAGGGGGCAGTGAGCAAGCAGAACATGGTTTGGTGTGTTTTAGTGGGAACACTAAATTGGGGAATCCCGTTCCTAAACCACAACACATTGCAATTATATTTTTAGCAACAGCTGTGGTACATGAAGAATAATTGATGAGTATTTCCCATACAAAGAGATGTTATGATACTTCTCAATTCTTTCTCCCAGCATGCTTTCTTCTTACAGATAAATACACGTTTCAGATACTCTACTAATTGAAGTCATTATTAATAACTCAGAAAATTTTTCTTCCAATCTACTGAGATATTTTTGAGCTAATGATATCAGAAAGAGACTTTTTTTCCATGTATTTATTCCTCTTGCATGGAATCAGAGGGTTCATTTCATATTTCATAGCTGTAATAGCCACTGATTTCCTTCTGGAATGCATAAGAAGTTCCTTTTATCACCAGTGGAAGTCATATATTCATGTTAAGTTGAGAACAGGCCCTGATTCATAACCATTTTTCTTCAAGTATAGCTGTAATATCAGAAATATACCAGATACTTTTTATTTTCATTTAAAAAATATATAGATTTCATTGGAAATCCTGCACAGACTTAATTACTGTTTTTTAAAGCTGCTTGAAAATCTCTTCAGGGACCCTTTCCATTATATTTTTCATATCAAGGTACAACCTTTTTTTTTGGTCAGCTATATTCTTTCTTAGCTAACCTTTTCATTTTGTCAATTCTTTTCTTGGACACCAAAAATTTTTCCTTAGCAATACTTCATTCTACATTCACACCTGAACACCTAAGTCTCATTCCAAAAACTATATAAAACAGGGGAAAAGCCCCTACTTACCCCAACTGACTATGGATCAGACCTATGATAGATCTCACATCAAAATTCGAAGAATTTTGGTTTAGTACGGATGTTCCATCTTTTCTGAGAATGAAGTGAACGGAAACCCCACATCTAGATATTTATTTATTTTTGTCTGTCTTGTTGATTTTGTTAGTTGTTGAGTCAGTTTTTCCATTGCTATAGTTTCCCCACACTTCATTAAATTCAGTCCAATTCAGCAATGCATTTGAAACCGTTTGTTTCATATATTCACACTACCAAACATATTGGGAATGTTTGGCTACAAGCAGCAAAATGCTAAAGCATGAGCATAATTTCCTACAGTCTTTGACCTAGGCCAGTAAGATCACCATTAATTTCCAGAGGTTAATTCATTTACATAAAATTTACAGCATTATACTGGTTTTATTCCACTATTTCTATTTTGTTCCAATTCCTTTCAGTTTTATTTTCTTCTCTTACTGGTTTACATCTCATCAACTTACCAGCACGTGATAATGACACTTGCTTAGTAATATACTGCAGTAGATGTCAAAAAACCCTTATCTTTTTTAAATGCCTGTCTGGGGTACAGACAATAATCTGGAGCTTGGGAGGTGCAGGGTATAAGGGAGAACGAAAGCCTTGTTTTGCTCTCCTCATTTTTGCATTTAGTCAGCATACAGAGGCCCCAGATAACAGTTCACTAAAGCTGAATTCTGCTTCATGGGCACTCACAGTCCAAACATTTTAGAGTTTAATTGGAGAGTACATATAAATTTTACCATGCAAAGTTGAGATGGTGGTGTTTGAAAAGGCTTCTCCATGTTCACAAAGGAGTACAGCTGAGGATACAGTCCAGTTCTTCAAAGAGCTGGCCTGGGGGTCTTCTAAGGGTTGGTCATGTGCACACCAAAGAAAGGAAGGTGTTCGGTCCATATTTGAACTTATAAAGTTGTGTCTTGAAACATCAGAAAAACTGGGATATCAGCACAAATGTCTGTATGTTTCCACTTGGTTTCATTTTTAAAAAAGAGTAATGAAGAAATGTTTATTCATGTATATCTATATATATATACAAATATATATTTCTATATATAAGAGGTTTCTTTCCAGCTAAAGTGATAAACATGCATCTTCTCTGTTTTCAACTTCAATACATTTACTGACATTTTTTCTGATTCTGCTCCATTGATTTTAACTGGTTCTTTTCACATTTCCATTTCCATTATTGCTTTTCATAGAAAGAGGCTGGTAGGTTACAAATGTGGAAACATTCTGTAAATGAACTACATAATCTGTGAATAAATTGCAGTTTCTTCAGAAACAGTAAATGAATCATCTATAAAGACGTACAAGAGAGTTCCTATTTTCATAACCTGTATGTTTTATAAACTCATAAATGCAGCAGGCGAGCAAGTCAGAACGGAGTTGCAACATTTTGCTAAATCATTCTACCACAATTTTTTTTCTTTTAATTATACGAATAAAAGCTTATGGTGACTATTATCCTTATAAAAGAACCCTTTTCTCTCCTGTCCTTTTTTCTTCCTCAGTACAAATTCTTGCATTTTTTTCTTCTGAGGATTTTTCCAGACTGTCAATATGTTTTCCCCAAAAGTACATGGCAAGTGGCAAAATGCATTAGAGCTATTACTTTCCTCAATGACTTAAATTCCCAAACACTGAACTTTTAAGAGTTTCATGTCCTTTGGGTTATGCAAAGCTTGGTCTGTATCAGAATAGGAGACAAGCTAATGGCATTGTGTTTACCTACTTCTATAACTTCGATTAATCACCCAAAGAGCCCAAATGATAGGCAGCTCTAAACATTACTAAAAGCTACTGGTTGGCACCATTTGTTTTGGTTGAGGGCACCAGAAGGAAATGGAGATTTGTTTTTGTAATTAATTTAAAGATATATAAAGAATCAGTTCAACATCTTTCAATCACTGATGATTTATGAGGCTGTATTAAATAATTCCTTATAGAGGTGAGCTGTTTTCACGTAGAGCCCTTCAGTGAAAAAAGCAGCCCTTCAGAAAGCAAGCGGTCAGAACAGTTCTGAAGGTGCCATTTTATCCAAGTGTTTTCAGAATAGCACAGGATATGTCTAGAAAATGTACTTGTGATTTTATATGTAAACACACACACAAAGTGCAACATCATTTCCTATGTGTGAGAGCACACATGCAATCACGCACAAATCTTCTTTCATGCTGAGTTTAAGGAGATCAGTGCACTGTGAAGCTCCACTGAACTCTCTATTTGGTCCCACAGTCACCTCTGTGCGTTCAAGTCTGATAAAAGAATTGGCACATCCTGCCTGAATATGACCATGATGGTCCAATAAAAGTAAAAGTGATTGAGAGCTGTAGCTATAGGATGCCAAAAAAACCCATTTCAGGTTGTGCTGCACCGAGTCCAACAGTTCACCTAAGGCAGATGAAACGCTTCTGAAGCTAATGAGTGTCCTGTGTTTGGGTGGGATATGTGATTGCAAATGTACCTTTAGTCTTTGTTTGCATGCATAGGCTCTACATGCTTGATCAGTAATGGGTTTTGGGGGACCCTTGGATAGTAATACAGAGGTTTTTGTAATGAGAGTGAAATTTTGAGTCTAGTGAAGGGAACAACGAAACGATCACAGGGAAGTCTTACATTTCACCCTGCATAACTTGATTTTTTTCTTCCTTTCAAAAATATATAAAAATTTTCCTTCCATTTCGGATAGCCCTGACCAGGTAAAGTATTATTTCTATCACTAGTGCCTTGGAAACTTTGGGAGGTTATTCACTAATGAATTACAGATTGTACAGCATCTATACATGAGTCTCTTGAAATTAATTATGTATACATATATATATATATACACACACACACACAAACACTGTTTCACTGTATGTTCAAGAAGTTTGAACACGTAAAGAGCAATTGCTCACTCAGGTAGTGTTTGAAAACATCAACATGAATTTCCATTTTGATCCTATTCAGGATTTAGCCACCTGTACATGCACAAGCACAGAAACCACCTACGAAGCTCACACAGTGAGATTTTTAATGGAGAGCACTCATATTTTTAGTTAAATTATGGTATGTGTCATTCCTGCTAGAAACAGGTGCATTTATACTATCTGTAATCAAATGACTATCCCCATATTCATCCAAAGAATGCCTCTGAGAAACAACATGCTTTTTATGAAACCCAAATAAATGATTTCTAAGAAAAAAGAGATACAAGAGAGCAGATCTTCCCCCATGGCTGATTGCACTCCTCAGCTGATGCTGGTGATAAATTTCCTGATAAAACCGGGAGGGACTTTCACAGGGGAACTTTACTTTTAAAACAGCTTTGTAAGACTCAAACTTCCTTACATTGCAGATCTGCTGATCCCTGTTGTCTAACTGTGGTTACATGTGCTGACTCCAGTTTCAAAAATAATTTCTTAATCACTTTTGGCTCATCTTGGGTTTTCGCATTGCAAAGCCGATGCAGCTGTGGAAGGATGGACCAGATTCCATTCTCCCTCACACCTCATCAACATCAATGTTAATTAAGTTCTAGGTTTGGGGCCAAGTTACACCCTGAGATACAAATGGCCTCCAGACTGGGGCAAGGGCTCTTCTCTTCATTTGTGCCGTGCCTGGCATGATGTGGTTCATGGATCATGCCTGAGATTCCTGGGAACTGCTGCAGTAAAGATAATATAAAGCAATGTTATAGCCCTTAAGTAAATGATGGTAATTCCTTCACGCACAGCAGTAGGGTTGGGGTCAGCAGGCCAAATTTGTGTCTATATTGTACAGTGAGCTGTGGCCCTGCTCTTCTGACTGTCCAAGCTGGAGAACATGGTGGAGCTCACTGTGATTTTCTCCTTTCCTCATGCAAAGAAAAGCAGAGGGTGCAGAGAAGTGGACGAAGTTCACATGTCGTTCTGGGAGCAGGGAAACACTGCCAGACGAGCACATTCTGTGGCTGCAAACAAGCTAATTCATCCCTTTAACGTATTCTGCCACAAACTGCTTCCTTCTTCAGGAAATCAAACGAGCTGCTCCATTAAATGCTTTAGACCTGCGATACCTTTCAGGTTTTTGTTTAGTTCAAGCAGACAAGTCCTCGTCCCAGCACAAACCTGGCTTTCCCCCTCTCTCTGTCTTTCCCTGCAGTGTTACTTGAGTCCTCATTTTCGAACGCCGTAATAGCATGGAATAACTATTTAGTTGAACACAATCACACAATTGTGTGACAAGACAAATGTAATGTAGAGCACAGGGGAAATGTGATCCTAAACTCAGGGCATCCATTCTGCATCAGAACAGTCGAGAGCTATGTAGTTTTTGAAAGCCAGTCTCCTCTTGACAATTACCTTCAATTAATGGTACACTGCACTAAGCAGAAAATAAAAACTATGCCATTACATCCTTCAATGCAGGCTGGAATGGTTCCAGGTTGGCTCTAAACTACCCTAAAGAGCCAGTGTTCATATTACATAGTTATAACTTTACAGGCCTAAAAGAATATGAATCAACAGTCATTTAGGCTGTCCCCTGCACTTGACAAAGCTTATGTCTGAGACTTTTAATCCTGATGTAGCCGGGATATATGGAGGCTGTTTTGTGTCCAAAATACAAACCTGTCCACAAACATTGCCTTTGCTACTTTAAAACCTAATAGCTGCCATACAGGTACTTCTTTCATTGGTATGTATTCCACAGAAATCTACTGAAAGAGCGAAACCACGCTTGTTTTTTGCAAAGTCTTTACTATGAGCTTTACGTTGGCATCCATGCACTTGAACACAGGTCCTTTATGTATATGTTCTCTGATGCATGGGCTTTGGCTAAGCTCTGCAAGCAAGAGAGTGATCAGCCAGGATTGCAGAGTATGAGTTGTCCCAGGATGCACCAAACTGCCTGTCCCAGTCCAATCCCACAGTGGAGGGAGAGGTGGGATCCTTGGGAGCAGTTGTCACCTCTCAGCTATTCCTCCCTGACCTACATTGCATGGCCTTTGGCAATGTGATGATTTTGATGCACGAAAAGGCCACAAGGATTGGCTGTCCAGGCTAGAGCTCATACAAAAGTTATGATTAAAGTGTTGCGAGTGAAAGACAATGCTCTGAAAAAAATTGAAGCCTTGCGATTTTAATTGTCTCACTTGTTTTTAGGACTTATGCCGCAGTGAACTAAAGTATTTTCTAAGTTGCAGCTTGGCTAAAATTTTCCGGTCAAAATGACCTTGGATCTGAAAACATGCTTACAATGAGGCAATATCTTTAAAGGGAAACACCTCATTTTAATATGAAAATACATTTTCTTCAGTTTTCAGCCAGAATGTTTGGCTTTCAAAGACAGACCTTCTTTGGGTTTGCTTCACGTTGCTAGTTTTTAATTAGACTTTTCAGTATATCAAACAAACATAAACATTTTCCTCTGATGTGTTTAGAACAACTCTCAATACACTCTAAGAACCAAACTGGGGCAGTTGTTCCTGTGTTTTGCTGGTTTTCAGCCTGATTATGGAGGTAGCCTTAGCTCTCAGAGATGCCTAACCTGGTGCTCAGCACCATCCATCACCACAGTCCTCAGCAACAGAGAAGCTGGAGCAGTCTTTGGACTCGAGGTTTTTGCACTCATAGCTGGAATAAATAGCTGGGAAATACCAGAATATGTGATTTCACTTGATCATTTCTCATGTGGGACCAAAAAGTCCTGCAGGTTTTCCCAGTGAGCAGTGTTAAATGATCATAACAGGTTACTGGATGTCCATATTTTTCAATTTAATTACTAATAAGCTGCTGATGCAGATTTTTACTTTTTCCTTAGTTTGCAGTTGCAATTTTTCAGCTTTTCTTGTTTCTTTTTAGCTAGCCATACAGTGATTTTTTCCTCATGTTCTTCTTGTCTCTGACACTCCAACCAGTACTTTTGGCAGCTCTGAAGAGAGACCAGTGCACATCGTATCTCTCTGGGACATTGCAAGGCTTTACCAAAATCCCTTATTATTTTGAGATATTTGGAACATAAACCTTGCCATATGGAATGCAAAAATGAAAGTTTATCAATAATATCTAGGATGACAGTGGTTTAATTGTATGATGTGACAGAGTTTAATTGCCTTGTTTCCCTAAAACTCTTCATGTAAACTTTCATTCAGATTAACCTTTAATTACTAATACAGCTTCATCTGGCCCCAAAATATCCACACGACTTAGAGCTTTGCTTCTGAAACACGTGATTATTCAGACCCAAAGAGAAAAAGATGTGCTCAATGCACAAGATGCCAAACTGAGATTAAACCCACTAAGGTCTACAAAGCCTTCTGCAAGAATGATAACTATCTTTGTCAAAATCCCAAGCAAAAACATGTACGTCAAGTGAGATTGTCGATAAAATATGAATATCAGGGTAGGACTAAGTTGTGGGTTAGTTTCAAAGAATTTATTTTTCTCTGAGATGCAAAAATTATCTCAAATCTTACAACCCATTTCTGAACATTGCATTTATAAATTCTGATGACATGTGTAGTTTCCTTCTATGGCAACACGTAACTACAAAAGACTTGTTTATTAAATGTATCTGTGCATTTCTGTGGTTCACTGAGAGTTTTGGGGTACTAATTTTTCAATTCTAATATGTCTGTCATTCATTACATGCATGCCCGCAAACCTACAGCTGTCTCACACTGGACATGTTCACTGTAAAAGATGAAAAACCAAAGATGGGACGTCTGATTCCCACAGAGACATCATCTGCCACTGCATAATTAAAAGGGTTTTATCTAGGTGACATGATGGGGATTTCTTTGCTTTGCAGAGCTGTTCTGTGCTGCAGTAACCCTATTATTCCAGGAGATCCTCATGTTAATCTCAGCCCAAATTCTTCCCCGTTCCCCACTGTAATATTTATCTGGGATGGAGTAAGGTTTAATTTAAGCATTTCTTAGTGGTTTATTTATTGGGCATTGCTTGCTAACTCAGATCTGTACAACACAAAACACAGAAACAACCATCAGTTTTTGCTTCATGGATAATGCAACTGGAGTCATTGAAGCTTAGTCTTTATTTATGGGAACAGATTGTATTCTGACATCATGAAGTGTCAAAAAACACCTGCTGATGACTAACTGATTTTACTGTGCATGTAGCATGAGCTGGAGAATTCACTCTGTAACTGTGTTAAAAGGAAATTTATTTCTGACCCTTTTACCTCTTGATTCATAGACTTTCAGCAACAGAGACTCTACAACATTAAGGGATTAACTACACTAAGATGTGGTGAGTGGCACACTGCAGTCAGGGTTAAATAAACAGGACAACTTTGGCTTTTAGGCATTTGCTTCTCTTCTTTGACTGTAAAAGGTACTGGCATCAGGATCATCCTACCCAGGTGATGTTCACTGTTTAGTGGAAGGGAGGAGAAGGCACTGGGACTATTCCCCTGTGCTGAGAAAAGATGGTGTAAGACCACCAAATGTTTCCTTTATGTGGTCAGATGTCTCTCTGCAGAACCATATTTTAACACCAAAACAACTCCCTTATCAGATTCCTTCCACATTCTCAAGGTTCTGCAGGATCCTTGCACTCTCAGAGTTCCTTCAGTTGTCAAGGCTTCCTTCCCTTCTCCCTGCCACTTCCCCCTTTTTCAGACCTCTGTATTCATTATGATCCTTCTCTCTGTTTCCTGGTCACACTGAATTGGTGTCCTCTGTATCTGGGTCATCAGCAGCAATATTTAATGAGATTGAGATATGTCTGATGCTCAAACATGGACACTTGGATTCCCTCTCCTCTAAGAGTTGCTGTGATTTGTGTTTTCGCCATAGTTTCAGGTTCTCACTTTGGATCGATGCAAAGCTTTTCACCAAACTCATGCTGAATAATTAATCATCTGTGAGAATCCTTGTATGAGGGCAGATGAATTAGGAAGTTGCGGAAATACGTCTTATGGACTTACCTATCCATTGCAAGTATTCAATTAATTGTTCCTTGGACAGGCTTAGACCTCATTTAAATAAATCCACTCTTGAACTGTACAGGACATTTTCTGAATAAAACCCAAAACAAGACTGAATGCTAATTCCAATATTTGCCTTATGTGATAGAAAGGAAAGACAACTGTAATTCAACTATTTTGATGAATCATCTATGAACTGTACAAGTGTTAACACATCCTGTCATTACGATTTCTACACTCCCACCTGCTTCTTTGCTTCACCCACCTGTTGCATCTTGCCTTCTAGATTGCAAGTTGTTTGGGAATGGTACGTTGTTTACTTTGTGTATGTTGTAAAATACCTAGGTACGACTCAGTTTAAGCTTCTAGGCTCTTCTGCAAAAAAAAAAGTTAAGAGTGTAACGAACATCAGAGATACGCAGAGGCAATAGTAAGATACTGATTAGTTTTTGGATAGGAGCCTTTAAAGTGCATTTTATTTTTTAGTAATGATATACTTAATGTGTGATAACGATCTTAGGATAAAATCTGATTGGAAAGTAGACACCTGTTGTTTTTTCTGCAAAGTAGTTAAATGAGGTCAGCACTTTAAGCTTTCTCCCCTCCCTTCCCTCCAGCCCAGGGCTGACCTCACCTTGGTTAACACCAGATAAAATTGCAATGCCTAGTCCCACCACCTCCTTGTGGTGGGAAAATTAACATGTGTTAGCTATTCACTGGTAGCAATGCTGGAGTGTTTCAAGGACGGAAGAGAAGAAGGCTATCAATTGTTTCCTTGGTCTGATATTCCATGGACTTCACCACACACGTTGACTTCGAAGATGAGCTCTTTTATGGCTGTCATTCCTGCTTATTGTGCGGAATTTGTAGCCCATTCCAAAGGTACCACCAAAGGCATCTCCTGGGAGGTAATGATCCTGGCATGAGCTGGATTCAAGCCCTTGCCCAAGAGGATATGGGCTCATCTGCCTGTTGCGCTGGTCCCCTCCACCATGTATCTGTTTGAACAAGAGCATTGTTGCCTGTTTGGCAATAAAGTATTTAGCAGACACCCGTCATCCATCAAAGCATTATCATTAATAATCACAGTGAGACATTGGGCAGAATGGGAAATTAATCACAAGTGGCAGGTGAAGCACCTCAGTGCAAGAGGAGCTTTTCTGCATGCTGAAAAGGAGCATTTTTCTGCTCGCCTTCACAAAGGGAAACTCTGGCTTTAATTTAGAGTTACAACATATCCCCCTTTCCTCTGCTGGTGTAAAGGGAACTGTGTATGATCATTCTATTGCCAAATGGGGTAAACTTCAGGGTGATAGAAAGTGTCCTCATACAGTCCTACAACAGTGAAACAGGGTGGCTCTTTCTTGAAGAATTGGTAATTCAGATTTCCAGAGCTTGGCATCAAGGTTTGAATAATTTCGGGACTCACTGTGACTGAAAAAAATTATTGTAATTACCACCTTTCTGCCTCCCGCACGGCCCCCATCAACAACATGAGAACAGCAGTGATTAAAAAGGCAGGGTAATAACATCGATTTAGTCTGATTAATAAAGTAATAAAGCTGATTGAAACCTAAACAATTCAAACGAAATTTCTTCTCAATATATCAACAAGCCGAACTTACGTCACTGATTATAGACTCTTTTTGTTACCCTCTCCCTGAAATGGAAAATGATTCATCCTTTCATTATGACAGTTCTGATCTGAATATCATGCTGGGCTAATTGAAGTTTGCCTTTACGTTAGAAAAATCCACAAGGCACAGAGATAGTGTGTATGTCTTTTAATAGCTGCTGTCCCAATGCTTTATTTTTTAACCAAAGCCTATGTTACTCCTGTAACTGAGTGACATAAATTGCACAGAGTGAAACTAAACAAACGTATATCACATAAGTCATGGAACGTACATTTAACCAAGAAACGTCCAGTATAATTTTCAGCCCTCCAATGATGACTCTGTTACTGGTAAAATATTAATACAGGTATTCTTATTGCTCCAGATTTTAGCTCAGGAGAGTGTGGGGGTCTCTGGTAGATGCTGTAGGATGCTTATGAAAATGACAACTGCAGTCATATAAGTATGAAGGAAGTGATGATATCAAGCACAGAACTTTGAAGACCTGGTAGGCCTTTAGCACACTCTCATCTGAAAAGAGCTGAGCAATATTCACTTGTCACGTTTCATATAAGACTACTTTTCCAATAAAAGCCATTTCAGCATTCCAGGCTCACATCTCTTTTTTTAAATGCAAGCCAAAAATGGAAGGGTGCTGTATTGTTTTTGAGGTGCACTGTCTCTTGAAGAAGAATGGAACTGAAAGAGAGTTTGGATTAGGAAGAAATTCTTGCTTGTGAGGGTGCCGAGGCAGTGGCACAGGTTGCCCAGAGAAGGTGTGGTTGCTCCATCCCTGGAAGTGTCCAAGGCCAGGTTGGATGGTGCTCTGGAGTAACCTGGGGTAGTAGAAGGTGTCCCTGCCTATGGCAGGTGGTTGTAACAAGAGGATCTTTAAGGTACCCTTCCAAGCCAAATCATTCTATGATTCTATGATTTTGTGATCTTATTCTCCAGTATTCAGGACCCCTTTCTTTCTGCAGTCATCTTCTCAGACGACGGTAGTGTTTTAAAGCACAGGAACATGAGTACAATATCCAGGATCAGATCAAAATTAATCTTTCCGCAGAATCCCATTTTAACAGTGAATGATAGAAGTTTTTGAGGAAAAGAGAATAAGAATAATTAATGCTTTGATAATTAGTGATTTACATCACGTCAGCTGAAACTCTTTGGAAAATAATGTGTGGTAACTTTGACAGACTATTTTGCTAATTTGATTAATTAATTAATCTTTTGCCTTTAAAACATCCCTCAGCGGTAAGTTTTATAGCAATCAAAAAAAAGTAATGTTAGAGAAACATATAATTCATAAATGTATAATTCACAATCATCAGCAGCAGATTGATTTCCAAGACAGATTCCTATTTGCTTTCATATTTCCTTAAATTTTCCAGCCTCAGCTGATGATAGTGCTACCTTTCTGTAACTGTAAGGAAGAGGTGGCTGCAGCCACAAAGACCTACCTTGTTATCACTTCCACGCCAAATTATATCTAATGATAGCTAGGGAGAAGTTTAACTTGTTAGAGCAATCAACATCGAGCCTGACAAACACTGAGACTGTTATTCCAAGCCTTCATGCTTATTGTCCTGTGACAAGAGCACTGAAAGGACTGTTTGCTGTATCCTGGGTTACAGAAGCCCAGTGTCCCTCTGGGTGCCTCCTCTAACCTTTGGAGCAGAGGTTAGATATTGCAGGACCCTCCAGGAGGATGCTCTAGTATTCCTCTGGGTTGTATTTTGTAGGACATGGGGTAAAATTCTAGAGACCACATTTACAAACTGACCTCCCAGCAGAAGTTCAGCTAAGTCTGATCGTGTACAAATCTGTTTCAACAGCTGTCTCTTTAGTGAGACATAGGGGCAATTTCTTAAGGAGTCTACCTCTCTTCCTCATAACCTTTGATAATTTGCCACAAGAAGTTACAGCAGACCTTGGTTTCCATTAGAAAGCGTGATGCACATTAGAAACAGATAAGTGGTTCCAGATTTTAAGGTATGAGTGCTCATGAAATATGTGCAATAATGCACTCTAACTGTTACACTCAATAATAGTAATAATAACAGTAACTAGTATTCAATCCAGGCAAAAAATTTTTGTGAGATGCTCAGTTGTTTTAAAACATCTAGTTATATTTCACAGACACAGAATTTGGGGCTCATGAAAAAGCTCAAAAATGAGGTACATTCCTTAACAGTGGTAGGATAACCCTTGGGGTTGCTGAAACTGGGAAAAGTGCCTGTTGAAATATAAAATGCCTTTAAATCATTTGGGAATATGCTGTTGAAAAAGAAAATCAAAGAGTAGGGAAGGGGAAATGTACTGTCATTTTCTGTTAAGAAGCTCATTTTTTGCCTCCTTTTAGAACCATTCAAAATTACTTCTGGCACAGTTTAATAATCTACATCAGTTTCCCAGGAGTTAAGATAGCAAATGATATTATGGCAAAAATGTCTTAAATAAAATAAACCTCAGTAAAACCAGGAATGTTGCTTTTTCATCAGATTCTTGAATAATTCAAGAGCTGTAACATCCACTTTTAAATTCTACCTAAATGGGGATATTCTTACTCCTAAATGACAACAGTATTTTAGTACAAGGCATATGCAGTGGAGCAGAATTAGGTTAAGATTAGGTGTTATGTAAGAGATTGTGTAATGTAACTCTTTCACATGTGATTGTGCAATTGCCAGTATTAATTGTAAGCAATTATCCATGTTCTTTGAATACTGTTGTTCTCCTCCTACCTCCCCATTTCTGTGGGTCACCTTCCAAAATCTCTGTGAGGGGGAGAGAGGCAGGGAGCACAGGGTTGCAGAAATGGAGGGAATTCCTTTCACAGCCGAGGGAGAGATTCTGGCCTTCTCAAACTCACACCATTGCCCAATGGATGGGGGCTGGATCCAGCCTTAGCAGCCCTGCCTGACTTCCTCCCTTATCCAAGAATTTGGCATAGCTTGTAAACTCCTGCCCAAGGTGCAAATTGTCCCTCACGTATGACACTGACCTGGCACAACGTGACAACTGTCGTAGATAAGCTGCTTGTGACTCAAGAGCCACAGCTTGGACATCCTCGTCTATTGCTTCGTGCACATCGTGGACTAAATGCATAACAATGAGTCAGGCTGATTCCAACAGAGATTAAGTTCACGTAGAGGAAGGCTCTGAGATGACCTGGAGTTGTTTTAATGCTCTTTTTGCCCTCAGCTTTTAGCATAAGGACTCTGGCAATGGGCTCTGTTGGTCTTTTAAGCGTTCAACAGAGTGGTGCAGCACCTTTTGCTTTGGTAGCAAATAATGCAAGTTTGAGGGCCAGCATGCATTTATTTTTTAGCAACTCTGCTGAAGGCCATATGATAAGTAGGATAGCTAGGGATAAAGGCTGGGAGGTATGGAGGGAGAGTTATACCAGCATTACATTTGACAGAACCTGATTTTCAGGTTTCTGAGAGGTGGTCATGATATTCACTCTGGAGAAATGCTGTTCCATCGCAGACTTCCTGAGTTGTCTCTCAAAAAGGGTAGGATCCATCTCAGCAAAGATATATGTTGACAACAGAGGCATCTACATCTGTGAAAGTCAATCCAGTTTCTCTTTACAGACAGGGGAAGTCTGGCTGATATATCCTGTGAAGCCCAGAACTATTTATCTCATTCTCAAACATTCCTCTCAATTAGGTCATATGAAGCATGCATAGAAAGTGCCTGTTTTTCTCCCCTACCTGCAAAGAGGGCCAGAGCAGGAAAGTCCAGTTAAAGATGTCAAAAATGCATGGGTATGCCTGAAATCTGCTGAAATGTATTATATTTTTATGATATAAATTTTTTAAATATATATATTATATAAAAAAATATTATATTTTCCGTTCTTCAGTGTCTCAGGTGTAAAAAGGAGATATCAGTATAGCCTTACCACTCTAAGGTTCACTACTTGGAAAATACTGTATTTTAAATATTTTTTGTTGTTGCTACAAAATGACAATTCATACTATAGTCTATTTGATTTTACAAATCAAATAACAAGTAAAATGATGTGCTACTAGGCAAACAAAAACCCCTTCTAAGCTTATTGACACAAACTTTCCTCCCAGTTGATGTTATCTCTTTTCAAATTATATTAGATCATATCTTACCAGGAGAGCAGGCTGGTTAAGTGTGGAACTGAGACTGATGACACACCAGTTTTACTGCATTTAGCTCAAAAATTTGAATGGAGATTCTGCTGGTATGATATCACCACATAACTAGGGCTAGATGCACATTCATATCTTTGTTCTTTCTCCAGAAAAAGCATGAAGCCTATTCAAGAGCTTGTTGAGTGCTAAAATATCTTCCAGTTTGAAAGGAAAGAAGGAAATAAAGAGAGTAAAGGCAATAATTAACTTTAAACCTGTAAATATAAAATTGCAGTTGGTGAGATTAAGCGAGCAATGTCGAAACCATGTTCAACCGTCTCCATCTATCCTGTGTAATGCCTTGACAAAAGCCCAACAAATCTGGCACCTCCAAACACCTTCACATGCCTTTTTTTGTGCTATCCAAAGCACTTATCGCTCTAGTGAAAAAATACCACTCTGAGGGCTTGTGCAATAGTCATTGCACTTTTTCTAGCCCTTTGAAGTAAAACAGAGGACAGTAACAGCAGTTGGACTCAATGTTCATGGTAGGTCCTTTTCAACTGAACTATTCTATTCTGTTCTATTTAAAAACTTCAATTCCAGTAATTAATATTATGCCTTAAAAGCAGTGCTGTCTCACTGAGCCCCATAAAGACCTGAATTGAGTTTGGAAAGTGGCTGATTCACCCAAGAGGGGACAAACTCCAAGCAGTGCAAAAATGAAAGCAAAGTGTAACTTTTAATCCTTCTAAAGGCACTTCTTCAGCAAGATGAAATCAGGCTAACAAAACAAAAAAAATCTGGTTTATATCATTCAGCTCCTCTAATCAGCGTGCCACTTCCACAGCATCAACAAGGACCCCTTTCCAGGAGACTGGTGTACTGAAAACTGCAAAATTCAAGGAGAATCAGGTTTTATAGCTGTGCTGACACTCAGGTTATCGATGTATTGAGCTATTGATGTGCACTTTAACTCCAGGAACATAAAACGTGCCAAAGCAATATTACATGTGGGAGTTATTCAATAACATGTGGAATGTAAATCTATCCTCTATCTCTTTGCATCAAGAACATTAATTAATTCTGTGATGAGAATGCCATTTTCAGCTTACAGTGAAAGCTGGGAGAAACTGTCAGTGATCCTTCTGGCTATATTAACTGTGTATTTAGTTCAAGGAAGTAAAAATGAATTTAGTCATTAAACTGGAAGATTTTCCTGGTCTTTATGAGATTGAGCTGTGGGTAGAACTTGGAGTATTATATTAGAGCAGTGAAAGTGTGGATGCTTCTTTCAATGTCAGTCTTTATTTTGTTTGGTTTTGTATTAGAAGACTGCAAATGCAGGTTCAGATTGTTGTAGAGAGGGGAACAAGGCACTGCATGTGCCCTGGGACACGTGGTGCGGGAATAACCATATGGTCCTCCCCACATGCAGTTAAATCCATCTCTAATACACCAGTTTACAGGTATATGAACAAAAACCAGTCTGATCCTGTAGCTTTTACTTAAAACTCCTCTTCCCCAGTGCCTTCCCCACATCCTTTGGTTTGTGAAAACCCAGGGTCAGCAAATCCTCTCTTTGCTACTGCACATGATGATGAGAAAGGTACAAATTATATTGATCTCAAAGAATATTGAGACTGTGAGATTCAGTAACACAGTGTGACCTGGAGATATTGTCTGCTAGAAACAGAGAACAAGAGTGCACATGCTTAAATCTTATGAAAACAGGTCCTCACAATTTATGCCGCAATTCCAAATGTGATATATAATAAGTAAAAAATCCAAGGTCATTTATTAGCTGGCAAAACCCTGGCTATGTATCTTTCTTGGAACAGCACCCTTAATGAACTCTGAAGGTGCAAACTAACTTCATCATGTGCTAGCCTGCCTTGTTGGAGAGAGACCTTGTTGATGTCTGCTTGATCTTTAGAAGCTAGAGATAAGAAATTCTTTGTCAATGTCAACAATGGTACAATGAAATAAACTGTATCCACGCACTGATAGCACGAACATCTATAGGGGGAGCTGCTTCGGAATTTTTCCAGTAGGATATTTTACAGTGCAAAAAGTGCCAACTCATGTGAGTGCTTTTTTTTTCCTAAGGAGTTATTTTTGTCTAAGGAATTATTAGGCTAAGGGAAGATGGAGTAGGGAGAAGAGAATGTCGATCACATGCTATTCACAACAATAAACTGGGAAGAAGCTTTTTTGAGTCCCTGCTCTGGATCACAGAGGCATGCGGCTTCCTAAAACCAGAATAGATTCAAACATTTCAATCTCTTTTTGGAAAAGAGACAGAAATGGAACACTTCTGTTACGGAGTAAAACACAACACCCCCTCCCCAGTATTCCAAATATTTTTCACATGACATTAGGGAGAGGTGCTTTCTATAATTGCACATTCCTGTGAGCATGTGCAGGTAAAAGCATCCTACAGGTAGTATTGTTATACCCCACAATTAATGTAGAGCCAGGCATAATTTTCCTTGGAGGCTAAAAGATGACCAAAGTCCTCATACAATCCACCTTTCCTGCCCTTTAACAGCTTCTGCTGTTCCCACTGGGACCATCCCAGTCCCGAATCCAGGTATAAGTCCCCCATGACAGTCTTTCCTTGAGGCCCAGGGACATTCACAGACTGTTATTGACTTTTGCGTCCACTGAGGAAGGAGATGGGGCACCAGAAGAAGGGCATTGAATCTCAAGGAGACTTCCACCTCCTGAGGGTTGTCTCCTGAGTGTTTTCTCCTGAGCAGATCAGAGAATGGCCACTCATCTGACTCATTACATGCCCTTGGCAATGATGTCCAAGCACAGGTCCCTCGATGTATTTGTGCCATTACTTCAGCAAATGAGCATTTAAATCAGAGTCACAGTCTTATCGAATAAAGGATAATTGATAAAGACTCTATCCTATTTTTGGAACTTCCCGCAAACCATCCACATCTATTTTTTGTGCCCTTAAACATCAGTGAAGGAAAATACTGAAAGACAGGTTTAAAAAAAAATAAAAAATTAGGTCTTTTCAAAACATTCAGAATATTTCTCTATGCAGTACTGGAGAAAACTGCCGAAGTAGTTTCCCTTTGTTTGAGAAGTTTATATTTTCATAATACTAGAAATGTTGTTTCCTGATTGCATATTAACAAAATATTTGCATATTTCAGTAAGAACAACTGATTCTGGTATTTGAAAAAAATATTTTCTCCTACTGATTGCTTTTAAAACTGATGGAGATTTAAAAGTCATGATAGTACATGCACAAACATTTTTGAAGGCCAATATCCAACTGATTACATCTCTGAAAAACTAATTAGCTAATTTTCTTGAAACTCCACAGCAAATTGAAGTATTATCCAAAGCTTAAAGCTGAAAAGTTGGAGAAGGTTTCATTTATTAAAAAAGGCCAAATTATTAACACTTAACAGAGTTTGTTAATTATTTTGGTGCAGCAGAACTGTCGTACCCTTTAATTAATTATATAAAGCAGTTAGTCTTTTAAAATAAGTCAATATAAACTTAGATTATCTGAGTTCATTCTTATCCCAGGCTCCCTTATTTGAAACTAGTGTAACACTGCTTTTTTACCTGAGTGAACTGTGCTTCAAAATTATAAAAGTAATAAAAAGATGGGAGTTCAGGATGCTAATATATCTTCTTACATCTGAGTTTCATAATGCAAGAAGAGCAGCTACTGACATTTGCAGTGTATGTCTTCAAAACAAGCACAGCCTGCTTTGAAATAAAAAAATCATAAGTTAAATGTTATGTTTTAAATGTCTGAATTTAGTTTTGTATGTCCAGGGACTGATGGCTTGTATTGCTGTTGCTTTTTAGCTGCAAGTTACCCTGATACAGAAGGAAAGCAGAAACTATTCAAGTTTTTTCATTTTAGCACTGCAGTGCGTCCAGCAACCAGAATCTGCAGGTTCACCCTAGAAAATGAAAATAGTGAAAAGCAGTATTGCAAGTGACAGGGAATTTTTTAAATGATTCACCCAAATGAGCAAGTTCACTTGCAAGATTTAAATATAGAAAAATATTTTTCCTATAGTTTGCCATAAATACAAAGAAAATTTTACAGTGATATTCACTGGTCTCTTCTTTAATTTCCCCTTATCAGGAATTCGGTCTCATTGGGCTCAGGAGGTAAAAAGCTCCTTGGAGTAATTTATTCATTTTACATAAATTATGTTGATTTTTGCTTTCACTGTCTCAGAATTGGCTCCTGTTTGTCAGATAGTCCCTTTTAACAACACTTACTTAAAGGGATTTTTGTACTTTTTTGTTTTGTTTTGTTTTGTTTTGTGGTGGTTTTTTTTTTTGTTGTTTTGTTTTGTTTGTTTTGTTTTGTTTGTTTTTTGTTTTTTGTTCTTGTTTTTTTTTTCTGGAAGGATTTGTCAATGCATTTTAAAACATGCTCAGTTTTCCTCCTTTATTTTGGTTTTCTTTCTAGTTGCAGGTAAGAAAAACTACAATGAAAAGTTTATAGTAAAACCCAACAAAACCAAAAATCCCACCTCGCCCAGCATAAAAATAGCAGTAACACATTTAAGGAAACATTTCTCAGGGGAAGCAGAATGAAATACCTTCCTTATATAAAACATAATTTTGCTTGTACAAGGGCCAATCTGTTTCATTTGTTGATGTTCACATTAGGATCCATTTGATTTAACCACATCTTTGCATTGGAGGAAAAAAAATCCAATGTATTATTAATATCTCATTGTATATGAGAAATGGGTATACAAGTCAATATTGCTTCAGTGCTGTGCATTATTAAGAATAAGTTAAAGTAGGTCAGCACAGCACATAGAGGCTAAATAGACTAATAATGCATCCTACGGTAGACATTCATCTACCAAGGAGTCATGCGTTATGTTCTGGCACCGACACAAGCATTCTGATTTGTGGATTTTCCAGATCACATTTGTCCTGAAAAAAAAGAAACAGCTTCTCCAGTTTCTCCAAAATTCACCCTCACTTTTACTAAAGGGATAATGGCTGGGACTATTTTTGCTCAAAATTTAGGGGTTTGCTGCGGAGTTTTATTGGTTTCATTTTTCGAAAGCAAAATTGGGTAAAGATATATAAAACAAAGGAGATGAGGGGATAAAAGGAGTTCCAAATTTAAAATTACCTTCAAGTGTTTATGAGTTAATCACAGAAATTATGTAGTAGTTCCTGAATGTAGAGACATGAAACAGACTAGAACCTACTATGAAAACAATAACTGTTTTTTTTCCCAAACTAAAAGATGTGGTGAAAGAAAGCTTCAGAGCACCAAACAAAGAAGAGTTGCAAAGTGAATGTGCTTGGCTAGCTGATAGTGCATTTTAAGCACTGATCAGTTGAAAAATGTTTTTCTAAATTGTCATCAGCACTCATTCAGGGAAATTCTTCTTCAGAAAGTATTGGAAAATAATAATGTGACATTCCATTGCTATTAAGTCTCAAAGTTCACAGACCACATCTGTTCAGGTTACAAGTTAAAACTATGCTATCATGCTCAGGTTTTTGTTTTCTTTCTTGAGTATCATTCATCATCAATACGAGAGATATTATAATTGAAAATTATCCTACAGTTCCGTTCCTGATCTCTGAGCCAAAAGCTGAGTTGTCTCCCCAGAGCTAACAGTACTAAAATGCAGTTAAAATGATCAAGTATGAGTCAAATACACAAAGAGAAAGGTTTATTAAGCAAGGAGGTGCCAGCTTTTGATGGACTTATACTTTAAGCAGCGTGCTTCACTCTCTGCTGGCTGCATTATAAAACCAAAGGGGAATATCTCCTCTTCTGTTGGATTTGAGAGGATAAATTTAGAACCATTAAAGGTAAATTTTAAGAATATTGGCTCTATGTTTTCCCAAGCACCAAATAATCCCCAGAACTCTGTTCATTTCCATAGCCTAAAAGCTGGGGATACCATAGGGGAGGAGTGACCACTGTGCAGCTCCTGACCGACACAGAGCCGAGCAGAGTTCCCAGGCTGGGGTCTGTGTCCTTTGCCTGCTGGAGGGATGTTGCCCTGTCCAAACTGCTGCTGACACTGATTCTGAGTGTTTCCCCTGGACACTTGCTGAGAACTTGCTCCTCCTCCTCACCGTGTCAGAAGGAGCTGTGGAACCACCACTGCTTCTGCTGCACCCACTGCTTCAGCTCAGCCACATATGGAGCTGATATTTGAAGCGGAGAAAAAGTCCATAAAAAATGATATTATACACGAAAATGATGGAATTATGTATTTAACCTGTCTCTTAAGTGTCTTTACTGTCTAAATAACTTCTGCCAATGGCTGCCCATCACCTGATTTTGTTGTCTCATTAACCAGTCTTGTAAAAAGCTCAATACAGGTAATGGGAGCATGAAGTGATATCAAGATATCATATTATGATTGTTTTCTGGCTCTAAAATCAAGTTAATAAAGAGGAATGTGCCAAAAGAATTGGGCACTCCCTGGTAGAGAAAAACACAGGATGAACCTGGTGCACTTTTTCAGCAGAACATACTCTTGCATAAGTATTTAATGATTCACATATATTGCTTAAAGATGAGCTACATACAAGAGAAAAACAAGAAATCATGTGAGATTTTTCTCCTGCTTTGTTTTTTATAATATATGAGCAAGTAATGAAGGACGTTGTTAAATATATAATTATAGTTTTGATTTTGTCCTTATTTTTCATATATGTAAATAGCAGATGGCTGTTAGAGAATAAAAAGAAATAATAACATAATCCAACTCAAGAAAGTGAAGGATAAACACTTTAAATTAATGTCTTAAAGAACATTTCTTAGTATTCCACTGCCTACTAAACACTTGAGCATCTTTGTTATATATTTATAACAAATCCCATGTTCGATGTTTTAATTAAAGGGCTCCAAAGGCACTCCAGAAAAGACATGCTAAAGCCCATCAGCCTCCAGGAAAAAAAACAATCCTAGTGTTTCCAGCATTTCTTCTGTTAAAAAAATAAGTAGAAAATTCTTGTTTTAAAAAAATCTAAAATCGATCTTACTAAATTGCTCCTGAAAGATCCTCTTTCTTAATAAAAACAAGGACAGCATAAAAAAAAAATGTAGAAAATCCTATAGTGAGTTAACCTAATTATGTACAACAAAAACAAGGTAAACATTGTAAATTTGCCCTGAAATATAAGTTGACTTTTATGTATTACTTTACAAAGCACTTATTTAATCATTTAAGTAAACTTTGCAAAACTATTTCAGCATGTTTGGGCTTTTCTTTTAATATACAAAGAAGAATTGTCCCTTTTGAGTATGTCTTGAGAACACATTATTATAAAACAGTTTGGAGAATATGGGAGATTGCTTATCTTGCTTTATTTTATAGGGCAATCTTAAACTGTACGCTCTGGTTTTGCAGTAAGAAAAACAGATCTCCTGCCATCATGTGGAATGTAGCAGTATCTCCTTTTTGAAGTGATCTGATGTTTCAATACCACGATAGCAAATACATGGTGACAGCAACATTATTTTGTGTCTCATTTGAAAACTGAACCATGATTACAGAACTTGATCATTTTGGTGGGTAGTATTCAAAATCATATTCAGTGAAACATGCTCTGTCTTGGGGAAGCTCTGCCTATGAGCTCTGGTAAAACAGACCCATTTCTTTCAATTCCTTATGTCAGGAATGTTAAGCTGCATGACAGATTTAAGGCTCCTCCTCACAGGGTTGTGTCTGCATTATATATCTCATTGCTTTTAGTGAAGTTATACCAGGAGGTTTGGGTTATACTGCATTCTCATTATCACTATCAGAGTGTTTGAAAATATGCCAGGCCTGATACTTATCTACTGGTGTCACTTATGCCATTTCCAGAGCAGAATGAAGCCAAGCTTGCCTCTAGAACATCTTGATCAAATTCCAGAGCCTATATTCATGCAAAATGTGCATCTACATAAGTGCTGCCAGAGCCACTAGACTTTTAAAGGAAATTCACCCCTCCTGGGCTTACAGTTAAAGGCAGATGGACATCCCTGTCCAAAGGAAAAGTAGGTCTTCAGCGTGGAGAGATTGGTCTTGATGGGAAACAAAACAAAAGTAGCATGTGTTGAGTTATCAGGTCAATTACAAAAGGTTGGAGAGGACCTCTGAGAATATCCCATCCAGCTTCACGCTCTGACCAGGTTCCTGAGGACTGTGTCCAGTCAGGTTTTGACTCTCTCCGAAGATGAAGACTCCAGAACCACT
Source organism: Rhagologus leucostigma (assembly GCA_013397725.1). Lineage (NCBI taxonomy): Eukaryota > Metazoa > Chordata > Aves > Passeriformes > Rhagologus > Rhagologus leucostigma. The sequence continues at coordinate 1,590,938 of VZTD01003137.1, forward strand.
GGATCCCTTTCGATTTTGATCTGGTTTTGACCATATGTGACCTTAACCCAAATTTTTCGTCTTCCTGCTGGTGTAGACCTTTCTCTAGGCTCATAGAGATATTCCAAATTATGGAGGATTCCTCTGCTTACTGCTCTACTCTGCTCATTCTTTATGCAAGAGAGCTTTCAGCTTAGTTTCACTTTTCAGCACTGGGATATACTTCTCCCCATTATTTATAATTTTATTCTTTCCCATCACTCCCTGTGGCACTCTCTCCTTTCCCTTTCGAGTAATTTTTCGTGTTTTGCGCGGTAATACCTCACTGACCCTTGTTTACAGTCTGATAATTTTCTGAGATGACTCAAAAGGATCTTCTTTGCTCAAGGTGAAGTTGATACATGAATCCTTCCAGAAACAGAAATTGTTGACAAAATGAGAATATTGGCTTCTAACTACCCCTGAGTTTTCACATTATACCTTTGTTAAAACTGTCACTTAAGAAAGCAGCAGCAAATCAAAGTAGAGTGATGTATTTGCTGCTGTATCAGGTTGCACACTTGGGCGCTGGAAAGCAGAAGACTCTTCAATCTGTGAACTCTCTTTGCACAGAGCTGATCACTTCAGCCTTTCTGCTCTCCAGACAGACTTTGTGGAAGGCTCACTGGGTAAGGATTTTGTTAGATAAGGTGATTTTCAAAACATGTCCTAGAATGGCCAAAGCGTGGGTTATCTCGTCTCAACACCAGACACATCGGACTGCTGCTCAACAGAGTGATTTTCAGTTTTCTAAGACCATGCTAAGATGGAATCCTACCTCTTTGCTATAGTCAAAGAAAACACACTTTACAGAGTAACAGAGGAAATTTTCATTTTTCTTAGAAATATCAAGCCATTTTAGACTGAAATATGGAACGACATTGTAGAAATTATGATCGCTCTCCTATAAAAGAGGAAAATGCTTTTCTAACTTTTACAGTAATTCCTACAACAAATTCAGCTTCCAAAATAATTTGAATCTCCCCTGTTTTCTTCTCTTCCTTCAGAAAAGTTTTATTTCTCTTCATGATCACTGACATATCAGTCAGTTTTAATATAAAAATTTCAAACATTTCCAGGTAATGCTAATGGAAAATATTTTCAATCATTAAATACATATTGTTCTTGAAATTATTTACTTTTTATTTTCTTTCCCTGGACAATTGCAATTGGCCAACTTGTCTAGGGTGAATATGAAATCCTTTAAAAAACAGTCAGTTCTGTCTAAGAAGAGTTGGAAAAAGATCTAATCCATTATATATTTCCAGTAATGGTGTTTCCAGGGCATAAGCACTGAACTAAGAAGAAAGCTGTATTCAGCCACAGGAGAACTTCTCCAGCATTAGGTAGCCAAGAGATCTTGCACCTCACAGGCACCCCCTGACCCAATAAATTTCCAACTCTATTTACCTGTATTATTGGTGTAGTCCAGGCTGTGGTTTGGAGAATAATGTGCTTAAAGCAACATGAAAGTTTTCCAGATAAATATTTATTTGTCACACACTGTATCAATTACCCTACAATGACAATTTAACATTGAACCAATATCCTTGGGCATGATGTGCTGTTCGCTGCTTTTGCGGCACCTGTAAAGAATTTGTGAATTCTTCATCCATTCAATGGTAACAATGAATTTGTAGGTGTTGTCTAAGGAGTTTTTAGCTGTGGGGCTTTATCTTTCTTCTCTGTAAAGTGGGATGATTCTCAGTCCACAGGATTGCTGTGAAGTCTAAATCAGTTGTTATTCTTGGCTTAGACTCCAGCCTGAGATATGTCCTTGAAGAAGTCTTTATTTTCTCTTTTTTTTTTTTTTTTGTGCTGTTAGTGCTAAATATTATGCTAATTCTTAGGTCAGATCATGAACTCTTTACTCAGGCAAAATTTAAAGTGACCTAACTCCTGTGGTTATGACTGAATATCAGAAATGCACTGTTATTTAGACTTGTTATTTACAGGGACAAAACCAGTACATATTTAGTTGTGTGTGTTTCTTTAACAGAACCTTGTGAATTCTTATCTATTTTCATGTGTACACTTATTTATTTCAAACTGTTTATACAAGATAACTAAAATGAATAAGAAATGAAAAAAAAGTCTTGCATGTGTTTAAATACACCAATGTGATGCATTGGCTTTTACAAATACAAACAATACAATGAATATGTAGCCTTCCTATTACAAGTTCAAGTGGAAAAGCGACACAAGACCAAATTAATCAGGTCTAAAATTCCTTCTGCAATCTCTTGCCAGACAAATGAGGTTCCTTATGGCCGATGTCAATGGTATTCTAAAGTTTTAAAATCAATAAACAGGCTGTAAAATTGCATCTGTAATCAGGATAAGGAACGCAAACATTTACAGAGTAACACACAGACATAACAAAATACTGCAGCTGGCTAAAATAGAATGAGACACCGTGTTCAGATGCCATTATTTTTAAATGCATGTTTAATTTAGCATCTCAGCTGAGATAAAATGCAGACAGAGCCATGTTAAATTGGTATTACCAACTCCCTGGAGATATCTCCAGATTAACCCACCTATCCACAGCCCATCTATAGTAAAAAATAAATTAAAACTAAAAGACAAAATTCAGCCTGTTTAGCCTCTTTTTTTTTTTTAGTATTGTACATCATTGTCTAAACATTCAGAGATAAAGTTTAGCACTGCAGAGAGCTGGTTATTATTTAGACAAGCCACAGCACCAGCACCAGGAAGTTCCCAGGTGAACATGTTTCTGGAAAGGTCTCTATGTGTTGCAGCAAGTTGTTGTGAGTGAAATGTTTTGGAGAGCTCTAACAGGTGTTTTGGGAACACATTGTGACTTAACCTGGAGGTGCTGCTCTGTAACCTGGCCAGTTTGCTCACACATCCTGTAATGTAGGACTGATTTTTCCAGAGCTTGTGGGAATAAGCCACAGCAGTGTAAATTAAAAAAAAAATGACCTTACAAGTACAACAAAATTATAGATGGCGTAGGGAAGGGAGATAAAGAAAAGAAGTGGAATGGGAAAAAGAGAACGAGAAATGAGGTGGGTGATGAGGTTACCTGGGATAAAGCACTAAGGATGAACAAGAGGTACTTCTCTGTGAAAATGAGCTGTCAGACTAAGAATTGGGAGAAACGTGACATTTTGAGGTACACAGTCATTTTTTAGAGCAACATCTACCTTTTGTTGTTGATATCTTAGGGACAGATGTGCGGCATTTGGTTCTTAAAAGGAAATACTGAGTTGGACCAAAAAGAATTTAAAAGAGTGTCTCAGTCTATAGATACCTAGAAACCTACAGAAACCTAAATTCTTAGGTTTTCAGAGGAATTTTTGTTATAGTTTGAGCTTTGTCTCAGCTCCTGGAAGCATGTGGTTACGGGATGATCTCGTAATTCAGTACAATAGAAATAAATCTCTGAAGTGAAGGGTGGCTTTGGTTTTTAAAGTCCTTGCTCTGCCATGGACACAATTGTTCAGCAAGTTATTTTTTCCTTTCTGTGCTTCAGCTCCTAATCTGTGAAATGGGAACGAGTGTACTTGATTTCCTCATAAGAGTGATGTGAAGATAAATACATTCAAAAACATGCAGTGCTCCATGGCATACTTGCCTACCATAAAAAAATTATTAATACAGGACAAATGAAATGAAGTTTGATGATGTGCCTGTACCTGAATAACCCTAAGGGTACAATAATCAAAAGCCAGGTGAAGGAAACAATTTGATGTCAATCTCGTTAAATCTTAGAACAGGATTGTGGTTTCTTTTACATTAATGGTTGACAAGACTGCCATCAAGAGCTGTGTATAAGGTATGTCTACACTCTAGTTGCAAGTAGAGAGTTGAGATACCTGTGTTAGATTTAAGCAGAGTACTGACCTAACCACTTCAACATACAACTCTAAGCAAGGTATTACCAAGGTGAAAAATTGTGGAAATGATTTTACTTTAGTAGGAAAAGCACCAAAGAAAATATGGTTCCTCAATAATAGCTTACTTCTTTTAAGGATCATTTTTTGGTACAGGTTGTTTCCAAACCTGTTTCAGCCCCAGTTATGAGCCATAGACTGTGTAAGATAAAGGGAGGGAAATGTGATCAGCTGAGTAAGAGGGAGAGAGAAAAGAAGTATAAGGGACAAGATGTATTTCAGGAATGAGCTATGAAATCTATTTTTAAAGTTATCAGGGAATAGAGCCAGAAGGGAATATAGCAGCCATTTCAGGACACAGACCTTCTTTTGTTGTAACTATTAGAAAATGACCATTTAGGGGTTAATGACACATTTGGATGGGTGAGCAAGGAGTGTGGAAAGGATATGACGTGAGGGAGAGAAGGTGAAAATCTGAGAATGGCCTGGATTCACCCCAATTACTCTGAGCTGTTCATTTAGGCTTCTTCTTCTGGATTCCTTCTGTTGTTACCAGAGTTTTCTGTAGGAGGAGAGATACCCACTTCCATAGAGTGATTCAGAAGTTAAAAAGGCCTTCAAAGCCTGGTCTAATTTCACTGTAAACTCTGCTGTGACTTGATGACCTCCAAAAGTCGCTTCTAGCCTATGTGTCTGTGTGGTCCCATGATTCTTGGAACCACCATGTGGATGTAGGCACTCTCTCCACTGACTGGAAAGCTAAGGAGGAATATCTTCCTGCAGATGCTCCTCATAAATTCCAGCATACGATAGAACCTGAGCCAGGAAAAATTAATATTTTCAGAATGAGTGACAAAGAAAAGTGGTTGATTGCACATAGGTGGAGTCCTCAGGTGAGCACTGTCACTCTAGAATGCAAGATATCCAATTACCCTAAAAGTATATATGATGTGATTTTCTTGGGGTAGAAATGCCTTCTAGAAACTAAAATTAATCTCAGTTGGAAACATTTTGAAAAGATATTTGAGCTCTTCTTCTTGATTTTCTACAGAAAAACCTTGATATCCATTTCATTTTATAGGAGTTACTTCAGTGCAGATACCAAATAGTAGCCAGGACATGTCATGCTAATCCAGCTTTAAGACAAGATGAAATCACATTATTTGCTAATTATATTAGGCAGAAGCACGCTGGCTTTTTTGAAACCAAAATTCAAAATTTCCCATGAAATAGGGCAGAAAAATATTTATTTTTGAAAATGCCATTGGAAGTTGATATTCAGGAATTTCTCACTGAGTAAGAATTAAAGTTTCCTACAAGGTCTTTATCTTGTTTAATATAACTAGTGACTAATAAAACTTATCTTGTTTAATAATGGATGAACTAATTATCCCTATACATGTTTAATCCTTTTTAAAACCTGCTAAGCTCTTGGACTTGCAGCTATCGTGTGGCAATCAGTTCCACAGGTCAATTATCTATTGTGAAAAAATGTCTTCCGCTTTATCCTCTCTCAATGTCTTGCCATCCTGTTCCATAGGATGCTTCATTATTCTTGTAATATGAAACGGGGTAATTGGGAACAACCAATTTTATGATCTCTATCACATCCCTCGTGTTTGTTTATCTTCTTTTTTTCCTGGTCTATTTTTCATTATGAGCATTCTTTGGTGCCTCAAACTTTTCTGCTCTCCATTGCCAAGCCCTTGCTTTCCTCTGTTTTGATGGTGACAGTAAGTTAGGCTCAGAATTCTACCATTTTTCCCGTCATTTTATTGATAATCACATAAATTGTTATGCTGAGCATGTCACTGTCATTGGCTAGTCTTATAAATGTTGCAGCAGTTATAATTGATGGTTTTACTCACTGCCCTACGTTGCTTAGCCCATATGTATGCAGCAATTGTTATTAATAAATCACCGTGTGTCTACGATTACGACACTGGGGAGTTGTTGTTATTATTTCCTTTTTCTAATTAAAAGTAAATAATTCAGGTAGTGATGTATTATTCCCAAGAGATGCAGAAAGACTAGAACTTTTCTCATTGCTGCAGTGTCTGATTTTGACTGCTGGCTGGGTATGAATCTTCAAAGGGAGTCTGTGCTCTCCCTGAGCAAACTCATGGAATAAGGCATGCAACTCCTAAAATTAGTTTAGCAAACCCAGTGCATCATGCTGAGCATATCTGTTAGATATGGGATTAGAAACCCAAGTTTTCCCATTCTGCCTGTGTCTGGAGTTATTATCTCTTCCAAAAGCACAATGAATATTTAATTAAAGTGGAACAGATTTACTGGAAGAGATTGTGAGACCCACAATCTCCTGGACTATCTCTTGGTGGTTAGGGTATTCTCCTGGGAGGTAGAGAAATAGAGATGTGGTTTCAAACCCCCTCAGGAGAAACTTGCACCTGGGACTGCCCTGTTCCAGGTGAAGCCATGAGACTTTTGAATATGAAGGAGTCAGCAAGAGGGTTATAAATCTCCTTTTCTTGGATGCATTTTTCTGTGCTCTGAGAATGTTTCTGGCTTAGGTCCTGCGAGCCAGATAGGCAGGGAAACCACCTAGTTTGCAAATCCAGTCCATGGTGGAATGAGAATAGGTGTGGAACACCTTGGCAACATAAGCCTGTTGCAGAAGAGGGTTTTACTGGAAGAATGGTGGCTGTGGTAACTCTTTTGGTCTGGAGATATAATGGGAGGTGAGATTTGCGGACAGTCAGTGCCTTTATTTAGACCAAGTAATATCACTGGAAAAAACAGGTAGTTGTTTTAGACAAATGAGCCCCAAACATTTTTTTTTCAGTCTTGCAATAAACTCATAAATATTTCATGTAAATAACAAACTATGGTGTTCTATATTAGTCTAAATTTAATAACTTCTGTTGTGTAATCTAGCCTAAAGGAAAGACCAAAAGTTATGGACAGAGAGTTATGGACAGAAAGTGTAGGTGTTTACAGGGTCAGGCAAAATTTGACCATTTTGAGTGTCTAAAACTTGACCTTTGGCTTCTGCAAAATTTTTCAAAAGCTGTGGCTTTGACTTTTTAACACTGTTTTTCAGCAAAAGCATTATAGGAAGCCGGTAGCTGTAGCAGTAAAACACATTAATCAGTGCTGTTCCGAGTTCCCATCCTCCACGAGAGGAGCGTTAGGGACAGCACAGCGAAGGATGACGGTTAGAAGCAGATGGTGAGTAAACTGTTAAGAGTCCAACTTCATTAGCATTGCTTTGATAGATTAATGGTACCCTGAAATCCTGCCAGGTAGGCTGTTGCCAAAGGTGCCATCTGCGTGGAAAAGCATACACATCAAGAAATTCAGCAAGAAAAAAAATAAAAGTAAAAAAAAAACCCCACAACTAACTCCATCAGTTACACCCCAAGTGATTTCCACCCACAATGTGCTGATGGATAACTAAAAAGCCATTAGTAATTATAAAAATGTTGAATTATATTAAAAAATAAAAATTATACCGGAATGTCATGCTCTGTATTTTCAGGCAGTGGGTCTCCTCAATCAATACAATAATATCTTCTATTATCATTATTATACTGTCAACAACATCAGCATCATTGTATTTATTATTTTTACCATTACTTGCAATGTGGACACACCTTGAAGGCCAATTACTGTATGATTTTTATTTCAGTGGTAAGAGGTAAACCCTGCCCCAGAGAGTTTAGCAGAACATTTTTCAATTCCATTCCAGTTTAAATAGAAACTATTTCTATTTAGTTCCCATTCAAGCCAATACCTGTTTCATAATCAGTTTTTTAACTCTGAATGAGTCTGACATGTTTCACAATCAAAAAGTAAAACTTAGAGAAAGAGGAGAGTTTCAGGGGATAGAAAAAGGTGGCCGAAGTTTCAGGTGGGAGACCAAGGTAGAAACTCCATCTCTCCTGACAGATCCTTTGCATTTTCATATAAGAAGCTTTTTTCCGAGCTCCTTGTACCTGAAGGTGCCTGAAAGCTTGGTGCTGCACTGGATTAGAGACCTGAGCGTTACCAATGTCCTGGTGGTCAAGTAAGAGATGTCATTTAGAAGAGCTAAATATCCCACAGTTCTCTTTTCCTCCTTATTCACTTCACCTGCAAGTAAATCTGTTCCTAAACATGATTCATTTCTGTATAACAAGATACAACAGTGAGATTATTTCAGGAACCTCATCAGGCTTGCCGGGTTTCAGTGCATTACCTCTGATAACAAGAATCAAAGATCCAACCTCTTCCCACTGGAGCCAATTTGCAGAGCTCTCACCTGCAGCATGATCAAAAAGCCTGTGGGCTACATCAGCCTTGCCTAAGGTCTACTAAGCTTCCCAGGCTTGTGGTGTAGAAACAAGGATGGAGGTTGTATGGGCTGCTATCTTGTGTAGAAAAGATGAGGAAGGCAGAGTGACAGGAAAGCATCAGTGGGACACTTTTAAGTAACAGAAACCAGCCCAGGTGAAGAATATCTTGACTCTAGGCTCCCTTACCCAAATTAAGTATCTCTGTTCAGGTTTCTATATCAGCTGGTGTTTAAACTATTTTTTCCATATGAGAGAGATTCAACTGACCAAATGTAAATGTGTGGTTTACCTTCCTAACCATAGGCTTTTTCTGGCATTGGCAATACCCTGGGGTACCAGGAAGGGTCAGAGAGAGCCTGAGGGTCTCCTATAAATCTGAAGTAAAATATGTAAGGCCTAAAAACATTTATCAGATATGCCATGGTTTCTCAAATGGCACTAAATAGCTGTGTGGGTAACTGAGTCAAATCTATATTTATGTAATTATACCTCTAAATTTAGGTGTCTGAATCTAAAGTTAAATAACATCTGCCTTGTGCTGAACTGACCTCCGACAGAAGATTTTGCAGGGCAAAAAAACCCAAACGAAACCAAAATCGAACTTTATTTAAATAATACACTTCAGTCAGGCAGGTTGCACTCAAGGTGAAATCTTGCCCTAGATTCCTGACTTTTGGTCCAAACAGGTTGCCAGAGTATGCCAACCTTGTACGAAGTGCTGGGAAGTTGAACACAAACCCAACCTACATTCCAATAGCATCTAAGCAAAATTTTAATCAGTGATGGCAACAGACAGAAAGAGTAGATGGAAAGGGAGATACCAGAAAAGGAGGGTGGTAATATTGATGACATATAATTATGTGCCATATTAGCAAAGGCTGGGCAGGTGGGGCAGTATCCATTACAAATGTTGGCTGTGTTTAACATGTTGGTGAAGTCTGAGGCACTTGCACAATGTTGACCGTGACTTCAAGTCAGTTTAAACCAAGCTCAGTTGCGTTCAAGGCTTAGCTCTCGATTCTCCACCTTCCTTAAGAATGTTCTCAGATCTCACCAGCCTCAAACCTAGCTAAATCCATGTATTAATCACGGTTAGCTGCCATGATGCTGCATACAGTTTTTCATGAGTTGTGGTGAGAATATCCATGGATTCAGCCAGACTTATAAAAAATTTCCCAGGAAAGAAAACACACAGAATGTCCAAAGTTCATGTTAATGTTGATTCACGGCATATTGATTTTCCAAGGAAGCAATAAATCTCCTGTGGATTTAATATTTATTCTGACCTATCCTTAAGAACCATGAAAAAGAATTGAATGGAATTAACTATACTCCATTACAGCAATCTTTCAGCAATGTTTTTGCCTTCATGCTAAATTAACAATGTCTGCAATGTTTTTCAATTTATTTTTAATATGGACTAGCCTAGACTAAGTCTAGATTTGGAATTTACATACTCCATTGTTCGGCTAAAGAAAGCTAGTTTAGTTATTCTTATGTTTTAACCTGTTAAGGTTCTTTCTACTTTTAGAATACTGCACATACTCAATTTAGTTTGCTAGCAGACTCCCAAAATCTTATTGATATTGTGAAATCACATTAATAAAAACCCTTAGAGGTTCATTAAACCTTAGACACAATGTAGAACTGAGAACAAGATGTTATTCTGATGTTCCATATAATATATACTATTAGGTTTTCCTTGGCTATTTTCATACTGAGTCTTATAACCATGATAACAGTAAGGAATCTCAGTCTTCTGAAGTCTAAAACCCAGGGAAGGGACAAGGGAGGACTTGGACTTACAGTTGAGGGGGTAGGATTTGAAACTCTTTCAGTGGATCTTGTTTATGTCTGTCTATGTGTCATTATTTCACGTTCACATCCACAGCTACTCTGAGGAACCTGTGCCAGTGCCTCACCACCCTCACAGGGAAGAATTTCCTCTTTATCTGTCCTAAGTTAAGGTATTGTCATTTGTGAGCCAAGATTGTGAACCCTAAAAATGTTTGCAGACTTTCAGGAAGAAGTAGTTGTTTGGATAAAATGTTCCCAGATCTGTAGGACTCTGGTAAAAGAAGACACACCAGAAGAACATCAGAAAAATGAAATTGTCTGCATCAATTTGAAGGCTTAGTCTGCATTATTAACTACTTATTTATTTTCCATTGGCATTTTTATACATTTAAAAAGATGCCAAAATACTGATGCATATCAGATTATGTGATATGATGTTCCTCAGATAGCATATGCACTGTACTTCTTTATGTTTCAGTAACTGCTAGTGGTCTCCCAGAATATCACTTATTCAGGATTTTCAGTATCCAACATAGATCCTTTTTTACCTTTTGAACTAAGGAGACAGTTTCATTTTTTATTGTTTTTTTTAAATTACTTGAGGGTTCATCTTTCTGCTTCTTCATTTCCCCCTGGTTTTGATGAGAATAGTTTCTGTACCTCCACCTCTCATTTATTTTCAATTTCTGAAGCCCAGGTTAAGGAGTGCCCACACCCAAACAACAGTGACTAAGACTTTGAAATAACATGAGGCATCTTTAACTTATTCTCCAAACGTGTAGCAATGAGTGAGGTGCAGCCTGAAGAAATTGGGTGAGACAATTTCCCAAGTAATGAATTAATAAATGTTGCAACGCTTGTTAGTGCCAGCCAAAATCTCAACTTGGCATGCTAGAACGTGATCAGAGCTCTCCTTGCAGCCACCTTTGCTTTGCTGGACAAGGTTCTCCTATTGTATTCAACTAATGCTAAAAAAGGAGGATTTTGTATCTAAACTATGCTTTAAAATAAATACTGAGGAGGAAATTCACAGAGCAATAACTGGAATAATACACCAGGATTAAACTGAGACTGAGGTACACGCCTGTTTTCCAAGAAGAGCAAGACTTCAAGTCAGTCCTACTCCAGCTGACACTGGAAACTACTTAACCATGTAACCATTTACCATCACTACAAACCATCATGTAAGTTTATCAGGAGTGATTTTTCAGCCTCCTGTAAAACAGAATAATATACAAGTCACACGCACATTTGCCTGATCTGATTTTGGCTACCTTAAATTTGGATGTTTAATCTAAACTAGTTATCCAAAGTGCCTTTACAGGGGAGTGACAGTTAGAGAGAGGCACCTTGCTGGCTATCCAGATGGTGGCTTCAGCTGGGCTTGTCTTGGAGGTGTCTCAAAGGACAAGCGACCATAACCAATTATTTTGACTAAAACCCTTGCACTGAGGTGACCAAAGGACAGCCAAGTTGGTTAGAGGGATGGAGCACCTCTCCATGGTGAAAGGCTAAGAGAATTGGGATTGTTCAGTTTGGAGAACAGAAGTTTTCTGAGAGACCTGACTGAGGCTTTCCAGCACCTGAAGGGAGCCTGCAAGAAAAATGGAAAGAGGCTTTCTATAAGGGCGTGTAGTGACAGGACAAGGGGCAATGGCTTCAAACTGAGAGAGGGTAGGTTTAGATTAGCTATTAAGGGGAAAATTCTTGACTGTAAGAGTAGTGAGACACTGAGAGAGGTTGCTGAGAGAAATTGTAGCTGCCCCACAGTCAGAAGTGTTTAAGGCCAGGTTGGTTGGACCTCTGAGCAACCTGGTCTAATGGAAGGTGTCCCTGGCCATGGCAGAGGGGTTGGAACAATATGATCTTTAAAATTCCTTCCAAAACAAACTAAACTTAGAACACTAAGTTTCTGAGATTCTAAGGTGTATCCATCACAAAAGCTCTGAAATTCAACTTGCTTAGTTTTGAAGCTAATGGAATAATAGAATCATAGAATGGTTTGGGTTGGAGGTGACCTTAAAAATCATGTTGTTCCAACCTCTTGCATTGACAGGGACACCTTTCCCTAGAGCAGGTTGCTCAGAGCTTGATCCAGCACCTCCAGGAAGGTGGAGTTATGAAAAATCAGCTGTTAAATTCTGAGATACATGCAGTCTCATGGTGAGAATACCCCATTCCCTTCAGTGAAGCACAAACACAAAGGTAAATGTGCCCTTCCCGGGAGCTTGGGGAAATATTCGTGTAAAGAAATAAAGAAATGTCACCCACTTGCTCGAGAAAATTCACCATTTTGTGCAACTGCATATGTCTTGCAACAGAAGTTTGGACTTGATGATCTTGGGGGTCTTTTCCAAGCTTAATGATTCTATGATTCGATATTTCTGAGACTATGTGGCTTAGGCTGAGTGACTAATTTGTCCAGACAATGGTTCAGGGAAGAATCCCTTGAGGTGGTTGAGAATATCTTCATTGCCTTAGAGGGCCTGACCTTTCTAGAAGACCAGGGGCTTTTGTGAATGCCTCCTCCCTCATGTGAGTTCGTAGCATCCAAATTCTGCTAACTAAAATGTGAACCAGGATCTGCTGAGTTTCTAGTCAGGCTCTGGAAATCAAGGCCCAGGAGTTTGGGATTTTGACTTTTCATCTCCCCAGTGGGACTTAGGAACTCAAGCCTCTTTAGAAATCTATGTCTCTGGACTTGAGCCACCAAAGCACTGAGCTACACACATATTTTTACAGGAGACCATTGGCTTTCCCATGTTGTTTGTGATTCATGTTAAGCATACACTCAAGCGCCTTCCTGGCTTGGAGTCTGAAAAATATATCTCCTGAAGCCAAATTTTCAACAGCAGCCTGTCATGGGGGAGGGAGGGAGACTCCAGCTCTGGCTGTCCAACTTTATCCCATCATATTTGGTATCAGAGGCCTTCTCACTTGCAAAACAAAACACACAATAGTCAGGAACAGGGGCCCTTGACATGCCTGGTATTTTATCTTCTCTGTCTTTAAGGAAGGGATATTAGTCCTCACTTTTCAGCCTCAGATGGTTGTTGTGAAGATTAATTAGTTAATGCTTTTACAGCACAGAAAATGTAAAGTGCTACTATATAAAAGTATTATTAAGTGCCTGCAGGGTCTTGCTGTCTAATGTGTCTGAATGGGAGAGGCTCTGAACCATGGAGATTAGGCAATTTTTGAATAGTTCTTTTCAAATTGCATTATTTTTAACTCTTTGTTGTTCTAATATCCTCTCAACAGGGTTTGGAAATATTTACCCTATTCATTGTATTTTTCTATTTTCTTTAACACTCACTTTTAAATAAACACAAGTCCTAGGTTTTTATCTGCATACAGAGTTATATTGGGTTAAATAAAGGTGTGATTTTACACCAATTTCATTTATCCTAATCCTTTTATTTCAATTTTAAATTAAGCTTATTCCAGTTCGGCATAAGCTGATTCAGAACAAGTTTATGATAAACTGAGATAAGCCACTCTAAAACTGAAATTAGTGTGTCCACATAGGGATTTGCTCTAGTTTAAGGAAGGCTATGAATTTGAACACAAGTTATTGTGACATAAGCTACAAAATGAATTTGAAGCTTGCAAATCATCAAGCAGTACCTGCTAATGCACTTAACCCTGAGCACCTCCTCTCCAAAAAACTTAATTTTAATCCAGAGACAACCTACCTGCAATTACTGCTCTATTTAAAAGAGTGTGAAAACATGCACATGTTAAATCATGAGATCATGGAGTAGTTTTGGTTTGGAAGGAACCTTCAAAATCATTGTGTTTCAACCCTCCTGCCATGGGCAGGGACACCTTCCACTAGACCACGTTGCTCAGAACCCCATCCAGCCTGAGAAGCAGTCAGGACTTGATAGAGTTCCAATGAGAATGGGAGAAAGAGGGAATATATTTGGGGAAGGACTATCCCACAGCTTGGACTGCAGTCCTCTACCTTGCAGGAGTGCCAGAGAGGATGGAGGGCGGTTGGCTACCATCCAGCTTGAATGTTGTGTGTCTAACTGCTAACAAACTTCAGATTCACCCTTCTTGCTCAACCTTATTTGTGTGTCAGCGTGCTGCCTTGGCTGCTTCGCATCCATGCAAACATGTGCATGGACATGCTCTGGATTGCTGTTGTCCCAGTGAGTCACTCTTACCCTAATCAAAATTGTGGCCATCAACACTGCTTTTGTCTTAACACATGTAATTGCACAACTGGTAGACTGACAGGAGGTTGATGGAAACTCAAATGTATGCAGGGGTGTTAACAGAAGGCGATGGAATGTGGCTTGTTCTGCTACAAGAGCAAGAAAAAATAAGTAAAGAAAAAGAGAAGTTAAAGGAAAATAGAGGAAAAATTAAATCAAGAGAGAGAAAAATAATTCTTTTGTTCCTTGTGCCAATTTTAGCTATAGACACACTATGGATAAAACTAGAGAAAACACAGTGAAAATTCATTTTTGTCTCTAATTTTGGATAATGTTGGGTCAAAATATCTGATATAAAACACTTCTAAGGAATCAAACTTAGATTGCATGTGAAAAATCTACATTTTCCAACAATATATATTTTTTTTCTTCTCCTTAATGACTCAAAATTTTAGTTACCTGCTGTCTGTCAAGCACTGATAAAAATGATTAGCAAACCAAATAGGGGTATTAAGAATTTTCCTCTTCATTTAATTTTTTATTTCATTCAAAACAGACTGAAGTTTTTATAAAATCAAAAAACTAAATTTAGGCTCTCAAAACCTTATTTAGAAACTTAAGTGAGAACCTTATTTAGCAAAGATCATAAGCATATGTTTAAATTGATCCTGGTTCAGGAATGTGCTTAAGCATATGCTTTAATCTGATTAAATATGTGTTTAATGTTAAACACATGTTGAAATGCTTTGCTGAATTGTGGCCTGATTTTCAAAAGTGTTAAGTTCCTTGAACATCTCATTAAGGTCAAGAAAAGCTGCATGTCTTCATGCTCTTACCCATCAAGGCATTTTCTTACATGTTTAAATTCAGATTTAGGAGCCTAGCCATTTTTTTTTTTTTTAGTAAAATTTTGGACTCGGTTTTGCTAAAGATAAACACAGTAACATCTGGGTTCATACCTTATCTGAACTATCTACCACTAATGAGTTTTCAAAGTTGGACTGAAGGACTGAAAACTTCAGCATAGCCTCAGTTTGTTTGATTTTCTTTTGTTTTTGTTTTTAAAATGTAATTTTTAGTGCTCTCTGTTTCCATTTGGAAAGGCTCTGCTCTTTCCAGTCCCAGCCAACACTGAGAAGTGAAAAGGTGTGTGAAAAGAACTATTACTACTAACATTATTAAGTGCTGACAGCATTCTTAGTTTAGTACAAGACTGAAGGCAGACCCTTCTTCGCACATCTTACTCACAGGTAGTCTGGATTAATTTCGAATTCCAGATGGCTTTTCAGGGTGGTTTCTATTTTATCTGAAGCAGTTTTCCTTTTTCTAAGAAAAACAAAGAGATAGCTTAGGCTTAGAAAGATTTTTTCCTCCCCTATTCTAAGATTATAACAAATTAAAGGCCATCCATGTTTTGGCTTCTAAAACTTCTAAAAGTCTGCTCAGTCCTATTGCTCTTTTTGCCATTGTTCTTGAGAAGAAACACTGGCTTTTAAAGAGCTTCTCACTGCACAAATATATATATATACACGTAGGTTTTTACATCATTTTTTTCTTCACAAGGAACATTCCTATAACCTTCACCCACGTATTTTGCTTTACATCAATAGTAGCTTTCCTCTTGACTCAGAAAAGCTTTAGATCTAACCTAAAAGCCTTTCTGCAGCTGAGCCTTGCTAAGGGGAGGTAAATCTTAGCCTGTTCCCACCTGCTCATAGTCACTGTTTTCTTCCAACCCCCTCCCTCGCTAAGAAGGTATTTCTCACTTCTGGCCCCCAACATACACACAAAATGTGTCATCAGGGCAGCAGCTGCCTGATCAGGTTTTGTTAAAGTGCTGTGGAGGAGAAATTCCTTCTTGCCTTTTTTTGGGAGGTGATGTAGCTGCACCACGACACTGCTGCAGCTCTACATTTGTGTGAGACCAAACTACTCGCGAGCAATTCGGGCTCTGGTGTAACTGAAGTGTTTGTGACACCAACCTGAGCCCAGCTCTGGCTCAGCCTGTGCAACAAGGCTCCTCTCAGCCCCACTTCGTGCCTGTCCCCACTGCAGCCTCACATCCTCTACCTGTTTTTCTATGTCCTTTGGTCTCTTTTTTAGAGCAGGAAGCCAGAGTGGGAGATACTCCTTCTTTCTTTCTGGCAGAGGTAGGATTTTCAGCTGTTAGGTTAACCCTGGAACAAACCTGAGTTGTCATCAGAAGAGGGAGGAGGCATTAGTCTTCAGAAGAGAAGAGCTGGGGTGGAAAGTCATATAGGAGGACCTGCACTCCGTTGTGGAGCAGAAAAGAAATTCCAGAGGGAAGAAATAAGCCTTAATCACCTGTTGTGCAAAAGACTCCAAAAGGGAATGACTTCTTCTGGGAACAACTCCTGCTCCTTCCCAAAAGAACAGATCAGCTAGGAAACACAATTTACCTAAAACAGTTCCCCTCTGTCCCCCCTGCCCCCAAACAGAGAGGCTCCTTGCACAAAATATTTAACCATGCTGTAATATGGGACAACATTTTGATATGTTATCTTAATTAGCAGAAATTTTAAATTATATTTCTCAAAGTTATCATGGGGTCTTGTGGACTACAAAAGGGATGGTAAAGTTTTAGGATGCAGGAATGTGATGACAAGAATTTGGGAGCAAACTGGTACTGATTGTTACTCTGCTCCTGTGTGGCCAGAATGTGTCATGTGGCTGTAGTCCTTCAAGCAAGTTACTAAATTCTTCAGTTTTACATAACATTAATCATCTAAAATATATCTTTCCTAGTTGTCCAGGCTCCCTCTACAGATAATGAAGAGAAATCCATTAGGTGATTCATCCCAGAATCATGATGTTATTGACTAATTTAATGCATGATGTCCATCTACACACATTTAGACTATAGAAGGAATTTAGACAGCTATTGTATATTAAACATTATATTTTAGATTCCTAATACGAAATGAAGCCATCCCAAAACCTTTATCAAGAATGCTTGACTATCAGATCAGCAGAAGAATTGCTTTGGTACCTTCACTCCACCTCAGCTGAATCACAAGCTTGTTTCCTTATCGGGACTTGTTTTGTGTGTTCCAGATTAATGATAATCATGATAATTCTTTAGGGAGATTAAGTAATCCTCATAGTCACCATGTAATAGGTAAATACAGATATCACTGGTTCACAGATGAGGAAACAGTCAGTGAGAGTTTAAGTGACTTGCTCTATCTAATTTAATCTTGTTTGAGTTAATCTAATCTATGTTTTATAAATAAATCACACAATCACTGTGATATGTAGGCAATAGACAGTCAAGACAGTGCTGGAATTCCTAGCTCCCAGGCCTATCTTTGTCCCACAAAACTATTGCCTTAAGAACTAAGACATAGCAGCAAATAGTCTTAAAAGTTTCCATGAAGCATTTCTAGGTCATGTATTTTAATGCAATTGAAGTTCTGGAAACACAGCACTTCTCTTGCCTTCTCTGAACAGACTGGGATAAGGGTTGCTGCTGTGCAGAAGAGCTGGGTATATGAGGAAACGGATGAGAGAGCTGTGCGGTCAGTGTGGTTTATCTTATTCCTTTGGAGTGTTATCTGGGACAAGAGAAGACATAAATCCCTTTGAGAACAATGTGATATAGCTTTCATCTTAACTCTTTCCCTTAAGAGTCACAGGGATATTAAAATTAAAGAAGGAAAAATATTTGTTTGAATTATTTTACAACTTTGAGTTTGTTTTATTTTTTTTGTGGATTTATTACCTTTTTCACAAATTGTTTCTAATGAGTAGTATTGACTCCTAGGAACTGAAATCTGTTTGTGAGATGGGCCTTTGTAGACAGTGCCCTTACTGGGAAGCAGAAGCTCAGATCTCTAACTCACTTTTGACTTACACGAGAGAAAGGATGAGGTTCACTCTGCTGGAGTTGCTGCCTGCTGGAGCAAGAAGGATGAAGCTTCAACTCCCCTTCCTAGCTCAGATAAAGTGCAGATATGAACCAGCCTGGAACGAGTGTTCAACCTTGGGAGTATTTGCTATCTCTGGGCAATCTCTGTTTTCTTCGGGTTTTTTAAGTGGTTGGTTAAAGTTGGTGGTTTTTTTGTGGAAATGGGAAAAGGTTTTGAAATCTTACAAACACTGTGGAGGAGGGAACAATTGTTTTATTCAGTTTATTCATCTGGGAACACAGATCTGATAGAGATACTTTGGAAAGGAACAAATTATAGCACAGTTGCAGGACTGCCTCCTGGGGGTTCCCCAAAATATTGGGTGCATTTGGAGAGTGAAACGCAGTTTTCAGTCTGTTACACCTGGAAATGATCTCCATTCTCAAATGAATGATTTCTTCCCTGTTCAGTTTTTACTGTGGGTACAGCCAGAGCGGCCTTCTCTGATTAGCTCTGTCTCGGAAGTACGGGGCAATCATTTCTCCACAGAAACATGTTCTACCTCTTTCAAAGCCTCTGGTTAAATTTTTATCTAAGTCATCAGATTTAGCAATTTGTAACTGATCTAATCTCTCTGCAAAATCCTTGCTCACCGAAACTGTATCCAACAGCTCTTCACTGTAAACCTTGTTGTTCATATAAAAATAGAACCGCAAATTATGTCAGTGTCTTTTCTTTATTCTCTCTCTCTCTTTGTTTTTCAACTTCTTATGACCTATTGCCCTTTCTTTTTACCGAAATCAAACAGATTTTCAGATTGGCTTAACAATAGCACTTTATGAATCATATCACCAATTGCCAGCTATCATACAGTGAAACAGCTAATAATGTATAATTAACATTATAGGCAAATAATGAATCACATCATCATTGCTGACTGTCTAACACATTATTAAAAAGATAGATTTAAGTAATCACAAGTACTTTTTTATTTTCTTTCCTCCTTCCCCAAAAGCACTCTAAGAGGAAAAGGAAATTCCAGTTGTGTATGTAAGCTGTTATTTTTATCAAACAACATGATTCATCAAAATGATTGCAATAATTACTTACATAAGAAAAACCTAAGACAGGTAAATAGGTTAAGGCTTTCTGTAACATCATATTTACTGTCAGCATGTGCATTCAAATGAGCAATTTGATGAGACCAAGAATATCTATGTGCAGAAGGACTAAAAAATTCAGTCAAAAAGTCACATTCATGTACCCTGCAATTTGGAAAATTATTAGAATTCACCTTGTTTACCCTGGAGGAAAGGAGGTTCAGGGGGAACTTTCTTGCTCTCTACAGCTACCCAACAGGAGGCTGTAGCACACAGGGGTCAGGCTTTTCTCCCAAAAAAACCAGCTGTAAGACAAAATGAAATGTCCCCAAGTAGTGCTAGGGGAGGCTTAGATTGGATAATAGGAATAATTTCTTCACCAAAAGGGTTGTGAGGCATTGGAACAGGGTGCCCAGGGAAGCTGTTGAGTCGTCATCCCCAGAGGTATTTAAGACACGTAGATGTGACACTTGGGGACATTGTGGGCTTGGCAATGCTCCACACTGGTAAAGGCACCAAAGGCTTAATGATTGGACTCTTAAGAGGGCTTTTTCAACCTAATCAATTCTATGATTCCAGGATTCTCCAGGCTCCACTGTGCAGTAGCTGTTCTCTAAGAATTTAACAAAGATAGTGTTTATACCTCCAGGTTTAGGTCCTAATATTTTTTCAAAGTTAGGCAACATATTCCAACAGCCTATCTCACATCTTCTGTACCAAACTACCATATGGCACTTTTTTTCTATTTTTTTTTCTTTTGTCCCAGTGTTTTTTCAGTTTTGGCCAATAATTCTACCCAGATCTCAGCATCAGCATGGTGATTTTTCAGCTCATGTTTCACTGAAAATAGTGATGATACTGCGGAAATCTTCTGTTCCTGCTCTCCTCACACAGTTCACCTTTTGTTCCAACTGGATGAAAGTCACCAGATCCAAACTGGCATTTGATGAGAACCATGTCAATAAAGCCCTATATAATACATGCACTAGGTCAGGTGAAGAGTGTCTGCCAAACAGTTTCAGTGACCTGTTTGCATCATTCAATCTGATCAGTGGAGGAGCAACAACTAAAGGTAATGATAAAGCTGCACAACATTCATTTTCACTGACCTTTACGTGCAACCCAGGAACCGACCTTGTTAATACTATTTACACAGAAGTTGAACAGATATTTACATAAAGAGAATCAGGGCCTTTTCACTCCTCTGTATGGTCTCAAGAATGATAGTGAAGGTTCTTCATATGTATCTTCCCAACATCCTTCACATTTGGAAATACACTTATCTTACAAGAGGTAGAGAATAAATCCCTTCTTGACAGAAGTCAAGTGTATTGAAATGAGGTTTTCTGTTTCAGTGGCAAATGTTTTTGATACCAAACTAACCTTCCCCCTATAAATTTTTATTGTTGATATTTTTTTCAAGTATTCTAAAAAAAATGTTAATGGAGACATTTTAAGGTTTTTCAACAAACGCATTTACATATTTTTTTATCAAAGAAAAGAAACTAAGCTGTTTTCAGGTACTTTTGCTATATTAATATTCTAATATTTATCTCCTTCATTTCTCCTCCATTTTTCACTTCTTCCTTCTCAGCAATTCTTCCCCTACCTTTATTTCTTCTTTGGTAATGGAAAAAAAACCTAGACACTTTGGATGAGGCTTACTGAGTTAATCATCATAGTGTCATTTTTTTGTAGTGGAAACACCTGCAGAAGGAAGATCTTCTGATTTATCTCTTCCAAAGATGCCTATAGCTGTCCTTTGAATACAGAGTATGCCTATGGCAACTGGTGTAAGTGTAAATACATGAAGTTAAATGATAGCAATACCACCCAGAAATGAAAACTTGAAATAAACTTGATATTCCCTTCTCCTTTGATACTTTTTTCCCCCTCCTTTTGCAAGCCAGAGTATAAATGGGGATAAAAAATGAGGGAAGAACTTGAAAAATCACTGATATTCAGGTTGTTAAAGAAAACTTGGGAACAAATACTTTTGAAGATTTCCTTTACTTATACATTTTAAGACCCTAATAACAATAAGAAACTCAAAGAGAAACTGTCATAAACACCACTCAGCGTGTAAATATCAATTCCACATAGCCCAGCAGAGATGTGTATGACTGATTCCTGCACATTTACCAGCTAAAAGGGTCAGTCAGGAGCAAGAAGCGAACTCATATTTATACTGAGTTTAAGAAGACTTGAACGTATAAGACTCCCTTCCTACAAGTTTCTATTGACCACGTAGAGGACACAAAATATAAAGAAAATGGGAAACACGATCCTGAGTTGGTGTTACAGCAGCTGGGCTGCCGAGCTGAGAAGCAGCAGGTCTGGATTATGACCTCTGTTCCCAGGCTTGTTTATGTATTTTACATTAGGCAGTCACTGAATAAAACAAACCTGGGAGCTGTGCCAGGGGTTGTCCACACCCAAACAGTTGCAGAATTGGGACCTCGATCTTTCCCACAGATATGTTTGTCAGTTTTTCCACGCAAAAAAATAGTAGACTTTTCTCCTATAGTGTCAGTCACTTTTTTTTTTCCCCAACAGCATTTGAAGCAACATAAATAAGGGTGTTTATTTATGTTATCCTGTGAATTATTTTCCCCATTGGTAACATTTTAGGTATTTTGTTGATATTGTTCCCATTTCCTGGGCTATTTGATAGATATGTTGATATTATTCTCATTTCCTGGGCTATTTGTCAGATATGTTTTTCCTCTTGACTACAGAGTAATTTATTGATTTATGGAATTATGACTTCCAAAACCCAAACTAACTCTAGCGACATTTTCCTTTAAGAGAGGCCTCTCACATGTTACCAAATTGCATTTCAATGTGTCCCACTGAATTCAAATAACATTTCTGGTATTGGTCAATGTACAATTGAGTTGCCTGCTGGGAAAAAAAATCAAGCTGGTATAAGTGTCAATTTTGAAGTAATAATTATAGTTTTATGCAGTAACGTATTTATTATATTATCAAATTAATACACATTTTAGCATGTCAGGGTCTGTGGGTAATTATAGTTTAGCATTGTGGTAATAATTTGTATGATTTATATTACCTATGGCGCAGAACTGAAAGCCAAAAAGCTGTCTGGCATAATTACTATTAAGAGGTAAGATCAACAGATATCCCCAGCCAAAAGAACACAGCCCTAAGGGTAGCAGACTCAAACAAGAAGTCACCTCAGGTATTTGCTTTGCAGCTTGCCTTTTCTCACCTGAGAGGCGGCCCACCCACTATTCCGGGCTGCGTTAACAAGAATTGGGTGCTTTTATGTTACTGCTTTCCACTGACCTTGAAGTTCTCATATTAAATTAAGACACAGGAAAGTGGTAGAGAGGGACCCTTTGCAAGACCTAACTCTTCTGAAATGTGGAGAAAAGGGTTTTCCGTAAGATGAAAGGCAGTGAATTATTGTGGTTTCTCTACTTTCCATTGATTTGGGCACAGAAAATAGATTTTTTTTGTGTGCCTGTGTTCTTGCTTTTCTTATTTTTCATTCTAAGTGTTGTACAAACAGAACAGAAATAGTCTTTACACAAAAAGTCTATGCAAAGCTAATTCTATACAGTTAAAATTTATTACAGTTAAAGCAGATTCATGAGTGACTTAGCAGCTTGACTAGAAATAGGTTGAAAGTTGCCATGTGTTCCCCCCAGTTTCTGTGTATTTATGCAAATAAATGCATAGAAATGCAAAAAGTACCCTCATCTCCTTTCAAAGCTCAGACCTCCTCTGGCAAACACTTTGCAATTTTTTTTCCCCCCTGAAATAAGGTTTCCTGCATTTTTTCAAAAATAGAAATATCTCAGGCACAACCTAAAAATCTTGCCACTAAAATCATGATCACACTGTCCAGTCAAAACTGTAAATGTGTCTGGCTTCCTTCTCCCCTTCCTCCTCAGCATCACCTTTCCAAAACAAAAAGTGAATGTCTGGTATCATATTCTGTGAAGGTTGCAGACTCAGGCCTCAGATGATGAAGGTTATGAACAAAGGCCAAGATCCACAAAGCTATTTAAATACGTAATTCTAATTAATTTATATGTGCCTGATCCTGAAAACATTTATGTGTGTACTCAACTTTCACTAGCCCTGTGACCTTCCTGGAGTTAAAGACATTACTCACCTGCTAAAATAGAGGTCCATGAAGTGAGGTTCAGTGAGGAAATATCAAATGGAGAAGGTCCTGCCAGCAAGTCCCTCATTCATTAAATTACAGAATGTCACAGAATGTGCCTGATTTTTGGGAGGAAGAAGTTGTTGTTTTCCTTCCTATTCTTGTGCCACTTTATTTCTGGAACTCTGTCCTACTAGAGGGAAAAGTAGCAGAAAAGCCGCAGGTGCTCACTGACCCTGTTCTACATTTTCCCTGTCAGCACCAACTGGCTATGAAGGGGCTGGAACCAAGCCTGAGAGAAGGATATAAGTATGGAATTCAACTCACCCAATGTTATGTTTTAAAAACTTAAATGTCTTAATCTAAGCTGGGCTCTCCTCAGAGTCAGCAGAGACACACGGGGACCTCCAGGGAGTGACTCATCCAGTCTATCTCAGACACCTATGATGGGATACGATGAATTATACTCTGGAGATGCCCATTTCTCTCCACGAAGGGAGCTTGGAGTGACAAGCTCAGACTTAAGTTGTTTAGTTTTAAGATGTCCAAGTTAGAGCAGATGAATTTTACCTCAAAGGCTTGGAGTGTTTTCCTGAAACTCAAACCGCCCTTTTGAAGTTGCCTCTTCATCCTTATAGAACACAGGTGTGCCAATATCCAATTTCTCATGTTTTTAATTCTATAGGAATAAAGTTATGTATGTCTGTATGTGTATGTACATACTTAATGGCTACACTGTCAATCTGACCTTCAGCAAATAATTAAAACACATTTTAATCCTGCTGCATATTGTTTCTGTTGGCAGGGACCCCAAGGAAGGTACTTTCCTCCAAGGAGGCAGCTGGTGGACTTCTGCCCACTGTGCCATCATTCCACAATGAGTGGGAGCTTAAGTAGCTTCTAGGCCACCCTACAGCTTGATAAGGCCACTGTTTATCATGGGGATAATTAATATAAGAACTCCTTCACTTGGGCAACTGTTATGTCTTTATCTTTGTTTACCTCCTGGAACTACCTCATCTGATGAATGTCATTAGTTATTGCCAATAGTTATGCAATATCTCATGGCATGGTCCTAATTCCAAGCTAGCCATCGAAGCTCTGAGGAGTGAAATTAGTTCTTAAATGTGTATTCACACGGCATGATATATTCATACCCTCAGATAAACCAGAGTGATAGAGTTCTAAACAGTCTGATGAGGCAGAAATGCTTTTGAACTATCAAGGAATTAGAATGATTTAACAAGTATGCCCTATTATTTTAATTTCTTTCTTTTTCATGGTTGTTAAATATCTTTCCTATGTGTTTTCCTTACCTGGAAGATGCAGAAACTTGAGTGCAGGAATTGCTTGGGCTAAGGAATAATGCCAACATAATGGAGCACGTAAAATTGAAGGAGCCAAGTCAGTGTAAGTCATTTCACAAGCCTGATGCCTGTGGATGACTCACACAGCAGAATGCAGCTGGTTGGTCAGGGCTCTTTTTAAAAACAGACAAACAAAAAATAGTCAGTCTCAGACAAAGAATCCCATCGTGCTTTGCCATGCTAATTTTTAAAGAAGCACATAATTATTCTGTTACCAGTGATGTTGCCCAGGCATGACGGACTTCGAGGTGGTCTCAAATCAGGTCAAAAACCCTGTTCCCTTATAACTGAGTTCAGATGTTCTTTCTAACACTCACTGTCTATGCTGAGAAATAGGATGAGTAACTTAACCTTATTTCCTCAAATAATAATCAGAATGATATGTTTAATGGGCATAATAGTTGTCTCACCTGCCTGAAAGGGAGAAGGTGCTGGGAGAATTAATTAGTTTGTGAAGCACTTTGAAGATAAGTGCTATGTTATTAATAAGTAAAACCTACTGCACTTAGATACAACTTGCAAGTGATTGTATTATACTACAGTGCTTAGATAACACAAAGATAGTTGCCTTAGAAATACCAATAGATGATAGAGAGAGACAGATAATCACCAGATTTCTTGTGTTTTCATTTTGTCTCACAATTTCTACCATCTTAATGATATTTAGGTCCTAAAAGATGTTCCAATAATGGACATTATTACCTGTGTTTCAAAGATGTCACGGAAGAAATGAAAAGCAGTGGGGAATGATGAGTAAATATGGCCCAAGAGTGAAAACAAAATGATGTCTCCAGAGCCTCTTCCAACCCTGTGTAATCTTTAAAAATAGTTGCTTAAACCCAATCAGATCATCCAGTACAGCTCTGCTCACTGAGTTTGTCTACCATGAGTAGGAGTAGAGTTGGGGCGGCTGAGAGAATAGTGCTCACTAAAGAGCGACATTGTGAACGTGTGAAAGCCGACAAGAACCAGTCACATCTCAAATATAGTTAAGTCACTGAGTAAGGAAGTTTAGTGACTTCTGGGTCAGCCATGTGATCCTGTGATGTGAATTAATACCCTGGTAGTGGGAGCTGCAGGGTATTTTACATCTGGAAGACTGACAAAATCTGCTTGGAGGAAAATCAGTGAATACATAAAAACAAGTGAGTTAATGTAGAATTATTCACACTTAGCTTTGACTTTCAGGGAGGCCACTGGCCTGTAAAGAATAAAAATAAGTGGAAAGCTAAAATTTCAAAGGAGGAGGGTAAGACAGCTGCTGGTCGTGAAGACTCCTGATTCCACCCAGGTGTCCTGACTCTTGCTTATGAATAAGGAAGTCCTTTAGCAGTAATTTTTTGTCTCCGTGTGGCACTGTATTATCATGCTGTCACTAAGAAGTGTCCATGCCATGTTTACAATACCATCATGTTTATGCTAACCATGTTTCAGCTTTCCCATCAGGCCAACATCTCAAGGTAGAGAATTAAAGAATCATGTAAGAAGGAAGGAATCAAGGTTGGAAAAGACCCCTATTGAGTCCAACCGTGAACCCAGCCCTGCCAGATCTATCACTAAACCATGTCTCTAAGTACCACATGTACCTGTTTTGAAAACTTCTAGGGATGGTGATCTTACCACTTCCCTGGGCAGCCTGTTCCAAAGCCTGACCACCCGTTAGATGAAGAAATTGTTTGTAACATCCAGTCTAAACCTCCCTTGTCATTTCTTGAGGCCATTTCCTCTTGTCCTATCACTTGCTACCTGGAAGTAGACACCGACCCCTACCTCAATACAACTTTTTTCGAGAGAGATAACTGCAGGACTTCATGCAGTTGATGAAGATTACTTCCATTTTTGGGTGTGATGCGGGGCTTCTGAATCCTTCACAATCTCTTCTAATTTCTTAAAGAAAGAAGTTTTAGATATATCTATTTACATACACACATGCGCGCGCACACACACACACACACACATATATATAAAATGAATGGTGTGAAACTACAAGACCTTCAAAATTAGCATGATGCTGGAAACTGTGGGTACCCAGGCCTGCATAGAGACAACAGGGATATCATCCTAATCCTCTTGTCCCTAAAAATCTGTGGAGAAATGGGCTTTTTCTTGGCTACGCAACGCAGGACCTACGACACCACCTCAGCAGCACTGGCAGCACGCAGGAGAGGGCGGTGCCGTACCCAGACAATGACCATTATATTTTTTTTGAAAACAGGGAGACTGGGGGTCCTTAAAAACCAACTGAAAACCATTTCTGTTCCATTCTCTGCTGAGTATGGGGGTGTAACTGCCATCAATGTTAATGAGTGATCACGTGCATCGGAAGAAGAACATCCTCTTTTGTGAAGGCAAGATGAAAGCCTTTTATAAATATGACCTACTAGTGAAAAACGCATCCGTTCAGATCAAACCTATGGGTTTATACTGATGGGTTAGATTTTTTCTTCTTAATACAATACATTTTGTTAAGAAGAAGGATTAAAGTATTTGCCAAAATGATTTGTGTTGACAAAATGGCTTAGTACATTTGGCAGATTTATTTTATGAAGCAGAATAAATTAAGGTGTCTCGTAAAAAATGTGGGTTATATCCAGTGAAACAATTTCAAGTATTTCAGAAACTCTATTTTTATTCACTTTGCAAACGTGCTTAGTTGAACTGCCAGTCACTGTTACATTTCCATTTCCAAGCAATTAATTAAAATCCCAAATCAGGTTTTTTCTTGATCATGCCAGCAGGAGTTGGTTGCCATGGTAATAGGACGATCAGTAGCATTTGGGAGGGAGGAGAGGGAGAAAAAAAACGTTCTGCATTTGGGCTTTTATTATTGAAACATAAGTGCAGGTCTGGAGGAGTGTGTTGGCTCATCTGTGCCAGCCTGTGGCCCCAATGGTGATGACTGGAAATGAGCAAGGGTTCTCAGGATTACGTTATTGTCAAGGATATCATTTGGTCCAATGTAGAAATCATTAGTGAAGCCTTTTCAGTCCTACAGTCTATAGGTTGCAACTGTGAATGTAGCTGATCACAGAGAGTTTCAGCAGTGGTAAGGAGGATTTTTCTATCTGTAATTGCCCACATTTGCAGAGAGCTATCACACGTAATGGGTTTTCTCCCCCACAGGCCTAAAAACCTTTACATTTGAAGCTCATTTTCAGACAATACACAAGATCCACGGTGGTTTACAAGAGCCATTGCATATATAGGTTTAAGAAAGGATTAATGGTGTAATTAGCGTGGCAAGGTTTTATGGGTTGGTGTCAGGGATAGGCGATTAGGAGGACGAGAACATATGGCAGATAGAGAAGGAGGACAGGAGTAACAAGTTCTTCTCTGAAGCAAGCACAGAAAATGATGTCCTTCCTGAAGGAGGGAACAGGTCCAGGATAGGGCTGAGCTTATTTGGGACACTTCCTTCAACCTGATCTAGCGTGTGGCACTCCAGCCCATGGCAGGGGGGGTTGGAACTAGATAGTCTTCAAGGTCTCTTCCACCCAAAGCCGTTCTATGACTGTGTTATGATTCAGTGGGGGAACACCGTGTGATTTAACAGCCATTTCTACCACATGAAACCAAACTTTCTTCCAGCAGCAAGAAATGTGCCATGCCCATCAGATGCAACCCAAAAAACCCCTCTGAAGATGGTAGAAATACTCCCATGGATGTCTCTGGGCTTGGGATCAAGCATGTGTGTCCAGGGACGCACCTAGATCAGGAGATGGTTCATCTCTGAATGGTGGTCGCTTTTCTGACTTGGGGCTAAGATGCCAAATGTGTTCTACCCTTTGGTTTGATATATTTTATACTGACATCTTCATTACCACTATCAACAGTTCCTCTCTCAGGCCAGAGCCAGCTCTTGCCTCCAAAGTACCCCCCAGGACTGCCCCTCCAGTGCGAAACATTTTAACACAGCTCAGGGGGTTTTGTTGCTCTTGCACCCTTGGTTAGTTGTGTCTGAGTTGAACAGCACGAGGACAGTGCTCACAAGTGTTGGGGGAAAATGGCATTTACCTAGTGCATCACCTGAGGAGAGTCACCAAGCAGAAGCAAACAAACCACATCCCACACTGGTTAGCACAGTCACACTACGGGGTGCCTGAGATTCCTTTCCAGCCTTGAGGACATAGACATGGAAAAAACCATTTCGTCAGACCTTGGTGTTGGCATTGTTTGGCTGCTGATGGTGCGGCAAGGCAGGATAGCGCCAGAGATTCCCTGGATCATTAGGCCACATTAATGCACAGGAACACAGCGCGTCACATATGGTGCTTGTTAAGCCCCCCATGAAATCAGGAGATTGGTAACAGAGTTACAACATGCTTAGGGTTATAGGTCATGCGCCAAATTTCATCCTTATGTATTAGCTGGGAATTAATCTGAAAATAATTAGGAAAGAATCCAGATATTAAAAAAGAAAGATTTTGAGAACACTGGGATTTCGTGTCTTGCTGCAGTATAAAATTCCCATGTGAGAGAGAGTCTGAAAACACTGCCTGATGGCCTAACACTTGTGCTGGAGAGGAGAGTGACTTTATTAAAGTTCTTTGACAAGGTCCTCACGCAGCTGTCACTTCAGAAAAGCTTCACCTGACCCTGAGATTTGCTTGCCTTTTGCTTGTACTGTCTTTGTAAGGGCTCAGTGTGGCTGGGACCTGAAGGAGTTCAGATTGAGTTAGAGAGGCCAGCAAGGGATTTATTGATTTGGATATATCAATTTGCACTAGTCCAAACAAGTTGGGTTCAGGGTCCCACAAACTCTAAGGGTAGAAGGGCAAAAGTTGAGCTTTTGATCTTCTATATAGTAGGATGTAGTATAATGTAATGATTCAGAGAGTTCTCTGGGGTCTCAGTATGGGAGGAGGGGATTTGAGAATGATTGCTTTCTTTGTCTTTTCCACTCTGAAGAATTTCAGAAAACTTTCATTATATTAAAAAAAATCCTTATTATTATATGCTGACCTCATTCTGTTGTTTTCCCTGGCATTTATCTAACTCTTTGCTGACCTCAGACCCTCATCTCACATGCAGATGCCTATATATAGAAATCTAAGATTTGGGGGCTCTGGCATGTAGACTAAGATAGCTGAATTAGACAAAATGACTCATAACTTTACATCCTTGATGCCACACTTTGGGAAACAAGTCTCCTTTCAGGTTGCTTGGAGACAGTGCCCAGTACCATTTGAAAGCCCCCCATAAATCTGAAGTTTTCACATGAGGCTGGAAGAGATTCCCTTTGGAGAGGCAATTGGAGACCAGAGAGATACTGGATTCCAAGTACACCTCAGATGACCCTCAACACTGTGGGGTGTGTAAGTCTAGCCTTAGGTGACCAGATAGACAAGATGTAGTTTTCATGTTTCTGAAATTTGGTGAACTGAGCCTTACCCTCACTGTTTTTCACATAAAAGGTATGTGAAATGGGGTCTTTTTTGAGAAGCCATAATTCGCTGGCAATCTGAGCTTGGCAACAAAAAAAGTGTTAATTGAACCAAGCAGGAATTTCACTATGGTGAGATTTTCAATCCAGTGCTATCTCTCTTTATATATATGTTCCGGTTTTTAATATTTTTTTCAGTCTGTATTATTCAGAATATTCTTAAATGCAAATATGTTCAAACACAGAGCAGTCCTGAGTATCAGCATTTTTAATTCTCTGCCCTTCTGTTCATTCAAATGCTACAGCTAGTCAAGCTGAAATCATCCTTAGAGAACCTTTGCTATTCTGCTATTTCTTCTGCTCAAAACTAGCTATTTTTCAGCAAGAACTGTAAACCTGCAAAGACTTTTAGCAAACCATTATGCCAGCACTGGTCTGATGAAAAAGAGCAGTTGAATATTTCCCTGAATATTTCCAGAAGTCCAAATGTCCAAAAATTGATTGCAGGCATTCGCAGAGGCAGACCTGACTGAACAGATGCTGGAAGAGATTTGCTCACTAAGATGGAGATAGAAAGAAATTTTTCACTGGAGAAATTACAGCAGTACTTTGACCACACTACCCAAGTCATTGCAAGGTGGCCAATTCTCACAGTGGGCAGCAGATAAAGGAATGGCTTACTCAGCTAGAGCAAGACAAGATTGATGGAAATAAAGTTTTAGATGACAAGCTGAAAATGAAGTTGATCTAAAAAGGGACATGCCTCAAAAGACTGAAATTTCCTATGTTGTCAGTAATAAAAAGCTATTAACAAAGCATTTTTAAGAGTATTTTATCTGGTATATCATGGAAAAAAGATCTAGATATAGGCAGTAATTAAAGATCAGCTTTGATTTTGATAATCCTTTTTAATTGCTTTTTTAATTGTGAAATTTTAAAACATTTCTGTGAAGTGCTCTGTGGAAAAAACGCTGATGTAGAGAGATTAAATAATCAAGATTGCTCTATTCTGCTTGAATAACTAGAAAGGAACTTTGAGTGGGTAAGTGTAAAATAAATCTTCTAACTAATGTATGGCTCCATGTAATCTCATCTCACCTTCTGGGAACAATGTATAACAAATTAAGCTTGGATCATGAAATGTCATACAAATCTGGCAGTGAGACTTCATTTGGAGGGAAGAACTGCTATTCTCTTGGTTCTTAACAGCCATAGAAAATTTCAATTACGTGAGCATCTTGACAAATTCTACCTCCAGGGTATGGAGGATTTTTAAAAAGTTTTCTGTAACCAGCTACAGTGTCCCAAAGAACATTGACTGGTTTTACCATCTTGAGTTGTACCTCTTTGCAGTTTGCCTCATGGATAAGAAAACAGCCTCAATAGAAGATGTGCTTATAAAGTAAAATACTAATAGATTAATGTTTTATGTGACGTAGTAAACATCATCAAAAGAAGCAGTAAAATAAGTATTGTAATAATAGTAAAGGATCTCGTTTTGTCTTCTGCAAAATTGATGTACCCATAAAGGACTGTATATACACTTAAAGTTGAACATAATTAGATCATTAAGAACGGAATATATAAGAGGACAGAGAGGGGAATACAGAGGGAAACATTGAAAATTTATACAAAAGCGATTGGAGTGAGGATGAAGCTGATGAAGAAGAAGAGAAAAATTGTAACAGAGAAATATGTACATGATCTACACCAGATATATGTAGCAAGATTGGGTTTTCCATCTGATTCTTCTATTTCTTTTATATAGAATTGGTTTCATTAAAAGATCTGGTAATTGTAATAGATAGTGGCATGTGCTTGTTTTAAATAATTAATTCTTGCAGCCATGAGAGAAAAATAACTTAAGTCAGAGACAAATATGTTAAAGCTGCATGAATTGGGGAAACCCTGGACATGTTTAAGACAAAAAAAAAAAAAAAGATGAGACAAAAGCATATATTGATGATCACGGCTGAGAACCTGCAACCAACTACTAAGGCCTTTTACTTCCTCATCAAGAACAGCCCAGTGAAAGTTCTTCGGTGAGATTGCAAAGTGGTGATGCTCTAGGAGACAGATGTCATGATTTTTATTTAAAAGGTGACAGGATGACTTGGCATCACAGCTTGAAAACAAAGCAAATTTCCAGTGTAAGACAAGAAGTGTTAATAATTGCATAGTATAAGTTAATAATTCATAAATGTGTACATTTCAAAGAGAATGGCCCGGAGAAAGCATATGTAGAAAAAAACAGAGAAAGCTCTTTAGGTGATGGAGAGAGATGGGCTGCGGCAAATAATCAACAGTTCCAAGGAAGAATCCACAACATGAAAATCCTGTAAAACTGGTGGCCAAAAACAAGGTTTATTGTAGACAAAGTTACCTTAGCATTACTACTGTCATGTCTGCTTTCTCAGGGAATTGCTGTGAATGGCCACACAGTTGATCCTTTCAAAAAAGTTCTGCTCTTCCATGTGCAAATCAGTCTTACCAGGTTTCATTCTTTTCTAGAGAAGGTTTGACATGGTTTACGTCATGTGAATTCCAGTGTTTGAGCTTACCTGCAATAAAGCAGAAATCACATCTCTGCTGACCCGTGGTTTGGTGGACAGAAGATGCTCAGATACTGAAGTGCTGGGGAACACACTGGTCCCTCAGGTTTGAGTAGGCAGAACTACCATAATTAGCTAAAACTTAAGTTCAGATTTTGAAAATCATGTATCCAAATTGTTTTCAAACCTATTTAATTCACCACTAACTCAAGTATTATTCCATGTGTGTCCTGTAAGCAGAGCATAGAAGCCACTGACATGGTGAATTCCAGCCTGTCTTCCTTGAATCCCAAAGACTGTGTCTGATGAGTAGCTTGGACCAAATTGCTAATGGTTGGGGAAGATGATCTCCCATTCAAGTCTTGCATATAGACTTCTAATAAAAACAAGTGCAGCATTCTGCAAGCAAATAAACTTACACCAAACCTCAAGTATCATAACTATTTAAAGCACCAACACACACTTTTAGTTTTCATTGGTAAAATCAAGAAGCTTTCGTTATTAATTAAGCAGCTAATTTTCTCTTGTTGTACGAAAAGAAGGAGAAGCAGCTAATTGCATTTGAGATTCCCTTCAGCATAATTAGATCCAGGCAAATAGATAATTCCCTTGACACCAATGGCATGCATCAGACTCGTTTTAAAGCAATCACTCCATTTGTGAATATCACACCTGTAGTAATTAGGCAAATTTATCTCGTTCTCCTAAGGAATTATTCGTGTAACACAAGCATTACCTTGAAAAATGGACAAAATGAAAGACCATTTGTAAAAATAATAATATAGTTGACATTATTAGTAATAATATATTTTATTTTAATTTTCAAATATAAACTTAAATTACAATGACAAAAATTATATTTAGACTATAATATCTAGGAAGATAAATTTTAGGTCTTGGGATTCAACTACTTTTGATAACAGTAACTCCATCATGAGAAGTTCTTTAAACTGAAAATTGATTCATAGAATAGAGCAACATTAATCAGAAATAAATTTTTAAAATAAGTGTTTTTCTGTAAATATAAACAGTTGAATTTTATCATTCCTGAATAAAAGATTTTTTCTGGTTTTTTAATTGTTTTTTTAATTTTTAATTTCTTGTCAATACGTATACTGTAAGTATACAGTGTAAAATAGAGTGTAAAACTCAAATTTCGATCAGCTTAAAATATATTTTTTTCCAGAGGGTTTTTCTTATGGTTCTGGAAAGGAAATGTATTTCTTATTTAAAAGAACTTCATTAACCTTCAAGTTAAAATAACAGTATGTGTGTGTGTGTATGCATATAAAGAGAAAGATGGAGAAAAAAATTCTAATAGCAGAAAAAGATGTCCTTATATGCATAAGATTTTAACTGTGACAAACTCAGTTGTACATTTGAACCACTCAGCTGAGTAAATTGGAGGACAAGCGAAGGTCAAGATGTGTTTGGGACAACTTAGCGCACATCAAAAATTGCACTTCATACTGGACTTCAGATTTTAGAAATTTTTTGATTAGTACTTGATAACATATATGATCATTTTTAATAGTAGTCAGAAACTGAGAAAAAAAAGTAATTATTATGGGTGTATTATCCTGTACTGATGAACAAAATTTACCAACTGAAACCCTCACCAATAAGTAGAAAAATGAAAATAAATACCTGTTAATAAGTAATCACATTATTTCCACCAAAGATGTTACATTATCTAAATGTTGGTGTCTGGGGAAACGGCTTGGGTAAAAGAACTGACGCATGGCAAATTCATTCCTGTATCTTGGAATCAGTGCACGTCAGATAAGTAAATAATACTCAGTGTTGTTTTAGTCTGGTCTGTGTTCTACGACAATCTGATTGGAAGAAATGGTGAAGTAGACTTTTAAGAGTATTAAATGTTGTTGATCCATCAATTGGATTGTTGCAATTTCCACCAGCCAAGAATCCATAATTCCAGCATTATGATAATGTTCAGTCGAATATATCCCCAAAATAAGTACCAGTGAGAGAAGAGAAGAAAGCTTTTGTGTGTTTTGTCTTTTTTTTGTAAGTCATTTGAAACTATTAACATTTATAATCTCTCCAAAATGCAATAAAGAAAAAAAAAAAGAAGAACCAGATGTAGAAGATTCTCTGGCTTTGACAACAGAGAACTTTCACAAAGTTACAGAAAAAAGAAGAAAAGGTTTAATCTTATGGACTTTAAATGAACAATAACTAATGTCACCTGATAGTCTTCTGCTGATCTCAATGGGATTTGAAGTAAGCTTCTGGAAATAAATATCTTAAAGCAGTACAAATACGAAGAGCTTTCAGTTTAATGAGAAAAATAAAAATCTCCAGAAAAAGTATTTTCGGCTTGGATTAATCCAAAAGAATTTCTTTTCTTTTTGTGTGGAAAACAATTCTATAGTTTTAGTGGACAAGTGTTTTGTCCAATGCCTTATGTTTGGCTTGTTTATTATTTATCCTCCTTTTAAGATTCTTCCCTGATGCAAGTTAATCCCTTTGTGAAAATACCATTTTGAAATATAATAATAAGATGATTTACTTTAGTTTTTCTTTCAGTTCCTTTTCCACTCACCACCTTATCCTCCCTGAAGTTATTTTAAAATTTGTATCAAACAACATGATTACTTTTATTTCTACAGAAGTTTGTTCTATTCAGTGAGGTTATTGCTTCCCATATATTTTTCTCTTTTTTGCATAGACGCCCACACTTGACTGTTTATCAAAATCATTGCGTTCAGTGAAACCAGAACTTTGGGAAAGGGTGGAGATGGTCTCACCCTAACACCAAGCTGGGACGTGGCCAATGTATCTACTCAGACCTTAAAATCTGGAGGCATTCCTGAGTTTAATAACATCTACATAGCCAATACATCCCACCTTTACCACCAAGATCTGAGTCTCATAAGACAGGTCCAACTCAAACTTATCCCGTAAATATAAATACAAGCTTTGCCACAACGTGTTTCACTAACACAAAACAGCCTCCCCAATCATTCATCACTTGCAATGATACACACAGGTGCTGAAGTGAAGTGCAGCTGTCGATAAAGGCTGATGCCAAATTATTTTCCTGAGGTGAGTTGGCTTTCAGTTAGGCTGAGTTTTTGTTTTCTTCTCTTTTAATTCTTTTTTTTTTCTTTTTTTTTTTAAGAAAGTGGGGAAGAGGAGAAGGGGTGGGATATAAAATACAGAATATTTCCCTTTTCTTTAAATAATTTTCTGTAATATTCTTTTAATCATAGCAAATGCTTCTGGTCACTCAATAGTTTGTGAGGCTGCATTCACATTATGAAGATATGTTGCTGTTCAAAATAGTGCTGAGAATCTCAGGTTAAAACTGGATCTCAGGTTAAAACTGAAAGATTTGAAAACATTGGATATAGCTTTCATTTTTGGTTTTGATTTTCCTCCCAAACTCTCTTCTCTAGTCTACATTGGGACAATTGTTTTGAAATTTGGAGAAAAAAATGCAGATGTCCGTCTGCACATGTGTGATGCCTTCTGGGACTCACCAAGAATGGAAAGAATCTAACTTCAAGTCCTGCTCTTGTGAGGTCTAGAACTCAGCCTCATATTTCCACAGTCCAGATAAGAGCCATAAACAAAGGGAACTGGCTAAGTTCCTGTGACAGTAACAGTATGGAGGCAGGTGTCTCTCTGAACTTCCCATTGAAGTGTTTCCATTTTCTATAAATAATTAAACAGTCATTAAGGCAGAGATTTAAAATACGATCTTGCATGTGATCTATACAGAAGCATTAACTACTTAACCAGTTTTTCTCTGTTCCAATGAATATTTAATTATTTAATATTAAGTGGAGACAAATTCTCCTCGATTTTCTGTAAGGAGCAGTGTTGTGGTTTAACCCAGCAGGCAGCTGAACACTGTAGAGCTGCTCATTCACTCTCCCTCTGTGGGATGGAGAAGAGAATTGGAAAAAGGGTAAAACTCATGGGTTGAGATATCATTTAACAGGACAGAAAAGGAAGTGGAAATAAAAATGATTATAAAAGAATATAGAAAACAAGTGATGCACAATGCAATTGCCACCATCTGCTGACAGATGCCCACCCAGTCCCCGAACAGTGGCTGCCAATCATGTTACTAAAATACCTCAGGACAGAGAATTTGTTCATATTTTGCCTCTAATTCTCTGTCAAGAGAGAAAATCTAGATAATACGCTTCAACTAAGCATTTCAATCTTAGATATATAAAGTGAACCTCCATTTTTCAGGTAGTAAGTATAAATGGTGTACCAGAGTATACCAATGGCCAATAATACCAATTTAATAACATTAAATTAATAATAAAGTTTTAGTTTTGCAGTGAAGATGATACAGTCCAAGAAAAGTCTGGCCAAGGAATATTGAGTCCTGAAGGTCAGATAACTCCAACGAGATGAAGAATTAATTCATATAAAACCAAGAAGACTCATCTGCTTTATTAGTTAATTCAGATTATCGGCTAGTATGCAGATGGGAAAAAAATCATAAACAGCCTCCAGCTATGTCAGGAGAGATTGAGACTGAATATTAGGAAAAAAATTTCTTCTTGGAAAGAGTTGTCAAACCTTGGAACAGTCTGACCAGGAAAACAGTTGAGTCACTATCTCTGGAGTTATTTAAAAAGTGGGTAGATGTGGCACTTGGGGACACAGTGGCTTAGTGGACTAGACAGTCTTGGATTAATGATTGGACTCCTTGATCTTAGGGGTCTTTTCCTACCTGAATGACTCTATTATTGTATAAAGGTTTCTGGTTTTCCCCCTAGTGCGTAAAATTGATCCCCAGCAAGGGAGGGCTGTTCTGCCAGTTGTCTCTTGTTAAAATATTTTTGGTATGTTTCTCCTCATTTCCCTCTCAGCTGGAAAAGGTGCCTGCAACATCTCCCATTTAATAGCACATCCTGGCTAGAGTCCTCAGAGGCTTTTGTTTCCCTGTTAATTGAAGACTGTATTTGGAGATTGCCAGAAGCCGGCCCTATTTCAGGAAAAGCCAGTGGGCCGCAGCATGACACGAGTGGCTCCCAAAGAAGGAGGGTTATGGCCCTTCCTCCCTCACATAAGAGTAATCCCACAGAACCCAGCTCCTGCGCTCGTGAGGGTGGGAATCTGGCTGGCACATCCCAGCCCACTCGTATTAAAACAGTGACGGAGACTCCCCATCCCGGTGTGCCAAGTGAACATCCAAGTGCATAACAATTCAATCCCTCCTCCCTCCCAAATTGCTAAAGCAGCTTGAGACA
This sequence comes from Rhagologus leucostigma, assembly GCA_013397725.1. NCBI lineage: Eukaryota > Metazoa > Chordata > Aves > Passeriformes > Rhagologus > Rhagologus leucostigma. The sequence continues at coordinate 1,628,720 of VZTD01003137.1, forward strand.
ACCACTTCCATGACCTTGTGAAATGTCTGCAGCATTGCAGAAACAACCGGGTCCTCTTTGTAGTAGGAGGAGGTTTTTTTGGAAGGAGGGGTGTTTTTTATTTTATTTTCCCACCTCGCCCTCCCTCCCCCTTTCCTTGAGCAAATCCCCATAACAAATAAAGTTACACTTCAAGACTGGATTACGCAGACTGTTAGGTTTGCATGCCAATGTTTACTTTAAGTTAAAAATGATACTTCTGAGAATTCAAATAATATGTTTAAAGTATTTCCAGGCTATTGCTTTGCTTGTATTTGTTTTGGCACTGTTTCCCTCCACGAATATGTCAGTTTTGAAGGAGAGATGAATGCTGTTCAGTTACAGCCTTTGCCTATTGATCATACATTTAACATCTGTTGACTTTGTTTATGTGCAGTTTTGGAGGGATTCATGGTAAAATTAAGAGTACTTGCTGCAGAGAAATTGTGTTGATGAGGCTTTTCTGCTTTCAAGGCAGATATTCTGGGATGGAAAAGGGTCTGATGGGGGTGTAGTAAGAGCCCACAACACTGTTATTCATAGATAAGAGTGAAGAATCAGAATAGTCCTTTTTGACCTCAAAATTTATATATATCTATCAAAAGGTTTCACTTCAAATTTTTTATTGTAGTAACTTGTCTGGGACTCAGATGAAAAGACTACGGAATGCCTGTCTCACCTGACATCTTCTGGAAGATATTCCTTTCCATGAGTGTCTTTTCTCTGAAAGCCAGCTTGCCTGATATCCCTAACAACATGCTGGATCTTGTACTCTCAGCCTTGATTCAACTTCTCCCGAGGAATGCATATCCTGTGGCTGCATACACCTGAGCTGGCTCCTCACAAGTTACCCCTGGAATCAGACCTGAGAGGAGATACAGGCCAGGGACAGCTGAGCTGAATTTATATGCGCGCATTTAAAGCTTATCAACTCAAGCTGAAAACAGCACAAACATGGCTGTGGCTATCGATACCTGGACTGATGCTGCACAGCAACAGCCGGGATTGTCTCGGCATGAAGATCTCCTTAACCCACTCTGTTGCATTTGTATGGGCTTGACAGACCTTATTTTCTTTTTTTCGGTCCATTATTTATGGCTGAAAGACAGACTTAGAGGGCTGGGGTTGTTGAGCCTGAAGAAGAGAAGGCTTTGGGGAGACCGCATCGTGGCCTTCCAGTACCTTAAGAGGGCTTATAAAAGAGAGGAAGAGTGACTCTTTATATGGAGAGATAGTGACAGGACAAGTGGAAATGGTTTTAAAATGAAAGAAGGTGATTTTAGATTGGATATTAGGAAGAGAGTCTTTACTTCAAGAATGATGAGGCCCTGGCACAGGTTGCCCAGAGAAGCTGTGGCTGCCCCATCCATGGAAATGTTAAAGGCCAGGTTGTATGGGGCTCTGAGAAACCCGAGATAGTGAGAGGCATCCCTGCCCATGGAAGGGGATTGGAACTAGATGATCTTTGACCCTTCCAATCAAAACCATTTTATAAATCTATGACTCTGTGGATCTTTTCTGCCTCCATTCTGCATTGTTCTTTGGTACATTTAAATTGGGACAGTGTTTGTATGGAGGCAAATTCCTCTGAGAAGTATGGAACATATTTCTGCAAGTTTAAGAAGAAGAGGAAGGTGTTAGGGATTCCAAATGAACAAATCTGTAACAAATTAAATTTACTTTTCTGACTACTTTTCAGTTGTAGTTTTCTCTAGAGGTGTCCAGGAGCGGTCCATCTGTTTCTCCTGGAGTTTTTGAAAGACTTAGGAAATCAGCAGGGAAGGCAGGTAAAATACCTTCCAACCTGAAAGTAAGCTGAAGCTTACATTTTTTACATATATTCCATCCAGAAAAAAAGCTTGATATTTATTATTGTGAATTATTTGTGGAATATCCTCACAGAATTTGCTTCCACAAAATTTCCTTATACTTTGTGCTTATTTAAGGAGTACATAGTAGAGGAAGAAAATTAATCTGGAAAGTAATTGATCTTTCTGAACACTTGGAGGAAATGTAGGAACAAAACTATTCAGATATATTTTATTGTTTTAAATGATGGGTGAATGCAAAAGCAGTAAAGTTGGTCAAGTTAATTAACACTTAGTCAAAACAAAAAAGAAGACATAACAGGAGTTTTAGAAATTACTTGAGATTGAGATAAAGAAATAAGTGATTAATTGGTTATCTCATTAGGGCTATAGAAGGAATCCTAACAAGGTCACTGTGACTTTGGCAGTGACCACAGCTATATCCCTTTTAGGAACTGAAAGGGAGAATGGTGATAAGGAAATTGGATAGGTAATTATGCAAAGGTCAGGAGGGGGGTCAGATGATTGCCAAGCTGGTCAAAGGACAAGGCATGTCATCAAAATGGCTGAAATGATGGTTGTCTCTAAATTCATCGTCTCTTTTCAAATTGACATCAAAGAAAATGGAAGGCATCGATAATCTCTCTAAGAAGATAATTAAGCAGATGGGCATAAAAATTAAAAAGATAGATAAATAAGCTAATGAATAATGTAGCAGAAAAATAGATGCAAATGTAAATGTTGAAGTATGGACAAGCTTAATAGCAAAATCTTACAGGCTTTGCTAACTTGGAAATTTGAAATAATGGAAATACGAAGACATTCATTCTTAATGATGTAAGTGAATTCAGTGGTGGGAAATGACATGGCCCTGGATCTCTGCCTTTTCTGAAAACAGTTTGTCTTGTGTGCTTGTGACAACAGGGACGGATGTGAAACAAGGGCCAGTCTTTCCTCAAAGACTATCTCAGTTTTTGAAACTTTCCCTTGGCTCCATTCATGTCTTTCCTTCTCCTCGCTGCAGCTGAATGCTTGTGTGGATTTACTGGGGAGACACTGGCCTTTTTCAAGAAGTGGGAGTCTCCTCCATGTAGTTTGTGCTTCAAACTTGTCTAGCTGCAGACTTGCAATGTCAGAACCTATTCAGATTGATGCTGTGTCTGCCACTGGCTCACAGCACTGTTAAAATTCAGCTGGAGCCAAGAATTTAAATGTTGACCCCACAGTCTTGCAAGTTTAATTCAGCTTAATTCTGGAGCCCCAAGATGTGCCAAAGTGCATATCAATGCAATAAATAAAGATGAAGCAATACATCTTCCTTAGAGAGTAGGTGGCTTTTCCTCTTTTCACAGGGAAATAACTCTTTCTCAATTAGCATCAGTTAAACTGTGATTCCTTAAAGCAAAGGGCTTCTGTGTAAAGATACATGCTATATTAGCTTGTACTGCTAAAATTATTCCCATTTCTATAAACAAATTGATATAATTCCTGTCTAAGGTATAAAATCTTTGATATAAATATTTTATATTGTACTCAAGATGTGTTCATGAAGGTAATGCATTACTTTATCATTAGAACTATAATATAAAGATACAGGTGGGAAAAAAACAAATGAAACAGAAATAGGTCCTAAACTCTTTTGGTTTCTTTGTTTCAGATTGACTCAGATGGTTTATGTCAACAAAAAAAAATGTGATTTCCAGAATATGCAGAATTTTCACTGGAAGATCATAGCAGTTGTTTTGATATAAAACCAACGACCTACTGAATAGACACCCAGAATATCTGTATTCTGGTTTGGATACACAGAGCAGGGAGTTGAAGGTGAATTTTCTGTCGCTGCAAATGTTTCCTGTACACCAGGCAATTGGAGAAGGAAAACATTTATTTTAAATTCCATCCTTTTCTAAGATCAGGCATATAAAGATCAGGCATATATAGCCATGGAAATTTTAATTTTCCTTTAAGTGACACTTTCAAGCGAAAAAATCCATCTTTTCTAGTTCTAATGATGATATGAATTTCAGAGAACTTCATCACTTTTGCAGAAAACCAGAATCTCCTGCACTTGTAATTCTGATTTGAAAATGTACCTTTCCATTTTCAGTCCACAGATGCTCATGCAGTTTTGGACATAGTCTTCCTCATTGCATATTTTAGGAATATTGACAGTTTGGGCACTTACTACAATATTCCTCTGTACAATGTGACGAGATACAAACTCCTGAAGATTTCCAAAATCAGATTTCATTTTTCTGTTTTAGGTTCTTAAAATCCTTAAGAGACCTGTCTCTGAATGTAGAAAGCCTCTGAAGGTTTCAAAGCACCTCATTTCTTTCTCTTGAGCATATAAGAAATTCAGGTGTTTAAGGGAGCTTTCTTTTTATGACACCTACAATCCTAGATCCAAAGCAGGTGACTAACTTGTTGACCAGATCCCTGTAGCCATGACCATCTTCTCTTTGCATTAGTGTCAGAACAGCCAATGCAAAATCTTTAATCCTATTTAATTCTACAACAGGAACCACAGGATTGGTTATGGAATATAAAAACCAAAGCAGAATCTGGCCCATGAATTTATTTGCTTCAGGGGAGGGAAAAGGAGAGGGTTCTTTTGTGTTTACATAATTTACAAAATTTAAATTAATAACAATGCAAATCTCCTTAGTCGAGAACTTTGAGATCCCACCCAGTTTACCTCAAAATGTTGTATCCTGAAATTGATATTACAGGATACAACAGGAATGTTGTATTGATTCCTGTTTAATCCCTCCTATGTTTCATACTAATGATTATCAACTAATAACAAGATGCAAAAGAAGGACAAAATTACTTTTATGCTGCCAGCTCAGAAGTAGAGATCTCACAGCTTATTCCAAGAAAAAGACATTTTAGATTGTCTACATCTGAAAACTGCGTCTGGATCTGACACCAAGATTTCAGTTTTGTGCCTGATGAAATTTGTTTCAGATAGCCCTGGAAGTTCCTGATGTCCAGAAACTTTAATGATGACCTGATTTCCACATCCCTCCCCTTCCATAAGCTCTTGGTTGGCTCCTCATCTTTCCCAGGTGGAGCTCCACACACTCCAGCTGGTCACTGACAGAGAGGGCAACACCACCTTCTCATCTCACCTGCCTGTCCTTCCTAAAGAGCCTGCATCCTTCTATTCCAACACTCCACCATGCCTCTGTGATGCCAATAAGATCATGACCCTGCAGGTGTGCACACATCTCAACTCCTCTTGCTTATTCCCCATTAGTGTGTTGTAAAACAGAGGGCAAGGGAAGAAGGCAAGAAAGATGATCTCAGTGTTCTGAAAAATTGTTGGTTTTGTTCCTGTTTGGTGACGGCTGTTATTCGGTGTTTTGTATATATGGGGTTTTTTCTTTTCTGAAATTTAATTCTGATGGGTAAAATTGGGAGAGACTCACCAGCAAATCAAATTGCTTACCATCTTGGTTGTTACTTTGGTTGGTCATTTCTAATTGTTACTCCTCTGGAGTCCCCTTTCTGAAGTCTCCAGAAAATGGGTGCTTGAGCACGATCTTCTGTGACTTTCATCCTCCTTTGCCCTGTTACTGTTCAATCAGCAGGATGATAACAGCCATTGGGATCTGCTGCTAAGGTGGCAATTCTCCTGACAGACCTGCTGTCCTGGCTGACTTCACATCTTAGATTTTTGTCTCTGGTTAGAAGTTCATCCTGATTTGATGAGAGTCCGGTAGATCTGAGCGTCCACCTTCAGGCATTCTGCCCTCTGCAGAGATGAGGAGGCTGAAGGGTACATGCACAGCTGCTCACTTCTTAGCACTTCACTCAGAAGCTGCATGAGGTAACATAATTTAAAAAAAAAAGATCTTTGAGTGTATCAGAGACTGCTCTAAAATATACTGGCATTTGGAGGACCCAAATGCATGAATCAACAATAAGGATTCAATCAACTGCCCAAAGTTCCCATTTCCATACAAACCTACTTTCCCCACAGTGCAGGTGTAATTTTCCATGTCAGAAACCTAAGGAAAGATGTGCAATATGTTACTTCCTTCTCTCTGGAGAAAAGCTAACTTTAAAAGCTCCCAGTTTCACAGATTTCAAGCTCTATTTATAATGCCAAAGCACTAAGATATTTTTCATGTTTTTAAAGCCATCACATCTTTTAATGCACTGCCTTAAACTGCCAAAAATAATGCTCCCAATCAAGGCAACTGTATTTTATATACAAGATATGACTTACTTCTTCATAGTGGTGTTAATCAGATTTCATTTATTTTTATAGCATTAGGGACATTAACATTACCCTCTGGAAATGCTCCTCTTTCTATTTGCCCTTGGATAAGATATGTCCTGTATTAGGATAACTTTCTGCCTGAAGATAAATGTTCCCTGATAAAACAATATTGTTAACCTGTAACAAATGCAATATGAAATAAATGCTATTGTCAAGTAAACTTTAAAGGGGGGAATTAAAAAAAACCGAAAAAACAAAAAAGAAGAGAGAAACCCAGGACACACTAAAATACTGCTGTATTGTTCTTTGCTGTCTCCAAAAGCATTTATCTTCCTTGCTATCTCACATGATTGAATAGCAGAGAAGTCACCTGAAATAATGTCAAATGACAAAAGATGTATTAGAATTGCAGGATAACGTCTTTTTTCTCAGGAAGAGGAAGGAGAGGTTTAGTTGTCATTCATACCACAGCATGCAAAAGGAACCAGCACGGATGAAATACCCTCGAAGTTTCTATGTGTGAACTATAGGATGTACTCCAACTCTGGAAATATTTATGGGTACCTTTGTCTCTCTATTCAGGTTTTGAAGCATGCTGGATTTAGGATTCATCAATAGTTGAAATCAATGGATGACTTCCTGCTGATTCCAATGAGTTTTTCAACACACCCTGACTTCAGATCATGGTCCAGATAAATACTCCAAAATCTGCTTGTCATGTAAATGCTTCTACTGCAGCATAAGAGGCCTTTGCCAGGCAATGTCCATCTGCCCCCCTGTTATTTTCCTCCTTTTATGTTTTCATAGAATCATAGTTTGGGTTGGAAGGGATCTTAAAGACCATCTTGTCCCAACCCCCCTGCCATGGGCAGGTACAACTTTCACGAGACCAGGTTGCTTAAAGCCCCGTCCAACCTGGCCTTGAACATTTCCAGCGATGGGGCATCCACAACTTCTCTTTCTTTCTTCCCATGACTTTTCTCTACTTCTCTACTGTCTTCTGACATTAAAGAAAAAAAAAGGTGAGTTGCTCAAATGGTAAGATAAAATCAGCACTGTCGCTTAAAAACTTGATTTTTTTTTAAATGATCATAATTTTCATGTCTCCTGGAGAAGATGGTTTTATAGATGGTTTTATAGTGATAAGGGCATGAGATATTCCATGAATAAAGGAAAAAATGAGGCGTACAAAGAGTTGAAGACAAGGATGACAAAGTAGAACAATATAAGGTTTAGATTTCTTTTGATATTTTCTTGTTTAGTTTTATTGTTTGCTTGCTTGCTTTACACCACAAGGCACTGAAAATATCTAAAACCTATTTTCTTTTTTTTTCTACCCTTTTTTACTGGATATCTTAGTCCTCTACTTATTGCTTCCCTTCTTGAAATGTTGTCTTGATAATAAATACCAGATTTAAAGGGAGTTGCCATTTACCAAGTCTTAGTCCCACGCTAATATTCTCTGCTTGTGATTCTAATTTCTCAGGGTCAGTGTCATGAATGTTTCTAGCTCTTCCCTGTTCAGCATCAGCTCCCTTAACTTTTCCACAGATGGACAAAAGGAAGAAAGATGTCCATTACATGAAAACAAAAAAAATAATAAATTGCTGAACCACAGAGTTCAGTTCCCTTTCAGGCACCAAGATCATGCTCTGATGCAGTAAGTGTTTGCATAAATTTTTTATGGTTTATTTATATACGTGGATATGCAAAAAATACACAGCTGTAGTTTGTGACCACATGGGTTCTGTATTTCAGGATTAGCTTACATTTTGAGATTAACAAAAACTTTGTTTTTTGAACAAAGTCAATAAAAGAATAAGGAAGGTTACTATCTTGGCTGTGGGTTTGGTTTCACATTTTGCTGTCAAATTTTGGTGTATTTCTCCACATTTTCAATTTTATCACAACGACACTGCTCCTCCTGTCTTTCAGCAACAGTAAAAGAATAAATTTCTTGGTGTGCTCCAACTTGAAGGCAGGGAAGCATAATATTAGTTCACACATAACTGGAGCCCTTGAAAATCTCTCCATGAGTGCACTCAGGGGAGATGCTGGATTTTTTGGGAGAAATATTTGGAACAGCATAAGAAGAGCACACTCGTGTCTGGAGCAAGTCCTAGGATGCACCTTCTCCAGCTACTACTACCACCTTTTCTTCTAAGTATTGGCAACAGCAAAAAACTTAGTCTCTTGCAGGGATTTTCGATTTTTTTTTAATGTATTTTGCTTTTAAAGTATACTATGCCTGTTGAGCAAAAGGTGCTCCATGTGCTTCCACTGTAGGTTCAGTAGCTAAAACTTGTCTTCTTCTTGATAAAATACTGCAATTCAAAGGCAGTCTATGGGAAAACCAGAGCTAGGTCTATCTATAAACAGAAGCAGTTTATGTGGCATTTGCCTACAAGAAATACCCGTTTGTCTGACCTTTGCTCCCCTTACCCAGGTGTACATGTTGGCACTGTCACCACAGTGAACTAAAGAGGACTTGCTCTGGAAAGTTACCATTACCTTACCTGAGTCACATCTGCAAAAGCCTCTGCTCTGCTGTTCCTCTGCTGATGAAATTTGATTGGCTTCTCACTTGGTCTTCTGATTTATTTTTCCTCATGTTTTGTGACCTTGGCATCTCATGACATACCTTGAAAAGCTCTGACTGGACGCCTTTCTGTGCCCTAGACCAGTAGCTTGGTGTGTGTTCTCTTTGTAGTTTCAGAGGAAGGAGGAAGAAAGGCGGATGGAAAAGAGGTTGGGGGCTTTTATAATTATAAGAGCTTTTGGTAAGGCTTTAGCTAACTATTAAGTAAATATGTTTCTTATTTTAACCTCTGGAGTGCCCCAGGCCTCACAGGGATACTTCACATACATGGATTTTTGCGGTAGGATGTAGGTCATGCTACTGCACTGATTAGCATGGACTCTGCCTTTCAAGATATGCCTCTGGGTGGGATGTTCTTCCAAGGAGTAACTGGATTAGTCACTAGGTCAAAGACTAAGTGCTCAGTCCTTGTGGCCTAGAAATTCAATACCTTGTCCCAAGCTGGAGCCATTGAGCCTAACAAATGAACTCTTTCTGAGACCTTGCCCAGCATCTACCTGTTCTGTGTTTAAGCATGAGGCAAATTACTTCTAGCACATGTCTGAGGGCACAGCTCTTAGATAAAGTTTTTACCAGGCCACATGGCCAACTCTAATTTTGTCTTAGCGTTCACTGAATTTTCTGAGATAATTTATAAGCTAAGAAATCTCAAATCCACTAAGAACTGTGAGACAGATAAAAAAAATGAACTTCAGTTCCAGACAGAGATCTTAATCCATTTCTGGCTATAAGTTTTACACTGTGTTTAGTGTTAGGGACATCTGCAAATGGGTACACACATGCACACATTGCACTAAGCTTCTTTTTCTCTTTTCCTACTTTCACAGTTAAGGGTTTTCTTCTCACTCCCCTCACCCCCTTTTAATGTCTTTTAAGAGAAAGATGCAGTCAGCAAAAACCAGCATTCTGTGGCTAATGTGAATCAAGAAGGATGTGTCATGTATAATGAGACATGAATAGCTAAGGAGATTGCACAGGCTGTATCACAGACACATGGAATTGGATGGTGAATCCTGTTTTATATAGGTCAGCCACTTGCTAAAACATATGATCATATCCCTATTTCCAGGCTAAATGTGCAAATGGACATTTTATATCATCCTTACTCATGATAACATTGTGGTTTATATTCTCTCCCTTTTGCATTCACCTCCCAGATGTATTTGCAGACCACTGTACTTATTCCCAGACTTATGCCCCGTTTCAGCCTTGCTCTTCTATTTTAAACTAATTTTCTTGTAGATGCATAATCAGCCTTGTGCATAATACTCCAGACAAAGACTGAAATGTGCTTGTGAACGGCACTGTCTTCCTTTGTGAGAAGCAACTGATGTGACACCTTAAAATTCCTAATTGCATTCTTTTTTTTTTTTTTTTGCCTGTCCAAATCACTTTATGGGCTTATTTTTGTTCTTTTTTGGAAAGATTTAATTTTCATCTGACATCCAAAAATCAGGCATACAGTGTAAGTGAATGGTAGGCTCTCTATCAGTCTAAAAGTCAGGAATACGCATCTCACGAACATATTTAATTTTACCATTTTCAGATGGGATTAAGCATCTCTAGGACTCTCTCGCTTAACCTCAACACCAAATATGACCTAAGTTAGAGTGGAGGATCCCAACTCTCCTTGGTCAGCTTGATCACCCACATCTCTCTCAATACCATTTAGTAGGAAAAAATTGTTCATGTGTCCCCACACATGAAACAGAAACATTGCGGTGTTGTGGTGAGACTTCAGTGAGGTAACACTGTCATCTAATTCATACTGGTATCACCTATGGCTTCATGAGTTAAAGAGTTTTACTTCTCTGCACCATGTACCTCCATCTCATACACTGGCCAATGCAACCTGGGTCCTACCATTACGTCCATAAAGTCTGTGCCGTATTTTATGCAAAGCTTTCTGTAAGCAAAAAATAGTCAGCTGGGTACATATAAGTGTTGTCATTAGCCTCTGAACAATAAAAAACCATACTCGTGACTGAGGTAATGATTACAGATGTCCATACAGCAGGGATATTTACAAAATACAATCATTAGCCTGAACTGTATCTGTTTGTGGGGATATTTTTGAAATTTTTTCCCAGAACTGAGGGCCCTTTGTTCCCCTATATCTTATGAGGAGCAGCTGAGGGGGCTGCAGTTGCTTAGCCTGGAGAAAAGGAGTCTGAGGGGAAATCTTATCATGTTCTACAACTTCCTGAAAGAAGGTGGTAGTGAGGGGCAGGTCAGTCTCTTTTCCCATGTAGCAAATGACAGGACGAGAGTAAACGGCCTTGAGTTGCATTAAGGGAGGTTTAGATTGGATATCAGGAAAAATTTCGTCATGGAAAGGATTGTAAAACATTGGAATGGGCTGCCCTGGTGGTAGAGTCACCATCCCTCGAAGTGTTCAACAAACATGTGGTTATGGCACTTGAGGACATGGTTCAGAGGTGAACATGGTGGTGGTCCTGAGTTGAGAGTTGGACTTGATAACTTTAAAGGTATTTTCCAACTTTAATGATTCTATGATTCCACAATTCTGTCTCTGCCTGGAGTAGTTGTCACATTGTGTCCATGAAAATACTGTAAATATGATGTAGTGACTGTCCTTCACCTTGGTAGGGTAGTGCTCATAGATTAAACGGAATCAACAACTCTCCCTCTGCCACAGAGATACTTTAGGAAACCAGTCATCTGTCTGAAAGAGGAGAGACCATATAACTGGGTCCTACTGAGAGTTTTCTTCTTCTCCCTTTCCCCACATTCCCACAGTCCTTTAATGGCTGGCACAGCGCAGTCTGAAAACAGGTAAATCAGTGGTAGGTGGTGTGGAATGATACATCAGTTTTAGGGTCACCTGTCAAGGATGAACAGCAAAGAAAAGATTTCTTGTCCTACTTGTTGTTTATGCATTACATACCTTAATGCAATGCTCTGCATTAATACGAAATTAATGGAGTTAAAACAACAAATAAAATTCAATTTAATCCTACATAAAAAAATTAAATTATTGCACCTGAATTAATATTGTCTTTCTTACATTATTACAACTTTTTATGTACATAAGAAGTCAGTCTAAAAAAATGGGATTTGAGAACTTGACCTTTTGCAGCAAAGCAATGCTCAAGGCTTAAACATTCATATTAGCACAGTGTGCTCCTTAAGTCTAAAAATAACTCTTTTTCCATACAGCTACTAACCCCCTCTTATTTCTTAGAATTTAATTTTCCCCCCTCCTGTTACCACAAGGCCGCCCACCTCTTTCTAACTGTACTCCTGTCTACAAGTGCTGATGCCAAACAATTGATTTTCTCACTCCTTTAGTAAGAACACACGTTTTCATTCCCACATAATCTGAATTTGCTATGTATACACATTATTATGAATCATTTATACAGAAATAAAGACAGCAAATATTGCCACCTTAACCTTTCTTTAAAGAAAAGTGAGGAGGAGGGTATCTGTGTGTGTGACGAATTAGAATCTTCTCAAAGGCTGAAGTAACTCTCTAAAATACTAAATTAAATTTCCTTTGCTCTTCAGGTTTCCATTATTTCTGTTGAAAACCAGTTAGTTGTGATTGTTATCAATTGTTCATCATGGAGAAGGGAAGGCTCTGAGGAAGCCTTATTGCGACCTCTCAGTATCTAAAAGGGGGTTATGAGAGAGGCTTTTACAGAGGCTTGCAGCGACAGGAGAAAGGGCAAGAGTTTAAAACTGAAAGAGGGTAGACTTAGATCAGACAAAAGAAAGAAGTCCTTTGCAATGAGGATTGGAAGGAACAGGAGCAGGTTGCCCAAAGAAGCTCTGGATATTCTACCCCTAGAAGTGTCCAAGGTCAGGTTGGACAGGGCTTGGAGCAACCTGGCCTAGTGGAAGTTGTCGCTGCCCATGGCAGGAGGGCTGGAATCGGATGATTTTTAATGTCCTTTCCAACCAGACCATTCTATGATTCCACAATTTTATGATTCTGTGATTCTATGATTCTGTGATTTGAGATTTCTCTGGTTCATTTTTTTCCTAACTCTCCATCTTTCAACAACAAGAACAACAAGATGACTGAAGAATGACTTTTGGTGTGGGTTTTCATTGTTTGTTTGTAAATGAGATAGCATTATATTTCTTTCTTCCTTATTTCTTTCTATCTCTATTTCTGTATTTCTCTCATTTAAAGTCCATTTTTTCCCTCTAGTTCTATATTAGATGATCTATATTCATTCCTTGTACTTTGATACAGGCACTGGATGCAATTTTCCTTAAAACACCTGATTTCATTACAACTGCTTGAAAAGCAACTATTTCTTCAAGAATTTTTACTTCCGTGATGTAATTCTAAATTTGAGCTAAAAATGGTCTGTAACAATTGAAAAGGGGAAGCAACTCAATGGACAGTTTGACTTCTCAAAAGAAAAGTGCCTTACAGTGTAAAGTCTAAGATTATAAATCCATTTTTGATAAAGAAGTAAGTTTCAATTTTAATCTTGAGTTGTAGGGAGATATAAAATTGTTCTTGCAAATACTTCATACAAGTTCACTGGTAAAATGGTACATTATTTTCAGGTATAAATATTTGCAATTTTACACAAGGGTGAAGAAAAAAATATTACCCACCTAATGGAGGATACTTTCAGCTGATATTTACAGCCTAACAAACACATTGTAAACTTTGCTTATGTCTTGATTTCCTATTTAACACTTCAACCAAAACTAGTATCCTTTGTCTTTACAGGGAGGCCACAATTATGTGTTCTGAGTCATAACAACACTTTCCATCTTCAAAGCAGTTTGTGAACAATCTGAGTGACAGTCTTGTGAAGCAAAGCAGCATAATAATTCCAGAGTTAAAATGGTTTAACTGAAGAAAAGAGATTTGAAAATTGTCCCACAAGCACAGGCATTTCCAAAGACATGTCAGCCTATCTATTTTGGACCACTTTTCTCAAACTGGGAGGAATCGCACTCTGGACCTGCCAGTCTCATGACCCGAGTCATTCAATACCAGAAGTGGGATTATGTTGTCATTAATAAGATCTGTTACAGATGCCAAAAGTTGCTTTAAATAAGAAGGAGTTATGTTAAAACGTGGTAAGCATATCGCATGTTTCAGAGCAAACCAGTGCTCAAGAGAAAGGAAGAATGTCGAAAGAGGGAGTTCAGTATAGCATAAACATGCACAGAAAATTAATTTATTCTTGTAGTAAATTTATTCTGTTAGTCTCAGAAGGGGGAGAGAGAAGAAAACTTCATCCTTTCCTTGGAAAAATAATAAATGCTAAATTGTCATCAAACTTTCCCTTTCAAGAGGGTTCTTGAATGAGTTCAACTTTCATTCACTGTTCAGCTTTGAAGGTTTGGGATCATGAATGATTCTGAAACTCTCTGGGACAGGTTCAGCAGTGTTGATCTGAACCAAGCAATAAGTACAAAGTTGTGGCCTGTGAGCCACCCCCAGACATTACGCAGCATGAAAGTGACTCAGACCTTCAGAAATGTCCTCATTTACCAAAGCAGTGGGTGCAGAACTCTGCTGGGTACTTTAGGTCTGTGTGGAAAGTGAAAAAATTCTAGTAACTCTGTATTTACCTGAAATACTTATTTTCTTATGACACCCTTATGATTTTCTTATGATATTCTGCAATCTACACACTACTATTATAATTCTACACCTCACTGCAGTGTAATCCATAAAAGTATAAGTGCTTGATCATGCCCCAATTCATAATCAATGGAGTAACCTACTCAGATAGTTGCATTAAAAGAAGCATGAGCAGCAAGTCAAGGAAGCTGGTTCTCTCCCTCTACTCCTTTTTCATGAGACCCATCTGAAGTATTGTGCCCAGCTCTCGGCCTCCAGCACCAGATACCTTTCGGCACAAATCCAGAGGAGAGCCACTAAGTTGATCACAAGGCTGGAGCACCTCTCCTACGAAGACAGGCTGAGAGAGTTGGGGTTGTTCAGAAACAGAAAATAGAAATTTTTTTTCACAAGCACATATGAGAAAAATCTGAATTCAAGCAGAATTTGAACTCAGACCCTTCACATTGCAAGTCAGTGAGGCACTGGTGGCTGGGGAGATATGTCCTTCTTGAGGTCACATATAAGCATTTTCATGCAGCCATTACTCTGTCGAAAATATACTATGTACACCCAGGCACAGAAGGTTTTATCACTGTGAGGGAATGCAAAACTATTTACAACACAATAAAATAGTTTATTCATTTTTTCATCATTTACCTGGACAGCAATGTTGTAATCACGTGGTGTAATAAAGAGCTTGCAGCTGGGGTAGCAGGGGGAAAAGGGTTTGACAGGCAAGGACATGGCAAGAAGTGGACAAGGTTTGTTTTCAAACTGTTTTCTTACATCTTTGTTGCCCAGCAGCACCAGATTTTCTTACTCTGTTCTACTTTGTAGTTGAAAGTTTTGAAGCTGAAAGTTCCATTAGAGAATGCATTAGATGAGATGTGGGAGCAGGTTCACCTTGGACTGGGAATCCAGACTGGGATCTCCTCACAGATCTGGTTTCTGCCTACAGGGAGGGAGCAATAACACAACAGTACCTCACCAAGGAGGAGACACAACTCAGCCTGGGATTTAAATCTTATCAGAAACATTTTACCTCAAAAGCATACATCTATGCTTTTTTTCCTGATCTTTTCACTCATCCAAAGTCTTCAGCCTCTAGTGTGAGTTTTATGATATTTCCATTATTCAGGAGTTACTGAATTTCATATATAACCTAGAATGGAATCTTTGGAGTTTTGTCTCTTTTTTGATGAACCTTAACTGTAGCTAAACTTTTGGAGAAAAAAATATTAAAAAAAAATTTCCTAGGGTCGAGGGCAGGTGACTGCGAAAACCACCAGGGCTCTGAGAAAAGTTCTATTGATGTTGTTTTATAAGGAAAGTTGCTGCCATTAGTCTAAATCAGATCCACTCCCTTGCAGAGCTGCAAGCCGGGCATCTGAAACTTGTTAACAGCAGCTGTTGCTGGGCTGGTGTTTTCATTTTTATTAGAAGTGGAATCTTTAGGTCATAACCTGTGGTTTCTAGCAGTCATTTCAAAAAGTTTTATACTTGAATGTATAGGTAGGTCAGGACTGGAGCTGAAATTTGGAAGAGAAGCCATATCTGCTGGTGTCATATATAGGTTATTCTGAGTGATGTCTGACCCTACAGCATTACAAGGATCAATGTTTTGCAAGGAACTACAGACACATGCTGGGCTTGACTGCAGAAACCCACCTCCAATGCCAGCTATACTTGTCTCCAAAAGCTAAACTCAAATGACTCATCAGACATAGTAGATGAAACAGAGAATGTTTGAATCTCTACTGTACTTCCAAAAATTGTTATTAAAAGTATGTCCTGAATCACAATCTTAGTTTGTGTGTGTGCAACATATTTTCATATTAAGGCACTCTACTACAAGAGTTCAGGACTAACCAGAGAATCATAGAGCGACCTTGGAGATCAAGTAATCCTGTGCAGGGCCAGGAGATGGAGATGGACGGTCTTTGTAGATCCCTTCCAACTCAGGATATTCTATGATTCTATGGTTGTATGGTTCTATGAAATTGCAAAGTCTACATTTTGGTGGTCACCTACAATTTATCTAAGTCACCCAACAGACAAAGCACTGGATGTTTGTCTCCCACCCTGCTAAGAGAACCCCCTCACCTCTGCAAACCCCCGAGTACAGGAGCAGATTCGTCACAAAGTTTTGTCCCACTGGCACTTCCTTCCTTTTTAACTTTCTGAAAAATTCGAATCAGGTTTTAGCTTAGCATTCTTTGCTTACTTATTTTTATATTGCAATTCAACTTTTCAACTTGTTTTGTTTTAAACATAAATATGTTTTTAGTAATAAGGAAGGCATCTAAAGAGGTTTGCCTGAAGATTTTCATTAAAAATATTTGGAATGTTGAAAAAAGATATGAAAATATCACTGTCTTTAAAAGGCAGGCAGAAAGTGGAAAAATAATCTTTCCACCATTTTGTAGATTAGAAACTCATAACAATGAATTATATCTCAGAACCATCTTTTATTTCCCAATAATTTCTATAAAAAGATATCAGGTCACAGAAAGAACTGCAACAGAGTTCCATGCCTTTGTCTCATTGAGACCTTGGAAGGACCTGCAATTTGTAGATGGAGGAGTTGGTGGAAGGATATTTTACTCTTACATAAAGACTTCTGCTATTTCTTAACAATCATATAGTAAAATAGTCCTTCTACTACTGTTTCCTCATTCCTATCAAGTAATTCTTTTAGAACCTTCTGCATCAATCTTGTACCTCACATTCTTTGTAGCAACAATTCTCCAGACCATTTAAATACAGTCTTTGCTTTTTTTTTAACTTGTTTTGAAAAGATCAGTTGTTTCAAAAAATACGTATAGATATGTTCCCAATTTGAAACTAATGTATAATACACAGCTCTCTCTGTGGGTGATTTCAGTTTTTTTCTCTGCATGTCACGCTCAGACTCTGATTTTTAGAAGAAAGTTAATAATACAAATTGACAGTGAATTTTGTATTTTTCGTTTGAACAGCAGGAAAATTCATGCAGCACTTGACATGAAATAAATGAATAGGTTGTTCCAGCACAGCATGCTTACCATGATCAATATTTGTTTAGAATGAGGATTTCAGGTCTGGGTTCAAAGCAACACTTTTAGTTGTTATCATTTCAGGAGCTGAAAAACAACCCCTTACATTCCATATCTATCCCTTCTGAGGTGCATTAAATTATTATTTATTTGTTTATGACATTGAAAGACTACCAACAAAGCCAGATAATGGATAAGGCTTTTATTTAGTAAGGAAGAATGCAAAGGAGTTGCCCTTCCTGAATGATTTGAAACCATAAATCTGTAAAACAAAGGTAATTATCAAGTTACATAGTAATGATTGTGTTAATTCTTAAAAATTTTCAGTAACTGAATTTCAGAGATATTCAGCAGCCCCTATCACACTTATAGATTGTTATTCTTATAATCACATTAAGTTTATGATGATGAATGGTTCTTCGAGACACAATGATGCCATAATATTTGTCACATATCAGGCCATCATAAAGAGGTTTATTAAAGTCCAATTGCTATCTGATACTTCTAAAACTGAAAAAAAACCCCAACCAATCAAGCAAAAAAACCCTGAGTGTTTAGCCACACATTTAATATCATCAGTTAAAATAAAGCAGTATCAGAAAATGACATCTTCATCAAATATATACGTTAGAATATAATAAAGAAAGGCAAAATATTTACAACTTCACCATGCGATTTTCTAGTATTTTTCAAGCCTCCTTTCCTGTGTGCTGCTTAGGGGAACCAAGCTGAAGGGAATTCACAGTGAGAGTGTTAGTTCGTCTGGGGTTTGTCTCACTGTTACCTCTGCATAGGGAGGACAAGTCCAGTTGTCCACTATGACGGCTTTGGCATCTGCACCTCTACAGATGTTTGTGGTTGCATGAAAAAGTAGAGTTTAGGAAGTCTGAAACCTTTCTTTGCTTTTCATCACCCCAGCGAATACACCTCATCAGAGGAAAGAGAGTGAAATTGAGGTGGTGTAATGAACTCGTTGTGTTTTAGCAGTTGGGGTTGGAACCTGAGACACGCAAGAGCAGAAGAGCAAGTTTTTACTTCTTCTTCAGGTAGCACTGAAGGTTTGTCCCTGGAAGGTGCCGGCTCATCTGGGGGCAACCCTGCAAAGCACTTACATATGTGTTTAAGCCACTTTAGGATCAGAACTAGCCTGCTCAATATCTTATTTGTTCAAATTCTAAATCCTGGACCTAGAAGCCATAAAACATTTAAGTTGATCATTCACCAGAGAAAACCAAAAACACACCCTCCAATGAATTATTTCACTGTCCAATTAACATGAATGATGGACATCAGGGCTTTTGACCCCCACAGCAAATTATATAGTTCTGTGATTTCTGCAGTCATGTTAATACATTTCAGGCACGTGAACTGAGACATTTTCATCTTACAGATCATGGAAGAGTTGATCTGTCCTTTGCAAGGAACTTTAGAAAGAGCACTGAAGAGTTGTCATTACTCACATGATACTTCTTGTGCACACAGAAACCAGATTCATTTACCAAGAACATAGCCCTGACAGCTCCCAGTGTATATTAGCATGGGTTGGGTTTAATTTGTTGGTTTTATTCTCTGTTTCTATGGAGTTTCTACAACAGGTCAAGCTAACTGCAGTGAGAGTGATGGACATGGACATTTCATGAAGTTCTTGTTCCTGAGTTTGTCTCAGGTCTGAAGACTGGTGGCTTCTCTACAGAAGGAAGGAACCAGACTTAGGTGTGTTCCCTCAAGCTACTGAAAAGTGAGACCATCATTTAAGAGGTCTTTGAGTGGCATCTAAATAAATTACATATATGGTTGTATCAACATTTTACACTATTGTGAGTCAAATCATTTTAATGTAAGATTAGCTCCTGACTCTTAGTATACTAAACCTTTAATAGACTTATAATTTTGAAATTGAAAAGATCAAAGCAATCATAAGCAGTGTGTATAATACATAATTTGGAAAGACTGGAATCTTTTTAGTATATATTTTTCTTTATTTGTTAATCTGCAGGGAAGGAGCAACATTCTGTAATAACAGAGGGAAACAGGATTTAGCTACATGATATGGCATTCATAAGCCAGTTCCAGCCTATTCCCTCCCCTTTTTTCTCAGACACTCATAACTTTCTCAAAATAAATTTGAGGGGCTGGAACTATCCATGCTTGGATTCAACTGAAAGGTAAATGTTTGGGGTTTTATATTATTTTCTTTATGTTAAGATGATTGAGTGTGAATTAGTCAAGAGTGAATATAACACATTTTTTCTTGTATGTTTCAATTAAAAATGTAATTAGGACAAATAAAAAATGATTAGCAATCAAACCTTGAAACACAGACCTGTGAACATGCCTACGTGCATTTATATTAGGGAGCAATGTTATTTGTTTTGAAGACTTCATGTGGCTGCAGTTTTATGAAGAAAGTTGAGGATGTGCTCAGCTGTTTTAAAACTGAGGACCATTCTTTGCTTTTCATGTAATAACCTAATTATCAAGCGAAATGTGTAGGAAAATGTTGAAGGAATATGAAAAGCATAGGTATATTTCCTAGACCCTTTTATTAAAATATATGCAAAGGAAATTTTATTTCCTTTTTTCCTTTTTTCCTTTTTTCTTTTTTTTATTTCCCTGTGGTTCTTTTATTAACTTAATCTCAGTTTAATCTATATCTTTACAAATTTAAGCAGCTGGAAGACTAGAACCACTGAAACAATTTTCCTCAAGTCTCAATGAGATCTACAAAAGAAATCAAGTTTAAAGGAAATCAGACAACTAAGTCTAAAGTCGTATATGCCTGAACTCAGCACTTGCAATCCATTTAGGAGAAACACAACAACTGCATCCTAAACATTTCAGTATTTCTCAAGTCTGAGATGGCTTAAGATGAATAGTTCGAATAGGAAGCGTGACAGGAATTTGTAAAAGATGTTGCTGTTCATATTATTTTTGTTGTTTTATTAATTGACAAAATGAGTGGTAAAAGGGAAACTGAATTTTGAGATGGAGTTCATTCCGAAAGTTTAATCTGAAGTGCTACAATTTCCATTTTCTTAGTGCTAGATATTTCAATGTTTTTTTTTCAGGATACAGAATTACAAAGTTTTTGGGTTTTTTTTAACATCTAGCAATTCAGTATGAAACTATTGCATTCTGTGATTTTGTGCAAAACCAGGAGAGGGATATATCTATTTTGTACTGGATGCAGATATGCTGATCAAAATTCTTATCATCAGCACAACTTCCCGAAGCTGTAGGTCCGATAGCAGCAGCTCATTACAGTGCATTCTTTCGGTGTTTGATAAACATGAAAAAAATCCTTGTGTTTACCTTAAAACATGTCCACGTTTATCACTTTCAGAGCATCAGATTTCAGTCTTAAGTCCCATATTTGAATGCCACAACTTATATTCAGATTGCTTTACCCATTTTTATCAGTTTTAACCAGTGAATTAGCATACTGGCAGAGTCCAAAGTTTTATCCCAGTTTGTTTTTTTTGGGATTTTTTAACATACTTTAACAAGTGATTTTCAGGATCCAGTCTACAAATTCTGATTGATTTGGCACAATGACAGATTCTGATTACTTTTTTTCCTCCCTCCATGTCAAAAAATCTGTCTTTCATGACTTGTCAAACAGTCTCTGATTAATTAGGCCGGGTGATTCATGGGGCAGAATCCAGCCTATTTCTTTTGCGTTTCCCAGGATGTTTTTGACAATTCACTGTGCACACTCCAGTACCCTGGCACTGCTCACTGGCAGAGCCCAGTGTGTTGTTCCTCATCCATGTCTGGGGACTTGTGCTCAGCCCGATTCTGCTGTGAACATTTCTAACCAATATGTAACCCCCCTGCTTGTCAGGATCTCTGCAAAATATTTTCCTATTAACCATTTTGATGTTGCCTTGTTTGCCTAACAGAGGATGCACCCTGGAAGTGAAAAGGCAACTCAGTAGATTACCAGTATTTAACACAAGGTGACCCCATACTGCTGCACTTGTGGTCAACAGTGATGAAGGTAGTGATTTTGACAGGAAAACTAACATTGAAATGACATGGATATATGACTCTGTGCATGACTTCAAAGAACAAGGGATTTAGAGAAATGGAGAAGACCTGTTTTAACTTTTCATCTAGTTTTTTCCCCCAAATACATTACAGCCATTACACAGGAAAAGTAGAGGACAGCAAACTTGATTGTACCCTAGATTTCAGTCAACCATGTATGAAATTTGCCAAGTCTTCTCCATTTATCAGCATCTGTACATACAATGAAAACAGAATTGTCCTTCTTTTTTCCACCACTTGACTGTTTGGGACAATTCCTGGATCTTTAAATTGGTCAGTGAAGTTGACGTGTCTGGTAAGGGTCAGTAGAATCTACCAGATTCTTTAACTTCTTATCTAATCAGCAATGGAGAAGTATCTTAGCGCCTTTCAAAAGGAAAGGATGTTTAAAACAAGGTCTTGTCTCACAAGTCATTAAGCCAGCTTGGGTGTCTGTCCCAACCCTGGCAGCTTCTCTTCAACACACCTGGCCTTCTCTTCTGGGCTGCTCTCAATCCGTTCTCTGCCCGGCCTGTGTTTGAGTTTGGGATTGCCCCACCTCAGGTTCAGGACATTGCACTTGGCCTTGTTGAACTTCATGAGCTTTGCATGGTCCCACCTCTCAAGCCTGTCCAGGCCCTTTTGGATGACATCCCTTCCCTCCAGTGTGTCAACTGCACCACACAGTTTGGTGTCATCAGCAAAGTGGAGGATAGTGCACTCAATCCCACTGTTCATGTTGCCAACAAAGGTGGTAAACAGCACCCAGGCCGAGACGGATCCCTGAGGAACACCACGGAGGAACACCACTGAGGATCACCAAACACTCAGATTTCAATCACTGTTATTAACAGAGGTGGTATTTGAAGAGGTGTTATTTGCCCTATTCAAATCTTCACTGACCTAGATGACTCCTGCAACAGCATTTTCCTGTGAAAACAAAAGGATTGATATTAGCGTACTTATTTTAATTTTTGTCTTCAGCTAAGGCTATTTTAGAAGTTTCCTGTATTTTGTGTCATCTCAATTAAACTTGGCCAAGAGTACTACAGCAAGTGGGTTGCAGACCATGGTTGGTGTTAGCCAGCATGGTCTGGCATGGGAAGGCTACTTTAAATACAACCGAACAAATGACTTAACCCATAAACTCATCCCACTGCCCAAAATGATGAGTGAACCTTTGAAGTGAAAGGTGAGCAAACCTACTGTACTGCTGTATGATCTTTAAACCATTTCCCTTTCCTGCCATGAAAGAGCTCTCTGAAGTACATCTGCTTCACTTCCCCAGTCTTTGCTCAACACACGACAACTATTTCTCTCCTTTACCCTTCCAAAGCAAACATATTTTCTCATTAAGAAAGGGAAGGAATAGCAAAGTTCATTTCCCTTCCTGAATTTTATGTCCAAGGGATGGTCTGCAGCAATGAGTCTCTTGGGTATGGGTTATTCCACATGGCTGATGTCACCCCCCAGGGTGATTCAGGCTTCCTACCCTGAGTCTTCATAAGAACTTATCTTTCCCCACTGACTACAGGGGGAGCCATCAGTAATCAGGATCCTGATCAAGGTGACTCAGTGACTGGGAAACCCAAGGGAGCTGAATCATAGCCTGAGGGTTACTGAGTAGATAATGAACACAATGCTGCTTTTTAGGATTCAGCCTTGCATTTTCTCTCAACCAGGCTGAACCAGGGTTGAATGCAGTGTTCTTTTTTCTGATATCCAGGGACATTACTCAGGTCCCTAGACATGAAATATGAAAAAAAAAAAAAAAAAAAAGGAAAAAAAGGGGAAAAAAGGAAAAAAAAAGGAAATAAAAGAAAAAAAAGAAAAAAAAAAAAGAAGGAAAAACTTCCAACTACCCCCTTTCTCAAACAAAGGCCTCAGTCCTGTGCTGTGCATGGGATCTCTTTTGAAATGCAATTTGCTGAATGAGATTTTGATAAATTATGATTCTACCATGCAAGGAAATAATAATCCACATCATTGTTTTAACATTCTTCAACAGTCTTCTTGCTCTGCTTCTGCAGTATACAGTGTTTCAGGGCAATACACTGTGTCTTCTTTAAAGCAGGAGGGCTTGACAGTTATTTTGAGAATGGATATCATAATATGAATTATATAAGCATGTACAGGAGCATTTAAAACCACCAGCATCTGAATATAACTTTGCAAAGTTAAATTACTGTAATGTCAGGAGGATAAGAAATGTGTTCAATGTTATGAAAAGAACAGATATCCTTGTGCCATATACAGTCCTTATCATTTAATGACATAACAATGTTTTGCTGTTAGACAAGCGATCGAATTTTTTTTAATGCAAATAACCTTGTCTTAAATCTATTCCACTCTGATCACTCTGTGACTGTAAAAAAAAAAACCAAACAGCAGCATAATTTTTAAATGGTTTTCAGTCTAGTGGAATAGGTGTCAGTTGTGGGTGTCTTTCAGACGCTGGAGGTTTTAATCTGAACAAAGGAGATCAATGCACAGAACAGGAAGGAAAAGTCATTGCAAGAGTCTTTGAGAAGTTTTAGGCTTCTCTTCCCCTCCCAACCCCTTCACTCCCCTGTGATCTTAAACTGTTGCCCTTGGCAGTGCCGTTTATATGTTACAGAGGATTTCTTCACATTGAGGTAAGAATTAAACTAAAACTAAGTATCAGAACTGTTTGAGGTCTTCCACCAAAGCTCCCTGAACCCCATGTAAAAAAGGCTCCTGGGTTTTGTTTTGTTTTAATTTTTCAGCAGGCCATCTACAGGTCCTCAGCACTGAGCAGTCCTCAGATTCCTTCTGCTGTTTACTTTAAAGTTTTGCTCATTCCAGCCTTTTTCTGTGGCCAGGACGGTTGGGTTGAAGAGCTACAGAAATCACATGTCCTGAGACTGTGCCTGTACCTGTACCACAGAAATTGGAGGTTTTGCTCTATCCAAAACCAGAACAGCTTTTTGATAGAAGAAAGTATCATTCTACTGCAGTGCTTAGTAAGAGAAGCTCAAATCTGATGTGACATGTCATTTGATATGGATGACTCTGTCAGCATTTATCAGGGTATGTGAGACCAGATTTCAACCCCTGCTGTCTTCTGGACACAGTGATTTCATTCGATTGTTATAATACTGAGAAGCTCTCTGAAAATCAGCACCTCACACTGGAAAAACAGAGAGGCTCAGAGAGATTGCAGCCTAAATTGACCAGGCAGGTGAAGGCGGGGAGGGGAAATAGATGCCAAAACAGGTAAAATAACCACTCTGCAAGTTAGGTCCATAGAAGATGGATAGAACAAGAAGAAATGGTCTCAAGTCAAACCAGTGGTTTAGATTAGACATTAGGAAAAATTTCTTCCCTCAAAGGGTTGTCAAGCATTGGAACAGCTGCCCAGGGAACTGTAGGGGTCACAATCCCTGAAGATGTTCAAAAAGCAGATAAATGTGGCACTTAGGAACATGGTACACTTGGAAGTGGTTAGCTAATGGTTTGACTCGATCTTAGAGGCATTTTCCAACTTAAACAATGATGTGATTCTACAATTCTAAGATGTCAAACAGGTTTACAGACCTCTCAGCTGCCATCATGTTCATGCAACACTCCCCAGTTGCAAATTAAGGCCTCCACTGCCAAATACAAGGCTGAGACAGGAGGCAAAAAGTACTAAATAATATATGTGTTACTTGGACTGTGAGACTGACCATGGATCATGACAACGGGGTCTGAATTGCTGATCCTGATTCCACTTCTCTGACTGAATGTGCTGAAATCTGCTGTTGTGTCACAGCAGTAGCTTCGGAACAGCCTTTGTGTCAGCGCTGTGTGAACAATCGTACTCCCTAAACCCAGCAAGTCATTCACATAAACCTCCAAAATAAACCATCATCTTTAGTTTTCTTAGAAAAAACTCTTGAAGATAAGGTGGGGAAGGTTTTCATGACTACTCACAAAGGAAATTGACTGAATGTAGGAATTTTCTTTAGAATGAAAACAACACCTATCCAAATGTCGGTGAGCGTTTGCTTGACTTTATGTTCCCTAATCATAATTCTGCAGTTTCAAATCCTTTGAAACTCCATTTTTTCACCCTTTTTGGTCCTAAAGTGGGAAGCATTTTGACAGACTGTTCGTTCTCTAAGAACAAGTGTCTTTTCTGGTTTTTTATTTGTTTTGTTTCAAATTTGGTTATATAATGATTCATAACTATACTAACACCCACAGACAGTGTCTCTAAAAATGATTTAAACAAAATGTAGTGCATTTTGCACCTTTTTCCATTGTTCTCAAGAAGTGCATTTGTTCTCATTTAGCTTTAACAAAGATCAGATTGAGCTGGAACTTGGGTAAGAGAGGTGATAAGTTTGCAGATAATAATGCATCTCATCAGTCATGAATTGCACAAATTAATCTTCAGATAGGGGCATGTCATTCAAGAATTTACATTCTAGCACTTTAATTGTCAAAGCTAGTTTCTATTAGGCAGATGGACTGAGAATGAATAACAGCATTTCCCATTAGTGGAGGGAAAAAGAAAAATTAAGGTAAGTTCAAAAACATTAAGAAAATGCTTTAATAATGTTGTTTAACTTAGCTTGTAATGAGAAAAAGAGCAAGAACTTAAGTGAATTAAGACCAAATCTGCTTTGTTTAATAAATGCTTTCTCTCTGCTTAGAACAAAAGATGTGTACGGAAAAAGATAGTGAATGAAAGATGTATTATGCAGGAAAAAGTGTGAGAGAAGGAAAGATCTACTTAAAGGAATACTTTGAAAAGGGCTAAAAGAAGTTCTGTGAAAACCAGTGCCAATTTTTTTTTTTTAATAAAATTTGAATATTTCATTTTTTTCCGACCCATGCTGGTAAAAAGCTGGGTTTTCCTTCCTGTAATAAAGTGGACGAGAGGGGCCTTTGTTCTGTGAGTGGTTTGATTTGCATAGGGAAAGAACGTGGCTGCCAGACATAGGCCACGAATTGGTAGCTGTTTTTGTGCTGTACTCAGATATTTTAGCCTTTCAGAGCATAAATTGGTCCCCATGTGGGTCTAGGAAATTCCATGTCCACACTGTTGTGTGCCCTGGCAAAGTGTAACACTCTGTTTACGGGGAATTGACCCTTTGGGCAGTGCTGGAACAATCCCAGCTCAGCCTGGCAATGCCATTTTGCGCTCTGCCCTAAATAAATATTAAGATATTAAAGATTCACCAGAGGCTCAAATTTCTGAGAAGAAAAGGATTTGGGCCACATCCTTGCTTGGGATAATCTAGTTTCCAAGAGCAGATATCAGTGAACAGCAGTAGTTTACATCAAGTCATTTGATGTAACAGCCTTCCACATGCTTTCTTTGTCATTAGGGCTTGTTCAATTTCTAGACAAAGCTCTGCAGGTCACAATGGTGATAGTACTTTGTACTATTGTTCTTTGCAGTTGTCATCTGAAAGCATTTTTAATGTATTTATTATGCTTAAAAAAAATAAATTATGAGGGAGCAACCCAGAGGCAGCTCAAAATTATTTCAACCTGTTGTTTTGTAGGTGAATAAAAGAAAAAGAATCCATTTTACCTAAGGTTACTGTGAACCAGAAAAAAAAAAAAAAGAGGATTAAACTAAAGGTGATATGACTACTAATCTTTGGCTTTAATAACTGAACTGCAGCAGGTCCCACCTAGGCTCAGGGTTCTTGCTTGTCATTTAGACAAGTAATTGAATAAAAGCTAAAGCAAAGAATCAATCCTCATTCTTGTTACATTTAGGGGGATTTCTTATCGTGTATCTAAATGTGACATAAAACCCTAATGAATTTCATCGGCAGTAGGATACGTTCTAGATGCTGTTTCCTGACCAAGACGAAAAAATTTGGCTTTGATCTGTCAAAATAAATACATAAACACACAAAACTTGTTATTTAAAGAGACGATTTGCTTATGTGCATTTAGTGTTGTAAATATTTGTGTTTGCAGCAACAGAGGTTCAGGGCTTCAGGATTAATTTGTCCCTCTCCTGCAATACTGTCCAGATACTCAGGGGCAGATGAGTTCTGCTGTCATGCATGGTTTAAAAATCATTTATATACTTACAGAAAGTATTGAATCATTTTATCTCAGCACATGAAATTACTGACTTTTGCCGTGCTATCACATGTTTTTATCTATGATTGCTCTGATCATCTTAGCTTTCTGTACCATCTGTGGAAATACATGACAAGCTCTCAATTTTTGTTATAATTTCCTCAAAAAACCCCTGTGGCTAATCTGTAATTTGTTTGCTTGCTGTTCACATATTTTCTACAGCTTCTTTTTCTACAGTTGTTTAGGTTTTTTTAAATTTTATTTTCTATTTTTGAAATTTCAGCATGGGTTTTTTTAAGATGCCTAACAGCTCTTGATGTCCTAATTAAAAATGGTCCTGGTATACCTTGGAAGGATGAGATATTTTGCCTCAGAAATATTTGCACGTTATCCTACAGAAATATTTTTATACCAAATATGCAGAATAATAAATCAGTTTTGCTGAATAATAACTGATTTCTGAAATAAGTTACTAGGAACATCTAAATGTTTTTACATAAGTTCAGTGAAACTGAAATTTTTGTATGTTTTCTTCTTCTCACTAGAAACTGAGTTTGAACGACTTTTGAACAATATTTGGTCTTGTGAGAAAGAAGAAAATTACAAAATTCATTAATCCTATATTTAAGGATTAGATTACATTTTCCTTCACTATTTAAAAAATTTAATCTTAATAAAGACTCTAAGGAGAGGTATATAGATGAATAGTTACTTTCTGTTTTGGTTTCTTTGCTTGTTATCTCATAAAACTCCACAGTCTTTAAGAACTGCATATATTTGTTTGAAGAAAGGAAGAAAAAGATCTAATCTTCCTGATTTATCACCAGTTCTAAAGAATCACTCTTAAAAAAACCCCCCAAATTAATTTTTTTTTGAAAAAGGAGCAGAATCCTCCTTCTTTCTGTTCTCCCCTATCTCCCTGCAATTCTTACAGGCCCCTGCTATGTAACTCTACTTTGTTTTACGGAATATTTGAACGTTTTTGGGAGTATCCTCTGGCTATCCCCTACATGGATGCACACTTCCAAATTATTCTTCCAGTGTAGACTAAGAAGCTAAATGAGCTCTCCTACTGCTTAGTCAATGTTGTTTTTTAAAATTAAGCCTCTAAATGAAGTTAGATGGACCAAGTCCTAAAAACACCCATTTCTCTTTACTGTTTGTAAAGGGCACCCATGGGAACCAACACAGTGTTCGTCTGCACACACAGGCATATCCCCTCCTCAACTGCTTCTTCCTATCTTGGGTAGAGATGAAGCTTATCAGACAGAAGGCCACTTCCATGCACCACCACTTTGTGCTGATGGGAGATTCTCGTGTGTAGGAACGTCATCAGTTGTGGCCAGAGTTTTCTTTATGTCATGGCAGCTTATTAGGCTGGTGGCTGATTTTAAACCTGTTTTTTTTCCAGTGACTTCAGTAAGATTTAGATCAAATGCTTTGAGCTCCTTGTTGTCCGAGACTTTGCTGAACATAGAAAATCGATCCTTTTAACACACTAAATGCCTAATTGGCAGGATATGCATGGCCAAGCTAGAATGGGCTTTGAGCAAACTGGTTTGGAGGAAAGTGTCCCTGCCCATGGCAGAGGATTGGAACTAGACGATCCCTAAGGTCCCTTCCATCTCAAACCATTCTATGATTCTGTGTTTTCCTCATTCTATAGCTGAAGAAATACTATATGCTATCTGTTTGGATTGACACAAAATGATGTGATGAAGCCGTGAGTAAACTTCCTGAACATCAAAAGAGTTAAACCAAATTTCCTATGGTACATGTTTCACATGATGGTGTTTTAGGCCTTGCTTTGCATTTTTTAGTGAAAGGCATAGCAGAAACTTGTGTTGCTGAGCAGCAGAGAGCACAAACTTCATTCAGTGCTAAACAAGAAACACTTTGAGCACTTCAGAGTTTACAAGGAATGCAGAGGAGCCATTTCTGGATCAGTCATGGTTCACATTGGTAGATATTTGGTAACTAACCAGAAAAATTGCATTAAGAGTCATCCAAATCCTGTTGTAGTCAACCTATAAGTAGAATACATTCTGCAAAACAGAACAGTTACAATCCAATCCTTTGTGTGTTTGATTCAAGCACACCAGTGGTATAAACCACAGGCTGATAAATGGACCTCAAATATCGGTAAAAGAACAGAGTTTTCATCCATGCATAACACAGAAACAAATTGTTGAACTTACTCAATTCTAAAGGCCTTTTCCATAATTTTTGCTCATGCAAAAGACTCCTGAGGCAACAAGACAGCTTACCTGCCAGCTTTGACATTTCTATAACCAAAGCAATATTTCAGAAGCCTCACGCTATAAATCTGATGTGGATTTGAATTTCCCGAAAGTAATAAATGATCCAATTAGAAAACAAACAAAAAGGTGAGAATAATTACGCTGTTTATTCTTTCATGATGATAAGGTGAGCTTGACAAGACAGAATGCTTTTCCTAAACCCAGAGCTTCTCTGTGCTTGCAATTGATCTTAGGAGTTAAAGATTCTGTTTGCATTTTTAAAGTGCCGAGGTAAAATGTATTGCCTTGATAGAGATGTTAAGAAGCAGTTTGCTTACAGTATCTCTTACCCTTCATTTTCTATTCCTCTCACTTATTGCAGAATTTCAAAGGCATTTGGGGATATATTATCTGTGTAGAAGTAAGTCTTACACTGCAATGATTTACAGTAGCACAGCTTTTAAAATCCTTTCTCAGCAGCTTTTCTCTGCACTTAATCATTCACAAATGCATTGTTAATTAATTACACAGATTATTTTTAATGAAAAAAAAATCCCCACAAAAAGAAGGCTGTTTTTGCAGCTCCCATTTTGCATTTATAGGTACAATCTGAACCAAGGGCTGTTCTATTAGGCACCACAGTTTGCAATTCTCTGATTTTTAGATTTTCTGAGGATTGATTGTGCATAGTTCGAAAGAACTAAAGGTAGATTTTGTGCAGCATTTTCAACTGACTTTTGTGAATCCAATCCAAAACCAGCTATGCTTCCATAAGTGTAGGTGGACACTCTTTGTGGTAAAATTAGGACCCAGGGCTGAGAAAACATTTGACATTGCATCATCTCTAACTAGGTTTTTTTTGGTACATCTGTTCTATATATGATCTGTTGTTTGTGTTTGCTTGAGGTATATATTTCAGGACACCTTCTCCCCATGCATGCCCATTCATCCATTATCCCAAAGCATAAAATCATATAATATTTTGAGTTGGAAGCAACATTTAAATGTTATCCAGACTACCTCTCCTAGATAGGAGTTTCCAAAGAGGTGTCTAACTAGACAACTAACGCCAAGTCAGATGAATCCTTACAAAAAAAAAGCTCAAAAATTTGTTTTTTGTGGAAAAAAAAATCTGTTTTTTCCAAAAAAAAAATTCTGAGGCAATCACATTGATTAATTGATTGGCTGTTTGCTAGCCATCCCTCCTTCAGATGTTCTGGGTTTTTTTTATTTTTAAATATTGGTGATTGATTTGAACAAAATTCATCAAAAGAGTTGAAGTTCTGAAGATATTGAACCCTGAGGAATTCTTTAAAAATATGTGTCTGAGTAATGAGAAATTCCCAATTAGTGTGGACTGAGAGAAAAGCCTCAGTATGACTTGGTGCCAGAGAGGTCATGGAAGACAACAGTTAATGTCCAGCCTGTGGGTAACCTACACTGAAAGTCTTCAGAAAGTGACTTTAGTAATTTCACAGGTCACAGAACTTGCTTGATAAGCTTTTCTTTTGTGTGCAGTGGAAAACAGAAACCTGAGCCCATAAAATGGATGTGTCGGTTTTAATTTGATAATAATAACAGCAATGGCATCAATTTAAGAACACACAAAAAAGAACAGTAGAAAAATATTAAAAAACACAGAGAACCTGCTGTTTTGCACAGAACATTGGCTCCAGGTTTCCACTGCGCTGTGTTTGTACTCATTTGCACCAAGTGAGGTGGGAGTAGAAGGAGCCTGTGCCAGGATGGAGGACAGTAATGATTTCCACCCACTTTGCTCTCTGATGGTGTTGAATCAACCCCAGTAACTCCATTCCTGAGTGCTGAGGTTGCTCTAAATATTTTCAGCACAAGGTTTTGTTTTGCTGCATGTCATAAAAAAAAGGCTCCGGGTTTATTGTTTGCAGAGTTTCACTGTTTTTTCCCCCACTGCACGGCTATGAAAATGATTTCATTCTCATTCTAATGTTGTGGGCTTCAAGAATAGATCTCCTTGCCTAGCATTCCTCTGAAATATGAAAGAGATGCCCTCTGCAGCAAGCTTAACACTGCTATCATCTGCATAATAAAGATAGTCTGTATGTATAGAATATGCACACACACATATAAATTTATACTGATATACTGTGTGGGCACAATGATAAACGGAATAAGAATCACAGCAGCAAAATAGAGGAAGAGACCTGTAACTCAGTGACTGACATCAAGAACAGATCTCATCTGTCAAATGACTGAATTTAGAGGCTTTTATGAACATCTCTTCTTGGACAAAATACATTATATGTGCGAAATGAATGTACACAACCTGATAGTGTGCCATTTCCCTAATGATTTCATAAAAAAAGTTGTTTCTCATTCTTTTTTTTTTATTCCCCTTGGCAGTTTTCTCTCACCCTGTCCCTGGAAAAAAAAAAAAAACAAAACCAAAATGATTCTCCAAAATACATGTGCTAAATTTTGCATTTCATTATGTGTAAAATTATCTACTTAGTCACAACTTCAGATGCTCTCAGAGCCATTGAACACGTCTCAAAAATAATTAAAAATAGTAGAGTTACATCAGAGGCATTCTTCCTCCAGATCTGTGGGGAATTTACTTATATGGTTGCAATTGTTTTTTCTTGAGGGACATAAAGATTGGCAAAGAGGTGCACAAACCTTAACATTTATCAGGATTATATCAGCCACGTTATTTCCACAAACACTGGTCAAGGACCTGCTAATAATGTGTCTGCTTATACTCAAATGCAGAACCAAATATCAACCTACTTAGTAAAGCACGCAAACATTATCTTCTAGTGGAAATTATTTGATGGTAGATCTTGCTAATGAAAGTTTTGCCATTGGCATAGGGCCCTGATTCAGAAAGGCACTCACATATCTCTCTTTATTCATGTGATTGTGCCCCCGTTGAACTCAGTGGAACCACAAACATGCTCAGGTTTCATGTGGGCTCCAGAAGTTTGATGAATCAGCACCTGAGCAGCAACAAGAAAATGCCCTTAACTGTGGAATCATGTCAATGACTCAATAAAAACTCAAATTTTTCCAGCTGAAGACTTCCCTAGGAAGTCCCTTTATGTCTCTAGGAAGAGACATCATATTCTGCACTTTGCAGTGTGTCTGTTTACATTAAAACCCTGTTCTTAACTTGATGACTATTTTCCACATAGCAGAAACTGGTGAATTTCGAACTTGGTTTATGCAGTTTTTGTCAAACCCACTGGGGGTTTCTGATCTACCTTTTTAGATAGGTTAGGCTCCAGTAAGCAGTAGCTTGTAGATTCTAGTTTCAAAACAAGTCTTTTTGAATTGACATTGAAATCCTTGTTTGATTGAAGAGGATGGTGGAACTTTTCTAAAGCTGAGGTCAAGACAACAGCTTGGCCCTCTTTAAAGCAGTTTTGAGTCCCCTAACACCATGAAGGCATCACCAAAGGGACTAAAACCCAGGTTTTTTTGCATCACACTCAAGTAAAAGAAACTTCTCTTAATTTTTTTTAATGGATAAAAAAGGGGGTAAAAAAGCAAAACTTAAATAAAAGGGTTGGATTTGCTTATGTTTGAAGCTTTTCTTTGTAGGCAAGAAATCAGTGTGCAGAGAGGGGAGAGGGGAAAAAAAACCAAAATAATTTAAGAAAACACTGAGTTCTGTCTTTGAATTATATAAAAGCAGCTGCATTTGATTTAATTTTTCTTTAGCATAATGTGCTGTATAATCATTGGCTTCATCATCCCCTGGGCCCAAGCTTCCTCTTAGCACAAGCTGTGGGAGTTGTGCCACAGAGTTCAGTGGAAGCAGAATTTGACCCATGCTTTGCTTTAAAAATCAAAGGTACCTCTGTCACTTCTCTCTTTTCTAAGAAACTCTTTCTTCTGAGATGTTAAATGGTCCTAAAAATCATTGCTTGTGATGTCATCAGCCTTCTCCCCTGTAAACTATCAAAAGCAATCAATAATTTACCAAAAAGGTAAAAGTCCACAATCCTATGGCTCATCTGCTGGAAGGATCAATAAATGGCAGCAGGAGAAATACTGCAATCTGCCAAGGGGATGGACTACAAGACTTGTTTCAACCCCACTGTTTAACACAGGGCATGGCTGGGGGTGAGAGGAGAGAAGGAGGAAGAGGATGAGGGGGTCTGTGGAGGGAGATGAACTCGTTTCTCAGCCCATTTGAAGGCTGGCTCTCTTCCAAGATAAAGCAACTTACTTTCATGAGGGTGAAAGAAGGTTTTCCCAGGGGAAAAATTGTCCCTCAAAAAAGCATTAGTGAGAATTTGAAATGAAAACAGAGTGTTGAAAAATGCCAACAATTCCTCAGTTATCAAACGGAGTCTAATGATATGTTTGGGATTTTTTTTTTCCACCTCTCCCAAAACACAACCAGAGAGGACTGTGGCGTTTCAGAGATTATTTGAGCTATTAACTGCAGACAAATAAATATTAATTGAGTCTGCTTCCACATGGAGTAAATAAGAAAATTTATAGCACCTTTACTGAAAGCAAAATCAGAACAAAACATAGTTCTTTTAGCCTTTAAGCCTGAAAATGCAAATAAAATGAGGAAAAGCAAATAAATAATAATTTGTCTCTCCTGCCATCTGGAGAACTCCATATGTACTCTAAACATTGCTTAATTAAAACTCACAGAACCCTGGTCCAGTAATTATTTCTTAACTGCTTGTTTTAGAGGAGAGAGCCTTTGGCCTTCAATTACAATAAATTACAGAGAGGGCAAGCATGGACAGCAAGGATTCAATAGCCTTTAGTCAGCCTCATCTTCCCAGCTCTGGAAAGCAAGGTTCTTTTTACAGTAGGACTTGACTCCGCAAGCCCTGAAGTCATGGTTAAAGATCCCACTGACTGTCTGGGCACAGACACAGCCCCCCTGTGCCTGTGGGGATAAGGGTTAACACTTATCTTTGCATTAAAACTGTTTTGCTGCATCAAGACTTTTTCTCTTTTTCTTTTTCTTTTTTTTTCCCAAAAGTGGATTTCCCCCCAGCCCCACATTCTTCTCAATGTGGTTTCAATGTACTCATCTTCCTGAGATCACTTTTACCTGATAAAAGTGCAAAGCCATTCTGGCCTTATTTGTCAATTTGGTGTGTGGGGGGAGAAACGGGAGATTGCATGTTGAGGTTCTGCAGCTCCTCCAGCACGTGGTGATTCATTAGGACATTAAGTGGTAGGTAGCTGCACTCTGGCATGCTCTAGGCATCATGTACACCGCTGTTTGAAACAGAGCAACATAATAAATCCCTTTGTTAATAACTCTAAATGATGACTTATGACCTGGAAATTCCTTTTCCTCCTGGCGCAAGCAACTATAATCTCCGTGGCACTGCAGAACTGAGTAGACATCCTAATACCTTTACTGGAGGTGAAACAATGTGCACCTCATTAGCAGGTCACAGATCAAACTATTAGCAACATGGTGGGAAGCCAGCTAGGATTTGGTGGGATTTATAAAAGGTCATCTTAGAGGCAGCGTGCAAAAATGCTTTTTGGTGGCAAATATGCCTGTGATCAACTGATTTCCCACTCAGTGGGCACGGGGAAAACATTTTATCCCATTGAGCAGACTAGTTTGGCAATGGTGATTACTTGGGCTTAAAGCTTTATGTATCTCATGAAATCTGCAGCAGTTCCTCTTGATAAATTAACCTTCATTTTGTTACATAGAAGGAGGAAGCCCATCAGCTCATCTCTGTTTCCTTTGTTCTTTATCTCTTCGCAGCATTCATAGCAGGAGGGAAAGAAGAACTAGAAAACACTGCAACATCTGCCACAAGTGAACACTCTGTAGTTGCCCCACAGTAGCCCAGGTAGTCAAATCCCTAGTCCTTATGTATAACCATGGGAGTGTTCAGCAGCTTGGAGTAGCCTGGGATGTTCCCCTGGATGCACTGTACCTGCACCAGCCAACTACATCCTTCAACAAGTCATCATGTCCATAAAATTTCATATAGTGTTTCTTTTTGAAAGAAATCTACATTGACGATTGTATGTGTTGTGTTGGTGGTTGCAAACAGAGGTCAGCATTTTTATTCTGCCAGAAGGAAAAGGAAACTGAGGCAGGAGGACAATACTCCAAGCCCATCTTGTGAGGCTTGCAGGGAGTACACAAATGTTACCAGTCCTGAAGCTACAGAAGTTTTGTCACATATGGACAGAATATTTTTGATAAATTACCTTGCCCATTCCTTGCAATCCTTGCAAGGAGACCTTGCCAACTCCTACTTTTCTAAGTTCTCCAAGAGACAGGATGGTCTTTTGTCCTATGTGTGCCTATTTTCCAGCCTTGGGAGCCTCAGTTCTCCCAGGTCACTCCAAGAGGCTTGTAAATACTCTCCCAGACCATCGTGCATCCTCTGCAGAGCAACATGGTGCTGGTGCTTCCACCAGAGAGCAGTGAGGTGTAAGATTCCCTGCCAGAATTCAGATCAGAGATCCTCGCTGGTGTTTACTTATCAAATAAGTAATATCAAGTTTACTTATCAAATATTTTTAAAATATGGAGATTAGCTCCTGGCTGTGATCTTTGGTTCATTCCTCTCAGCTCATAAAATAACTTTACATGCAGATGCAGCAGACAAAACGCTAAAGAAAAGGAAATAGGAAGCTTGGCTCCTGCTCATCCAATTTTCTGTTGAAAAGCACACTTGGGAAATTCCTTTTCAATTCGTCTCTCCAAGGCCTAGGATATTTATATGTGTGCATATGGTGTCAAGACCCAAACACACCAAGCAAAATGGTCCAACACATTTTAAAAAGACACCTACAAAAATATTTAGATTTATTTCACTGATGTCTATAGCAAGAAGATGTTTTGCCATTTCAGAGGGCATGCAAAGCATGAGAGAGGAAGGAAGAGTGGTTCTGTGATAGCTCTACTGGGGAGAGTGGCGTGACAGTGAGAGACAGCAGGCTCACATTAGAAAAATTAGGTTCCCTTCCTATCTAACCCTGCTAGTAAGCACGGATGATTTAAATCTTCTAAGATTTCTGATTACTCACCTGCAAAACAGAAATAATTTTCTGAAGTTCCTTAAAACTCTTTCTTTTTATTAATTTTTCTTAAAAATTACTAACCCTTTCATATTGACAGCATCTTTCTTCTGCAGAACTTAAAGGAACAGGACACAGTGTGTCTATTCAGTCTAAAATCAAGCACTTATTTAAATTTAGGTGCTTTGGGAAGATGCAGGATATGGCAGGATGGATTAAGAACACCTCACTTAAGAGCATGCCATCATCCAGAGAGAGCACATTGTCCTGTAAGGGATTTCCAAGGGGAGAAACAGGACCGTAGGCAGAGAAAAAACAACATTCTCTGAGTTTATGACAGCAAGTATCAGAATCAGTAATTTACTGTTATTTGTAAACTCAGTATTTGTGAGGGCTCTTCCCAACCCACCCCTCGATCTCGGGCTGAGCAACGCCAGGGCTGTTCTGAGTCACTGTGCTGCCCTCCAAGAGAAGGAAAGGTGCAGTTGTTGCTTTTAGGAGCCTACACAGAGATTTGCTGCAAATCGATTGTGGTCATCACCTCCTATGGACCCGGCTGCTTTGGGCATAGCCAAGGTTACTCTTTCTACCACCTCATATCTCCTTCCCTTTCCAGGACAAAATCATAGCAAGGGTATAAAGAATGCAAACATAAATTAACCCTGTGCAAAGTGTCTGATTCCATAGAGCTTGGAGCTCACCACACAGACACTGCAGCACAGTGCCATGCCATGCTCCCATCTATAAAGATTCGGTTCCCAAAGGGTGCCCCGCAGTCATAAGATATAATTATTGGGGTTTTTAGTTTGTTTGGGGTGGGTTTTTTCGGGTTTTGGTGCTGGTGGTGGTGGTTTTTGGGGATTTTTTTCTGTTGCTGGTTTATTTTTAAAGTTTCTGAAATAAATCAAGGGCTATGCTGAAGTCCATCAAAGCATTATTTCTATAGTAGAACCTGAAAATATGTGTTCTGTAGCTGATCAGTGCTGATATACTGAGTGAGGTGTGTAAGGGTAGAAAGCTCACTGGAACAGTGTTGGAGGAATGCATAAGGCAAAACAACTCAAATCCAGGCCAGTTTCTCTCTTATAATATTTCACTTGCTGTCCTTGGAACTGCAGTTGTGTTCGATCCTGCACAGGAGTTGATTCACACCTGAAGAAAAGCCAAGAGCCAAATAACTTTTAAGAAATTTGGACACCAAGGCCACCAGGAGCAGAAGGAAAATGAGGATCTACGTTTAACAGTGGTGGAACTGCATCGAGTGGATTCTGGTTCCTATATCTCACCAGTGTTCAACTGTTGAAGTTCCAGTGACAAGATATTGGTTTCTGGGAGAGTAACTGTTGGCAAAGGAAGAATAAGGTGGAGAGAAATATAAACTAAAATTCTCCAAAAAGTCTTGCAGCAGCTCTGTTCTTTGGTTTTCTGTGTTTAGCAAACAAAAAAAAGGTGATTTAATTTAATCTGCATGAGAATAAGTCAGAGAGAAAGGGGTGTCTTTACCACATCTGCCCAGCTGTTCTCTAATAAGATGAAGATAACATAATTTCAGCGTGTGTTAATATTTCAGTACAGGCTTCTGCTCCGAAAACATTCAGGAAACAAACGACCAGGTAGAGGGCTGTGCAGAGCAATTTCCCTTTTAAAAAGG
This sequence comes from Rhagologus leucostigma, assembly GCA_013397725.1. NCBI lineage: Eukaryota > Metazoa > Chordata > Aves > Passeriformes > Rhagologus > Rhagologus leucostigma. The sequence continues at coordinate 1,666,965 of VZTD01003137.1, forward strand.
GCAATTAAAACTGCAGTAGCCTTATCTCCTCACAACTTACATTGTTTTAGAACCACAGAACAAAATATTACTGAAAGGAATTTCTGAGGGGTTGGTAGAAATCAATATAATGTATCTTTTGTGTTAAATGCCTAAGAATCTATTTTTCTGCAATATAAATACATTTATAATATCCCTAATGCTGATAAAATATCATCTTGATAATCTATTCAAACACCTAAGAGACTTCAGTTTCTGTTCTGACACTCTCTGAATTTCAGTTTAAAAATGCATTCTGGTTTAACTGTCATCAATAGCCAAATGCAATCTCAAAGAAACAGGCATAGGCTATTCAAATACGCTTCCAATATAAGTTAGAGATTGTCAGACAAAGAAAAAAATAGCTTCTGAGTTACAGACAAAAATATCAAGAAATAAGAGGAAAAAAAAGTGTGCGAAATTCTGATTTTTTCATTACATTTTTCTGGTATGGGTCAATTAATCATAAATCATCATAATTTTAATAAAAAATACTCTACAAAGCACGGTTAAAAAGCATGACTCAGTTCATCAAGATCTGAGGGTCTTTCTTTGCTGTTGAAATTTTAATTATTCACTCTTTCAATATTCATAAGTCACCTCATTCTTTAAATTGTGAGGTAAGCCACACAATCAAGAGATTTAAAAATGGGAAAGACAGGAAATTTAGGGTGCTTTCCTGTATTTAAGCATTTTCTTTTGTTTTCCTGTGTTTGAGATTTTGCAAGAAAAATCTCTCTCTCCAGTCCTAAGGTCTAAAGCCTTGCTGTCATAAAAAATGAAATTCTGATGGGTCGGTATGACTTCAGTAAGTGAAAACTGGTGAACTATTCCAAGTATTCCAAATCTCAAAAGGTAATTATGTGCTATGGTCACTGATTGTAATAAGAAAATGGAGTTTTTAAACCAATGTTAATAATAGTTATGAGACATTCTAATAGTTCACTCACCAGTGAAATGATCTTTACAGTCCCTTCTAACCCAAACCATTCTACGATTCCACAAAATCTCAACTGGTGAATTAGAACATTACAGAATAGATTATAAATGTAAGCAAATCTCTTTAGGTTTTTGTTTTAAAGTTCAGATCAGAAATTCCAACCTGTCTTTCCCAACAAGCTAATCTTGCAAAAAGCTGTGATACTTCACCTTTTATTCCTTCTCTTTCACAACAGTACCAAGGCTCAGGATCCAGTCAGTCTGTGAGTACCCTGGACATTCTTAAACTTTGACAGCAAACAACTTCTTTGCAGCAATTTTTTTTTTTATAATGTCTCCATTTTGTAAAAAAGCAAAAGTTACAATATCAGCCTCGAAAGGTCTATTAGTGCTGTCAGTGATATCCCTGTGTGAATGGAGAAATCTGGACTTGGAAGGACAAATTAAAATGGTTCGTGTAAGACATAGATACTTTTCTACTGCAAAAATATTTGAAAGCCTTGCAATTCTCTTTTTTGCCTCTTTTAGCCCCACAAAGGTCATAGTCAGCAGCCTGAGAGACACAGAGAAACTGTGGCAATTTTCCTTGAACAAGAGATGCGGTTCTGATAGCGGGATCACACAGCTCGGTAGTTTCATCACCATTCGGATGCTTGTAGGAGTTCCTGTTCATCAAAAGGGACCTTTAAATTTATGGTTATTCTGTGTATTTCCTTCCTTACTAAGCCTTTTATGATCAGCCTTTGGGTTGTTTGGTTTTTTTGCTTAGGACCACATTTTTTGTTTTTGTTTAACTTGTGAGTAGACTTTTCCATGAGAACCAGAAATTTCTAGATCAAGGTCAAAATGCTACTTTTCATCTTGGGTAGCTCCCTTATGTTCTACTTGTTTACTCCAAATATTGCCTCTTATAGAATAATTAAGATTGGAAAAGACATTTAAAATCAATAAATCCAATCATCTTTCCATCACTCTTCTTAGTGACACAGCTATGGGCTAACTGAGGCTCTTTTGACATCAGCAAAAAATGAGTTAATATGTTTGCTATGTGCACTTTGAATTTACTTTTCCGCTCCTCTAAAATATTCCCAATGGGATAACCTTCAAGTCACACTGAGTATCTCTTTCTCCAAGAGTCTGGGAGGGAATTAGGGTATTGAAAAATGGCAAAATTTTAAAATGAATTATGAGATCCTGAAGGGATCTTGGCATCCATCAAGATCGCAAGATATTGTGGAGGCTCCCAAAGGAAACAAGATAAGTTTACTGAGGAAATTTTTTTTTCAGGAGCTGTGATCACAGGATGCCTCCCAACTGGGAAATATCCAGGAATTTGTAAATCAGAGGATTGTGAAAACCAAAGGGAATCTGATCACCTGCAAAGCAGAAGCCCTACACTTTCCGTGGCCTTGTTTGAACGAGACAAAGCAATGGGGTGAGAAACGCTCCCTGTTTTAAGTTAAAAATTTCAATATAATTTGTATTGATCTGCTTCCAACACAAACATATGCGGTGGTTTTCTTGCCAGGGTGGTGCCCACCTTCAGTTTCTAGGCATTAAATCCTGTGATCTTCGTCTCTGCTGTATTGAGTTGAACTCCTGTATATTACTCCTTTGTTACTTTAACTTAGGAAACATGCTGAGGTTCTTGGGCTGCTGCTGAGTTTTGTAGAAGAGATGCCCTGTGAGGAGACATGGCCACTCTCCTTTAGTACATGCAGTTGACATGGTGGTATTCACTCAAAGATTGGACTTGATGATCTTGGAGGTCTTTTCCAATCTTAACAATCCTATGATTTGATTTCTCTCCACAATCCCACAGATGACAGCCCGTGAAAATCAGTGTAATTCCAGTAATATATATATATAAACAGCTAAATGTTTGCTCTACTTATATTTGTATTGAGAGGCCTTTTCCCCCTACAGATTTCTTTACTTGCTTCAACACTGGTAAGTCCCTGCAGAGTGCAGCCAAAGATGATATTTTTTAAATGAGCAGCAATAAAAATTCCCCATAGCAAGTTTAAATCCTGATAATGGTGCACTTTTATTGCATTGTACTGAACTTTTACCAATCAGTCCAATTATGGGCTAATTCATTCTCATCACTTTGGAAAGCTTTTTTTTTTTTCAAAGCCCTATCTGATTTTTGGCGTGTGAAATGCTTACAAAGGGAAGTTAATAAAAGAGCGGTTCATCTGCATATACAAAGGAAGATCATAATATAAAAAATTGCCACATTAGAGAAGTCTAGACCTTGACTATCTGTCATATATTTTTATAGTGTCTTATCACTGCGCTATCTGATGAAGTAGTGAAATGGTTAAGATAAATGAGACTTAATTAGCGGAACTGATACCTGTCTATTGCAAGCTTTAAATTTGCATCTGGGAGCTCTGATTTTCAGACGGGAAGCGCACGCCTGCAGTCCTGCTTCCCTTTGAAATCAATGGGAGTTTTCCCTGCAGTGAAAACAAATGCTCGAGGTTTCACCAGCGCCAACTGAAACTTTTGCCATCAAGTCATCCCTTTGAATCACGAGCTAAAACATGGGGAGACAAGCAAATACCGGAGCTCTGAGATGGAGGGAGAAGCGGAAGAGCCTAGACTTGACTTCTAACACGTCAGGCTGCAGAGCTCAGCAGCCTGCAAAGATAAATAAGTTGTGTCAGGAAGAGGGTTGCTGCAGATTATTCTTGCTCTGGCAGAAAACTGACCAAAATTTGCCTTTTTTTTTTTTTTTCCCAGCTTTTCTTGTGGAGCAAAGTATTTACATTTGAGCTCAGGGATTAGATGGCCAGTTGCCATTGCTGTCAACTATTTCAGTAGGAATGGGCTGCAGCATAACTTCCCCGCCAAACGCTCCCTGTGCAGAACAAACGATTTACCACAGAGCTCAGAGATGGGGTATTTACATTCATTTAAGTTTGGTATAAACATTTACAGAACATTAGGACAAATACCAGCATTCTCAGCTAAATGTCTGACCACAATTATTTCTGATGAATAAATGGCCTGTAGAATGACTCTAAGATGAGAGGCATTTTTTTCTTTCTTTTTTCCTCTCAAGCCAAAGGACTTTGAAAAAAACCCTGCAGTATGCAGCTAAACACACTGTGCAAAGGTTCATGTAGAGTTAAGGAAAACCATAGATGTTTATGAGATTAGGGAGTGAATATCTAGATTAAACCAGTTTATGTTGTCCTTCATCTGCTGTTCTGTTTTTTTCCTTCAAAATCTCACCTTCAAATCTGACCCTGACAGACACGACTGGTTCAGTAAAGATGTTTTGTGCTGACCAAGTACTTTTTAAAGCAAACATCATGAGCTGGCCACTGCAAAGGTACTTTTCCCACTGGAAATGGTGGCATGAGGGTTGTTGATTACAGCACAAGACACTATTTACCAAATATTTCTCAGAGGCACCTGGCTGTGAGAAGAAGGAAGCCACTCAAAGGTACCTAGAACTAAGTGTAAAGTGCATATTTTCTCAATGTTAGCACAACAGGCTAATGTATTCTTCATCACTTTTAATTATTATTTTTGTTTTATTCATAAGCATACCAAAGACAAAAGTTGCAGATGCAAACATTTCTGTTCAGTGCTATTTGTGGAGCTCTTCTGCTCATAACCAATTCATCTTCATAAAATCATAACATCATTAAGGTTGGAAAAGACCTTTAAATCAAGTCCAACCACTGACCCAGCACTGCCAGAGCCACCACTGAGCCATGTCCCCAAGTGCCACATCTACACATTTTTTGAACATTTGCAGGGACAGTGATGCCACCACTTCCCTGGGAAGTGTTTAAAAAAACAGTAAAACTCTAAAAATAATTTAAAAAACCCTCATTGTTCATAATTTTATTTTCAGTGTATTTCTCATAGCCAGAGCAGTCCAGTAACTGCAGGACTCACTCAACACATCAGAACAGTTCTGGTTTCAGCTCTGACAGAGCAGGGAGCTTAACCTGATTTTCAGGCACCTTGGCTGAATGTGTAATCATGAGTCGATTGACAATCCTGAGATGTGTCTTTCTTGGTTTGGGGGGAGATTGTGTTTGATAAAGGATTTTTTTGACGGTAATTTAAAGTGTCTAATGAAATCAGTTTATTAATCTCTCAGTGTTTCTGAGGGAAACTATATTCTCTTTTTCTGCAATCTCCTCTATATTCCTTTGGGCCTCTTCTTCATCCAAATACACTTGTCCCTGTGAAAATAACATGTACAAAGCAGATAACTAAAATCTGACCATTAAAACACAATTAATTACACCTTTTCGCAAACACCGTAATTGGAAAGTGTTTACTGTTGATCTGGTTCAGGTCCTGGATCCCATGAAGGGCAGATCCTTTTCTTCAGTAATGACAGAAGTCTGTGGGACTCCTATTGATGCTTGGAAGCATCAGCTTGGGAAGCATCAGCTTGGGAGAGCATCAGGGACTTCATAGCAGAAGACACTTCCAGGCAGAAGGAAGCTCCATTCCATGTGGTTTACAGCCATAAAAAGAGACCCAGATGTACAGCAAGTTTTTGTTCTGGATTTGTTTGTCAAACAGTCCTACGGCTGATTAACCTTAGCTTTGAATTCCTGATTTCTTCCCTGACATAATTTTGAACAGGGATATATTATTTTATCAAAAGAGAACAAAAATATCATTAACTCCCTGCATCGCTTCATAAATTATTGAGGTCTAGCTACTTTGGAGGATTTAAAAGCAGAAACCAAAGAAAAATGCGCTCTGAGCATTTAAGTGAGGCTCAGATGAAAATCGAGACCACTTTGCTCTGATTTGCTCCACTGTGCAATGAATATAAACTGAGTTTAAAAGCCTGAATTTTTCACAGAGCGAGCATGTTACACTCCTTATCCAAAAGTGCAAAAGACTGTATGACAGCCAGAATGGGGATGAATCTTGACTCAAAAGTTACATGCACATTCAGTGAGGGTGGGGGAGAGAATTTTAATGAGCTCAGGATTTCTGTCGGCAGTAGCTTTAATCATCAGGTCTCCCCCAAAAATGAAGAATATTCATGCATACAATAATTAATACTGAACAGGAGATTTGTATCAATCTGACAGATAGGAGATGAAATTAACTGTGCTTTCATGTACAATTTTAAGTAGGTCAGATAAGAGCATCTATTGTAACCAACTTTTATTTTATAGATATACTCTGACACGTACAGACCCACATGTACACATTTAAGAATGTCTATAAAAATCTCACACACAGCAAAATCCCCTTACCCTGATGTTTGCAGGCTGCCCAGTTCTTTCCCTGGAGCTCACCGCTTTTCCTCTCACTGATTCATGAGCTCCAAGGTCACAGGGGATGGTTGTGATACAACCAAATCTTCTGCAAACACGAAACTTAGAATACCACACAGTAATTCCTGCATTGCATCCTGTCAGCTATGGATGGAATGGAGCATGATGAAAATATTTAAATAAAACAACCTTTTATGCTGCATTGATTTTTCTCTAAATTTTACTCTTTTGCTTCCCTCTCTGTGAAGAGTCAGGCTGGATCAGCATTAGCCATCTAAAAGTGTTTCCTCTTTTAATAATATTCCCCACTAGGTAGTGAAAGCAATAGTAAAACCATGGTTTGAGAAAAAAAAATGTATCAGAATATGACATTGATGTGATGGGGCTTCAGTTACCTTAGTTCTCTGAAGGTGTTCATTAGTTGTCAGTAGCACTTGAATTCCTTCAACATAAAATGGAAATGCAAAGAAAAGATGTCTCTATCCCTCAGTACGATCTGCATGCACATTTTTAACACCCACTTAAATGATAAAGAAATCTGAAGTTTGTTTTAAAATATGCAGGCTCCTTTGCAGTGACGTTGTTTGACCATTTTTCTAAACTGAAAAATTAAACCTGTTTTTAGCAATTATTTAAGACCTCAGCTTTGGCTGCGTTAGCATATAACAGCTTGAATAAAATAATTTATTTGTGTGTGAATTACCTAGGGAAAAAATTAAAGCATTAAGTCAAACTCTGAAATATTTGTTGGTAATAGTTTAGGTCAAATGTCCTGCTCTACTTTTCCTTCTTTTGTTTTCTTGTTTGTTGAAAAAAAAGAAAGAAGGGAAACTGAAGGACAAAAAAATAAGAAAAATCTCAATAGGCACAAATTGGGAGGAATCTCTACAAAAATTAATTTAGTTGTTTAAAAAAAAAGCTGATAGTATTTTCTTATGGGAAAATATATACATTTTGTTCTGAAATACTAAAGTAATCTACCAGGTAAATGCCTGAATACAAATGCTACAGCAATGTGTCAGACATTCACTAATCAACACTGTATACTTAAATAATCATGCACATTGTCTCCTTAATTGCTTGCTGAACTGGGGACTAGTCCAAAGGCTCTCCAGCTCTGTGGCCAGTGTCTGTGTGGGATTTAAGTTAGTTGTCCAAGTGACTTTCAAGTCACTTTCAAGACTTTCAAGCAACCCAAGTGTCCTCCTGACCCCACAGCTTCTGCGGTTCAGCTTCAAGGAGAGGGGTCCGAAATGCTCTTACATTAGATATTCTACTCCCAGAGGCCAGAACCAATTTTGGAGGTGATTCTCCTCTGGTTCGAGAGCTTGCAGACGGCCCTGGGAGCTTGCAGGAGAAATAAAGTGTCACCAGTGTGCAGGAGATATGGAAATTAGGTGAAGTGGACTCGTGTTAGATATTTAGTTTGACTGTTGCTCCTAAAGAAGCAACTTCCATCCCTGGAAGTGCTCAAGGCCAGGTTGGATGGGGCTTGGAGCAACTTGGTCTACTGGAAGGTGCCCCTGCCCATGGCAGGTGTTTGGAACCAGAAGGTCTTTAAAGCCCCTTCCAACTCAAGCCTCTCCATGACAGTAGGTGGAACGAAGACCTACACTTCTGAGCTTGGCAGAGGACCTGCAGTACCCAAACCTTCAGCCAAAGCAGTGATGGAGGTGACTTGGAGGCCAAACACTTGGAGGGTTGTGAGTGTAAAATAATTACCTACTGTAATTCCCCTTGCGTGGGAATCAAACATATCATAAAAGCAAGGGGGAAGAGAACCAGGACAAGCGGGTTGTTTCTAATTTTTTTTTTTCTTCTTCTTGTTAAGAAACTTTATTTCTTAAAAAAGTCCCCTTTGGTGGTTGCAACCTTATCACAGTAGGATCAACAGCTGAAACCATATGAGAAAGAAGATGAAATTGTCTAGACTGAATGAATTGCAGGCAGCACGGTGAAAAGTAAATTGGAAGTTTAGCATTCTTTCATTTTTAATAACCTGAAGTGTTATCGATGATGTCTGTAATTAATTTTTTTAAGATGTTCATTTTAGATCAATAGTATCCTTATTAAATGGGCAAGGTCATTTATCATATTTAAAACAGTAAAATTCAAGCTCTGTGGTGAAATCACACCAATTGACATTAATGAGGGTGCAACTCTACCATCTCCTATTTCTTTTTTTTTTTGGTGAAGTCGTCAGCCAAATATATATGCTTTAAAAAAATATTGAAATGGTGTATTTCTCCTCTTCTCCTTCCCTGTAGTTCTGCATTTGAAGTGTGGAAAGGGCTAAGAACTAGTATTGCTGAAACTGTTTCACTTCTGATTCTCAGGGAAGTTATTTTCTGTAGAGGTGCTAAAAATACTGGCCCTCAGAACAGCATGAGCTGACTGCTGCAAACTCTGTAATTTAAGGACTTCTGTGCTCTTGGGTCACATTTAATAGTTTCATGTGGGCATTTAGGTTTTTCCTACAAAATACTTCTTCTTCAGATGTAGGCTTTGACTCAGTTGACAGAAAAATAATAAATCCAGTAGTACATATAAATATGGGCTTTGTTATAAACATCAGGGCAAATTCTCAGATCTCTCCTCCCAAAATAAAGCAGCTCTGCTTATGGCAGAGCCAGTGCTTGATGGAGCAGGCCCTTAACTGGAAGCTTAAACTAAGCTACATCTCTTAGTGAGAGAACTGCAGATAAACGGCTGCTTCTGAAACCTGAGCATGAAACCATAACCTCTGCATCCTGCTTGGTCCATGGCCCAGGTTCAGGCCATATATTACATGTATTTACATGCATATACACCCTGGACTTCACATCTCACCTTTGTGACTGAAGCATTAAATGGAGCAACTTTCATTTTGCTGTAGAGCTGCAGGAAATAGAGGACTGCAGGATCACTGCCGGTGCTGGAGTGAGCTCACATTCAGTGCACACCTCACTGCTCTTTCATTCTTCTTCTTTTAACTCCTTATTCTTTTCTTCCTGCTTCCTTTCTTACCAAAACACTCGGTGAATAACCCCAGAATCATCAAAACAACATAAAGACTTGAAATGTCTCTGTAAGCACCCTCAGCATTACAAGTCAAAAATACCCAAGATGACCTAAGACATATTTCTTTCTGGTTTTGTCCAGAAGGCTGAATTTTACAAGGGATCCACCCTTCATAGTTCCTTTGTTGTTGTTTATTATGATCATATAAGAGAGCAAAGCGTGCTGTATACAACACATAAGAATGCCTTAAAAGAAACTTCGAATGAGCTGAGCCATAGCTCCTCATTTGAAGGGAGGGGAAGAAGTAAAGAAAAATTAAAATTTAATTTTGTTTTCTTGATACTTATGTGGGAGAAAAAGTGCTGTGTTCTTACAGGATGGCTCTACCTGATGTTTTGAACATGGTATGCTTGGGAGACAGTGTGGAGCTATCTATTTGCTTATATATTAAGAATGGTTTTTCTATATAGGAAACCTGAAGATGTTATACATTTTTTGTAACTTTAATGTTTTTGATATCGAAAGTTCATGAAAAAGCCATGTAATTGGTACAGAATTTTTTTTTACTTGCATCAAGCCTGCTAATCTTTGAACATTAGAATAATTTTGCATCTAGCCTGGGGTAAATTAGTTTCTTCAGGGTTTTTTTTTCAACTTCCCAGCATTATTTATTTTCAATTTGAAATTCTCTCAATATCAAAGTGGGTGTAATTAATTCTCTGTTTCTGATAATCTGAAAATTAAAATGAAAAATTACAAATAATATATCAAAGAACTTTCATAAAATATACCTGACCAAAATAGTTCAGGTTTACTGAACCTACATATCAATTTTTGTGGCGATTTTTTCCCCTTGTATATAAAAGCCATGCTTTAGTGCCATCTAGTGCACCAAGAAATCACAAAAGAAACTTCCCTCAGTGTTTATGCTCTTGCCTTGCAGTAAACACTTTAAAACTCTAATTAGAGCCATGGCTATCATATTAAGTAAACAGTGAAATGACTCTTAATTACCTATTTGGAGCCTGACTATGTACAGTCACTGGTGAGTGCAAAGCAAGAGTTTCAGGTCTTCTCTCACCAACCATCACTGAAACTGAAAAAGACTCAGTAGTTCAGATTTAATCTCTTTTCCTCTGGAAAATTAGAAGTGTCTGAGAAGAAATCTAACTTTCAGCTAAATGTCGTGAGTTTGAAACCTAGTTGGGGAATACACAAAATATGGTGTGTGCAGAGCCTGGGTTTTTCCTTTTCCCATAAGTGAACATTAATTCTCCTGATGGCAGGGAGACAAAAAAAAGAAAGCAAAAATACCAAAAGCCCGCTGACACAGAGAACAGCTGGCTAGAATAAAAAATCATAGAATCATAGAAGGTTTTGTGTTGGAAGGGATATTAAAAATCTCCTAATTCCAAGAGCCCTGACATGGGGAGGAACATCCAACCAAATATTTTGTATTTTTCTTTTCCTGTTTTGGGTTTCATGGGAGGTTTTTGGTGAGGGTTTTTTGGTTGGTTTTTTTTTTTTTTTTTTCCTTTCAGATTTTGTCAATGAAAAATAAAAACTGAGTTTGCAAGCCCAGGAAAAAAAATCTGAATGACATATCAGCCCCAGACTACTCTCCATTGTATGAAACTCATGATGGCCACACTGAGAGGAGAATTCGGGCCTCAGCATCCACCCAGATGGTTGTCTTACCAACGATCTCTGGGTTTTGGAGTATTACATTTTTATCAGCATCAGCACTCCAGCGGGATGTGTGTGATTCCTAAATGGCTAGCGAGGTTTGAGAGGATTTGATCAGATGATATGAGCTTGGATATTTTTATTGGAGAGGTCAGATGATCTGCTGAAAGCATCCAGATCTTCGGAGATCGAGACACTGATTACAGGCACAGATTTTACAGCAGGAACACTCAGGTTTGACAATTCTAGTGTTTACAAACAGGTAGGAGATTTCTTACCCCAAATCAGGGACAAGTTGCTTCTGTGCAGGTTTTATTATCAAAAGCAGAGGTGATAGCTTTGATCAGAAGGTGAGACTCATTCTGACCATCTTGCAAAACTGATAATCTGTGCTGATTCCCTATGTGGGTCCCTGATAAAGATTTCTCTACCTTTTTTTTTTAATATGTACTTTGAGTCTGGTACAGCAAACCATTTTGGTGTAAAATCCAGATGCATGCAGCTTGGTACCTGAGTTCATTGCCTGGGTGACACAGTGACAGCTGAGGATCAGGGAAGAGGCATAGGAAAACGTTAAAACTTTCCTACAAGGACACCAGCAATGGGCGGCAATTTCAGCTTCATGTTAGGCCGTGACAACCTTTTAAAGATGATGATGATGATGATGATGATGATGATGATAACGATAATAATAATAATAGTCGAAAAATCTTTCTTAGGCCTTTTTGGTGATCATCAGGCAATGCTTGGGAGATGGAGTTCAGCTAAAGCACAAACCCCCTGTGACAATCCATGTGACAACCTGCATTGCTGTGGGGGCCTGACCTCTCTGAACTTCCAGGTGCAAAGCCATGACAATAATCCCCTTCCAAGTGCTCATGTGGTGGGCAGCAGTGCCAGGAAGGAATGGGAAGGAGGAGAGGGAGGAAGATGAGGAAGATGCTGCACTGAGATGCTGTTTCAGTGCATTAGATGATGCCTCCACTTCCCCAGTGGTACAAGCGGCCACAAATAAATTCTTCACTCTGATGGTTACATGACTTTCAGACCCCATGAGCTGGATGTAGCTGTCCTGAAATGATAAGATCCTTCCCCCTCAATAAACAACCTGCAGGGGTGTCAGGAGCTCTGCTTACCAGTCTCTGCCTTGCTCCTGCCTAGCAAAAAGAAAAAAATAATGGTGATCTTGTTAAGAGAAACGCATTTGTCAGCACTCTGAATTTTAATGTGAACTGGCAGCGGATCTCAGTGATAAAGAAAAAGTCTAATACGGAAGGTAATTTTGCAGAGACCTTGCTAACATGTGTTATCCACTGGCTTTCTTTTGTTCACCGCTGTGAATTATCAACTGACTCAAGGCAATAAAGGGAAAAAAGTTGTATTTCTCACTGTGTCACTTTAATAACGTCATCCAAAGCTCACTGCAATAATTTAATTTTGCAGAGAAAGCACGGAGTTACTACATTTCTGACCCCCTCCTCCTCCAGCATTTTGTAGACAGGTGTTGAGCAGTGATTGACCAAAAGTTGTGATTCATGGTCAGCCACAGGGTTCTGCCAAATGTCTAAAACATTCATTTCTCTTGGAACAAACCATCACGTTTCCTAATCCTCCAGTAAGGAAGCTTGATCCAACACATGATCGGAATCGCTATTACCAAAGAAAGTACAAGAAGCCCTGCAGAAAACTTGGGATTAAGCAACCCAAGAGAAATTTTCCTCTTACCCTTTGTCAGTTATAAGCAGAGATAACAATGTGTATCTATGTAAAGTATCTCAGTTAAAAATAGGGGGTTTATACAATATTAATAATCATAATGTTATGAGATTGTTACTTCTTTCCTCTCATCAGCAAAGGGGAACCTTTGGTGATAATTTGGGATGCTATTTTACCAGCAACTAATTGCAGCATTGCAGCAAATGCACTGAGGCTGTGTATTTACAATATTCGTTTTATGAAATTTTGGATTAAGTTCTTAGATCCAAGCAGAGAGCTACAGAATGCAGTTCCTTCACTGATCCATTTTAAATGTCCAAAAGCGTAAGTTAAAATAATTTCTCTCAAAAATCCTGAGCCATACTCCTGCATCTTACTTCAGTTTTGTTGTGCAGTAAGGAATTCCCCAGGTTCCACATATGAAAAGGAGTTTTCTTGATGAGCCACAAATGCATTATCTTCTACCACTACAGCCTCAAAAGCTTTCTCCCTAAAGCTCTTGATGCTTGCCACAGTTTACACCAGTCAGCAGAATTTAGCCCATTAAATCAATCTCTCTGTTAACCAGAAATCCCCAGTGTCCAGCACACCTGCTTTAAGTGTTACTTCTGGAAAATGTAGAAAATAATCTTTAAAGTCATCATTAAGTGTATTGCTGGGAGTGTCATATAAATATCTTATTTACAGAAGCATTGAACACCATATGTTCAAAGCAAGATGTGCCAAAAAGTGCTAATTACACTGTTACTTAATGCCAATCAGGTAATTACACTCAGCCCACTTAAATGCTCTCTGCAAGCTGGGGTTGCCTCAGCAGTTGAGGAAGGATTACAGGCATCCCAAAATGCTCATCAGTGCCCTTTCCTGAGGGCACTGGGTAGTGAACCAAACTTCTGAGTAGGACCCAAACCTCCCAGCCCTTTATTTCCTCTGTTCCTCCTTACCTGGATGTTTTTCTCTCTTCTCCACTCAGACACTCAGGAGCTTTTTCCTTAACCCAGAAACATCTGCAAGAATTTTTTTTTCTCCCTTAGAGTCTTCCGGCTCTTTTGATTACTTTCTGGCCTTGTAGGAATTGTTTGGCCTATGGTTTATCTTCTGATTCCTGGGAGAGAGGTGACCATTGCTTGAACTTGGCCCATCTCCTCAGCAAAGCACTGAGCAGCCCTTGCCAGGGTTCCTTGGTTGGGAACTTCTTTCTGTACCTCCACTTTGAACTCTTTGCTTAGTACTGATATGCTGTCTTCAGCAATAGGATTTCTGCTCAAATCCTTTGCTATTTCTCAAATCAATTTCTGGTCCAAAAGCCAACCCAGAGGCAAGGTACAAGCAGAGACATGCATGTATATAGAAATATATATATTAGAATAGACTATATATGTATGTGGACTGTGTGTATATATATATATCATACATATATTTAATATAATATAAATATATAGATATTGGGACCTTCCCAGAAAATTGAAGAAATTCTACACTGGTGTGTAGCTGTGGAGCAGCTCATCAGTACAACATGTGAGGCTGATATGCAGATCTAATCCCTATCATTTTGCAGGCAGCCAAACCAACAGGTACAGCAGTCCTGAGCGTTGCACAGAATTTGCATGCAAAAAAAAAAAAAGTGAAATATACTCAGTAATCAGTGGCAAAATTTGTCATCACTTTAACGCAGCCAGGAGGCAATCGGAGACAGTTTAACAGATGTTTCCATATTTAAGCCAGAACAAACAGAACAGATTAATTTCCCCACTTTCTCCTCAGAAGCAAATGCCAGAAAGTTCCGGGTCTGAAATTTCACTGTGTAACACAAGGGAAAAACAATGTTTTGATCCCTCCAGCTGCAGAGACGATGTGTGCAGCAGTGGTGAGCTTAAGAACCAGAAGCCACTCTGTAAGTTCAGGCTGCTGCTTGGGGAGAACAAGGTTGCAGTGAGATCCATTAGTGCCTGATCACACAACTTTGAGTACAAGCAGTTTAGAAATATTACATACTGGTACTATTAAACATAAATACCAAAGCAGATTATCTGTGACCAGAGCAAGAATTTCTCAGCGCAGCACCAAACTCACTCTTGTCCAAACTATGGGGCAGGTTGAGTGTGGAGTTGCTTTTTCCTACCTAGCATGTTTTCTGCCAAAAAAAAGGGATGGAATGTGCTCTCACTCGCTGCCTATGCCATCCCACTGATTGCAGAGGGGTGTCCCAGGGCACACATCAACGACGGATACAGCCCAGAGGTCACAAGCTACCTCTCACATTGCAAGACTCCCACACTTAATTCACTGCTCTAATTATACCATCAGCTGTCATTACTCCTGTTATTTAGATCTGTCATCCTGACCCAGCAGGGAGGGCTGGGGGCGAGCTGGTGCCTGGTGCAGGCATGAAGGAGAAGAGGAAAGGCTGCAGCGTCCACGGATCTTGCACCTGAGCTTGCAAAATGGAGCTGTTTTGAGGCAGCTGGAGGGGAAACCGCTCTGGCAGCAGCTTGTGCCCTGCTTCAGATGGGAGGGGCTTTCACAAACCTGCTTCCTGCCTCTGTGCCTGTGTACCGGGGCTGTTTTTTCGGATTTTTCTCACTCCACGTGGCTTGAAGCCTACTAAAACTGGTTGTCCAAAGCAAAGAAATCTGGTCTGGTGATGAGGGATGATCAGCACTACACCAACCACTGTCTAAGTTCACGTATGGTTTTACCTGCAGCCTCCCCTGTGAATTGCTTCCCTGCGAGATTTGGGAGGGCAAAGGGGGAGAGCAAAGCGTGAAGGCTACTGCTTTCCCCAGCTGCCGATGAAGTCGTGTGGGTTTGCTCTTTCCTGAGCTCTCGGCGCTCTCCACCCCTGACGTGAAAGTTGTGTAATAACACCTTCCTAAACCTTGACTCAAAAGTTGCCAGCTCAGTGATTCACCCCGGCTTCACCACCTGCTTTCTCTGGAACTGCCAGCTGAAACCCCAGCTGAAAGGAGCCTGCGTGGGGGCCAGGGGAGATGCTGTCCCCCAGCCCACTCCTGCCCACGCTCCCAGCCCCGAGTGACAGCTGTGGGGTTATATTTATCACAGGTGTGCGGTTCATGTCTGACATTAAAAAGCCCTGGGGGGGGAGGAAGAGGGGAAGAGAAGGTGTCCTTCCTTCGTGGGAAGCCTTCTCCTCTGTTTGCCGTTTTGAAGGTTTTACAGTCATTAGACCGTCATCTTCACAATTGCCTCACCCAAACTTTGCTGGGGCTTAAACACATCTTCCCTGTGACAACGATTTCAGCCCTGGCAGGATCTAAAAAAGGCTTTTAATCCTAGTTATTTTCTGTTCCGCTTAATTGCCTTACCCAACACTTACACTTCATATAAAGACAATCCATCTTTTCCCCACTTACTTCTGTAATAATCATTATCCTCCTCTGCAGAAATAAAATGAAAATAAAATTTAAAAATGAGGGGAAAAAGTGATAGGGGTTAGGAGGAAATTTGACATTGAAAACAGACACTCAAATTATAGATGTCTTTGAATAATCCACAATATTTTTCATGCACTTCACAGAGTTCCTTTCTGGAGCTAATGGAGCTTTAATAGGGGATGTTTCCCCCCTCCCTTCTCCATGCAACTTCCCCTCCCCTTTCCTCTTCCACGGTGAAGTTTCCATGAGTAATCCCAAAAACAATATTTAGATGACTGAAATGTTAGAGCATAATGTTACTGTATAATACAGCATGTCCAGAACGTTCCTCTGGGATGGAAATCTTTTCAGTATATTAAAGGAGAAGTAAACATTGTAGTGGGAATAAAAATGGATGCTTTGAAAAGCTATTTTACATTTTTGCCATTTTCTTACACTTTCGTCAACTTTATTGGAGCAGCAGCATCAGCTATCCTAAAAGTTTTCTGGGGACAAACCCCTTTTTTTTCATGATAGTTGGGAGCCCACCTGGTTGTATCTGTCACGTCCTCCCTGTTCTTTCTCGTGTTTCGTTTGCCAGGAAACCACCAGGTCAGGTACCACTTATGCAGTGCACTGAAAACACTGCTATGTTTTCCCTAACTTTCAAGACAACCAAAACTACTTCTGTTGTCTTTATCTGGTGTTTGTGTCATCTGTCAAACAGTGAAATCAGATGCTGCCCTTGGTGACCCAAGCGTTTATCCACATATATCAGATTAGTACTTTTCACTTCAAATTTGTCCGTTTAAAGAGTCCTGATACAAGAATGAAGAACTAAAATATTTCCAGAGCTGTGTGGAATTGTTGTTCATCCAGGGACAAGGATGCTATGGCAGCAAAGCACTTCTTTTGAGCCAGATTGAAATAATTTGGGGGCAGCTCCTTGCTCTTCCCCAGACTCTCTGTTTGAGTGTGGGCAAGCCCCGCTACTTCACCAGGCAGCCATTTATCATCTCCAAAACAGGGATGACAGAAGATATTAATTCTCTGTCTTACAGGCACATGATGTGAATAAATCCACAAAGAAATGTTCTGGGCACGTCTGCACCAAAGGATCTGTGGTTTCAGTGGAGATTCCAAGCCATCTCTAAACTGCCTCACATAAGTACCGAGAGCAGCCTCTCACACAGCTCAGACCACACTGAGACCCACTGCAAAGTGAGCCCAGGTACAGCCAAATTACAGAGCAGGCACAACAGTGAATCATGGAATAAGGAGAGGGCTGAAGACAGATACACTGCTCGTTCTTTAGACACAAGATCTATGGCATTAATGTGGTAAGAGCAATAGAAAACCTGTTATTAAAGAGTTTTGTTTTCAGATCAACCTTCTCACATCCATTAGAAACTTGTGGCGTGGTAAATTGGTCTTGACAAGGGTGGGGTTTTTTTTGCTGGGCTTAGGTTTAAACACAGCTACTTGAAATTCTTATTTCCCACTCCATCAGTGTCTTCAAGAAAGGAGATTTTTTCATTTTCACATGTAAAAATAAAAACATCTCAGTGGAAATTCACAGGTCCTGCAGCCACTTTGCTGACCTAGTCAGCTGGCCACCTTTTCTTATGCAAAATGTTTCACGTGAACAACTCTTGTTTTATGCCTTGTAACATTTTCATGTGACTCATGACAAGTGATTCATATTTCTTTGGTATTCGCCAAAGATCATACTTAGAAATCTGATTCTTAGAAATTTTTCATTCCCTTGTGTAGGTGGGATTGTGGGTGCTGTAGTCAGGTTCATTATGATAAGGCAATCTCAGACAGTGTCACATAAACCAGTTTACAGTAATAAATAATAATAATCACAAATTTATTAAAATCTTGAGCTTCCAATATGAAAAAATGTACATCAGAGCCAGGAACAACCTGTCTGAGAATGGTTTTGCACTTTAAACTGTTGCTGTTGCATTTAAATTATGTGAATAAAATAAATATTCGACCTAAATATTTGAGCTGTAGACCGGGATATGAGGTCCAGGCTTGCATCTTTGCCTGACTAGTGGATTTCCAGTGTGACTTCAGGAAAATTATTGAGTCCCTGTAATTCTGTTTTCTCCTATTAAATGTGCTACTTGTTAACATTTTTAGTTCTTTTGATCCTAAGTTCTCCAAGGGAAAGAAGGAAGATTAACTCTTGAGTCTACAACAGTGGTTAGCAAAGGCAGTAAAGTGATGAGAAAGGCTGGAGGATGCTCATGATTTTGGCTGGGATTGTTCAATACTTCTGTTATGCACCCGAGATTCAAATAATAATGAAAAAATAAGAATTTACTAATCTTTTTCAGTAAGGGATTTTTTGTAGCAATTACAAATACTTTGAAATTGAAACACGGTGTGATCTAATTTTAGGAGCTCGGATGCTCTGCCCAGTCAAAAGTTGTACTAAAATTTCCTAATTCAACCGTCTTTGGGTTCTTTCACTCTTCAAGTGTGAAAACCACTAAAAGTGATGAAAAAAGGGATAATGGAGATCTGGGGATAAGGGGAGGAAATGCGTGCACACTAAAATTAAAAAAAATAGACAAAAGAAAGAAAGAGAAGAGAGTGGATTTTTCAACTCTTTGTGGAAATTCAGATATCAGATGAAAGTTGGCTGGTGTTTCCTATTTGGCCTGAATTGGCTGGCTCATGCAATTTCCACTTCTGTTGACAAAGTCATGCTCTGCCAAACCTCCTAGAGATGCTAATACACAAAGGAGGGCTGAGGGGGTATTTAACTGGAAGAAAGGAGTTATAGACTTTGATCTCTGCTCCCAGGTTTTTACATTTTATTTTAAAAAGTTTAAGACCTTTGCCAGAATGATTGTATAAATTGAGTTGGTGAGGAATGCATTTGTTAAAGTAACCCCTCACTGGCCCACAGCCCTCACGAAATTCTTTCACCAAAACCTGACATTGAAAAGTTTCATGAAATCCTTACCAAGGTTCTTTCAACTTTCCCCAAACCTTACCTTTTTTTTCTCATTGGAAACTGGGACCAGACAAAGAGTGATCTGGTGAGAATATGCTGTAAATCTTCATTTGTGAGGGAATTTATTATTTACTTTTTTTTTTACTTGAGCTGATCATCAAGTTGGGCATTCAAATCAATGCTTTTGGATTATGTGCAGCTCTTGGGCTTCTCAAAGGCATCTAGAACCTGCTGTCACCTTGTTTTTGCTTTTAGAGACATGTTACTTGTTTTATGTGTTTTAAAAATACAATGGTAAATACACAGCCATTTTGTTTTTTATGGGACCCAATTAACAGAATGAAAGAGCATCTTTTCTTGGCTTTCTTGATCTTTGGAGCAAACATTAAGGGAAAAAAAAACCCCACATACCACACAAGTCTGTCTATCTACCATTTTAACTTTTCTCTTTTCATATAGATTTTTGATATTTTAGTTAGAAAATATTTAGCATGACCTAAATACTGACCTTTATGGTTACCTGTAATTTTTAAGAAATTTTTCACATTCATGGATTAACTCAGAAACATTTACTTAGAGTCAGCAGAAATCCTCCCAAATAGTGACAAATGCATTAGTGGTTAAGATAATGTCTATGGCTCTCTTAGATAAATACTATCAGTCTGAAATCTCCTTTTAAGGAGGAGATAACCAAACCCACTCAAGAAATAACAGCAAACAAAGCAAGACAAAGTAAACTCACATTAAAAGAAATTAGTACCTACAAAACAGGGTAACAGTTTAACAAGCTACTGGTGTAGCACAAATCTCCTCTAAGTACCAGGAAATAAGCCATTGAAACTTCATCACTAAAGTGAAGTCCCCACTTGTAAAACTTCAGATAGCTACAAACTCCTTTGATTTGATGCAAATCAGAGGTGATTTTTTTTTTTGAGGTGCTATTTGATTCTAATACACCTAAGCAATAGGTGAGCTGAGAAAAACCAGGGATGAGCAAACACAAGGCAGCATAACCTCCCTGTGCTTATATATTCATTGTGGAAGGGCAAATTTAAAAATAACAATAAGGACTTTTAAGTGTTTATATTTCTGTTGATTTTCTCCTTTCATCTTCTGGCATAGGGTGATGTTTAGCGTGAGACCTTTTTAACCACTGTGAAGTCTTTCTACTTTGTAATCCTTACTTCAGAGTCAGTTTGTATTTCCAACTTTAAATAAGGTGTTATACCCACACATGGAGAGGTAATAATAAAACTTCTGTTATGACTCAGTATAAAGATGGATTCCTTTTCAAATTACATCTTCCCTGGCGTATGCAACCCACTGCTCACCGTCTGGTCTGCCTTCTCCTCAATACATGATCTAGGGACAATGCAAAAACTGTTTCAACTCCCAGTAAGAGGCTTAAGTCTGTAGCTCAGACTATAGGCTCCCAGAGACTTTAAGCTCTGAATGGACTATTGGATCAGCTAGTCTGACCTTCTATACAAAGCAAGCCCTTACATGTCATTCAGCTACCTCTGCAAGAAGTGTTGCAGCTAGTTTGACTAAATCAGGACTTCCTCCTTATGAAGCACATCTCTCAGAATGTGCATTCAAAAAATATGCTCCACATTCTTTGACAGTATATGCCAATGCTCAGTCAGCCTTGCCTAAAAGTATCTAATTGATAATGTAAATTTGGCTATTGTCAGTGTGTTGCTCCAAAGGTTCCAGACTGATATGGGGGTGTTTAAGAGAATTGTCACTGCATATCATCCTAGGCAATGACTTGCCTTGATGTGTTATAGAATCATAGAATTTGCTGAGTTGGAAGGGACCCACAAGGATCATCGACTCCAGCTCCTGGCCCTGCACAGGACACCCCAAGAGTCACACCATGTGTCCGAGAGTGTTGTCCAAACACTCCTTGAACTCTGTCAGGCTTGGTGCTGTGACCTCTTCCCTGGGGAGCCTGTTCCAGTGCCCAACCACCTCCTGGGTGAAGAACATTTCCTAATATCCAACCTAAATCTGTTTTGACACAGCTCTCTAAGCTTCTTCCATACTGACTTAATATATTCTCTGCTTTTCCTCACTAATATTGAGTCCTTTAAACTGTAGTGTTTCAGGATGTGCATTCCTGAGCTGCATCTTGCCACCCATAGCATTTTGGACCTTGATGAGTTGCTGTTAATTTGAAATCATGACATAGATTTATGCTGAAGTCAAGCTGCAGGCAACTTAAAGCCAGCAGGGAGCTGTAGAAGCACTGTGTCGTAAAATAAATGGTTGAAGGGGCTAAAATGGTTGGAGGGGAAGGGTTATTTTGTATTTGTCCTCTTCATGTAGGATATGCTGATGAATCTAAACACGTTCAGGTACCAAGCCCAGCCTGGTTGTAAGGATGCATCAAACCTGGCACTGTTCCACTGTGTAAACATGGAAAAGATGCCAGAAATCCACATTTCTGCAAGTCCCAATCCCAGTCATTTTGCTAGTGAATATTTACAAGGTCTTGGGCCATAATGAGCTCATAAGTATGAACATATATAAAAAACTCAGGTAGATCCCTCCATGGGGTAAAATTTCCATTCTTGGCGTCTATGTAAACACAAGATTTGTGCCTGCTAAACCAAGAAGACTGCAATGCCAAAATATAAGTAGGAAAGAGTGTTCACTAGCCTTCAAGGTGGTGGTTTTATTTCCATGAAAAGTAGAGTAATAATGATAGACGAAATAAACATGACTGGGATGGAGATGGGGAAATGCAGTGCTGTGCATTAACACAGGCTGGGTAGCATTTATTTCAACTCTGTTCAGTCTTCTCTGAGTTTCAAAATCAGTCTTATCAGGGAGAGAGTGACAGATTTCCAAGAAGGAATTCATGTTCAGTATGTCATGGAGTTGCCCAATTTCCCTACAAACCCGCTGCTTCGCGTAAGCGGGGTTGACATTCTCCTGCAGGGTGGCCTGCAAATTGGAGCCAGCTCCAACAGAGTCCCTGGGGATTCTGGCTCTGTAATTATGTCACCACTTAGTGGAATAATGAACACTGATGGGTTGAAATGAATCCTGGTCCCAACGGACTGAACTTTTTAGCCTGTCCTGTATCAGCCATCTCTTCATTTCATATAGAGTTTCAGTAAAGTAGAGAGCAAGGCCAAGTTCAGAATGGCACCCTGAGCAGAGATTGGAATTAATAATACCAGTTTTACTTATTTGTCTGAGGACATTTTTTGCTGGTGTTAATCCAGCTGGACTTTATTGCTTTTTGCCAGTCTTGAAACCATTTTTTTTAATTAATCAGAATAAAGCTCTATTTGCTGGTAGCTTATAGCATACATGCAATTCCAGTTATTAATTTCTAACTCATTGTGAAACTTCTCTGTATTATATCATCTATCTCTAATAATGGGACTAATGATATTTATCTTGAAGATTTGCCCAGTGTTAATTTCTGATAGCAATCTGATAAGGGGAATTGCTGCACGGCAGAGGACTGTGGTTAAGGTGGGACCAATTTACTCTCTGACTCACGGTTCTGACAACTCATCTCCACCCTCCCTTTTTTCGTGTCAGCAAACACTGTCCACTAGAAATCACTGGTGTGTATCTAAGTGTGTGGCTGTATTGCCCTCTAGTGCTGACCCTCTGCGGAGAAGGGATAACATTTCTACAACTGAGGACTGCAGGTATGGGTCCTGAAGTCCCCTCCTGAGACGCAGCGTGACTTTGGCTCAGGGGACCCCATATGTTCTGGGGGTAAGAAGTTCCTGTGTGAGAAACCCCATAAACCAGTGAAGAAACACCTGAGGTTTGCTTAAAAGAACTTGAAAAAGAACTTGAGTGTCTTATTGCTCAGAGGGGGAGGTTGTTTTGGTTGGTTGGTGTTGATTTTTCTTTTTTTCCCCTTTTGGGGTTTAATAAGGCAGATAAAGGCTTTCAAATGTTTCTGTTGTTTTGGGGTTTTTTTCACAGAAAACATTGTGTATTTGGTATCTGAAAACACCACAGCCTACAAACATGGGCCACAGAGGAAACGTTTTCTTCAACAAGGATGGGATTGTTCATCAAGGTGGAGATCATCTTTCCAGGATCATTCACCAGGATCCACAGGGTAAGAAAACTAGATTTGATGGGGAAGACCAAGGGACAAATCATTTTTCTGCCTGATTCATTACAGGAGCTTTCACCTCCTCCATCCCAACCACAATGCCCCAAACACGGGACTACTGGTTATATTAAGAGTAAAGCTGACAGCATCAGGAGTATCTCTCAATTTTAACACAAATAAAATTTTTATTTTCTTTCTCATTCTGTTTTTCTTCTGTCCTTCTACAAGTCTTGCATTTTTATACCCTGAAATTTTAAATTATATGCAGGATGACCATGACCTATGTTAAGATAAAGCAAAGTCTCAGAGTCAGTATGACTGACTGTGATCTCTGAAGAGTCATAATATTATTGTTTTAAATCTGCCACTGTTCAACACAAGCTCTACATAACAAAGAGAGTTGTTTCTAGAGTGCTACACAAAACATGTGTTGTGGGACTCAGCTGTGGCAAGAGATGCCCCGTACAGCTCTAGTCAGCCATTGTCCCCCATCTTGGTGTTTGCCTGACCAGCTAAAGGATTGATCAGTTTTTCCCAAATGTAACTAATAGTTCCATGTGCCCATATATTTGCGAGTTTAGTGAGCGCTATCTCAAAAATTGAATTATTGTTCCTGAAAACTAGGTCTTGAAACTGATTTAGGATATGTAATTATTCTCTAACATTGTTCTCCTTTTCTGTCCTCTTTGACCAAAAAAAAAAAAAAAGGAAAATAACATTTTAAAAATAATAACGATAACAATAATATCATCATCAAAACAAAATCGTCCTATGAGAAAAACAAAGAAAAGCTAAACTTCCCAAAGAAAACAAAATCTTTACCAATAAACTGTTTTTCTCCCCCAAATGCCCACTTTTGATACAGAAACAGTAGTAACCAACTATCTTTAAAAACCCCATCAATGTTATTTTTTTTGAATGGCAGCCATTCACTTGATGTGATTGTCACTTTCCTTTGAAGACTCTTTGCTCTAGATTCAGAGTGTACAGGCCTTGCAGGCTGCAGCACAGCACAACTGAAGGCTCTTCAGAGGTTTGGCAGTGTGACATAAGACCGGGAAAATATAGGAAAAAAGGCTATTTTCTAATGTTATCTGAAAGGCTATCAGGGGAAAAGTTCTTAGAGAAAAGAAGTTTCCAGTGAACATGTCAGCACAGGACATCCTAACTCACCGAACAAGTTAATAAAGTGTGGAATAGTATTTTAGCAGTTTGCTTATTAGCAAGGGACCATACCCCACTTGAAACATGACTCAGCCAGCTGCAAATAAACCCCTCTTCGTCCTCTGAGGTTTCTCTCTTTGATGCTTGACTTATCCAAGATACTTCCCACTGCCTGCCTCCAATTTTGCTTTTGTAGTAAATTGTTTAGACATGATTTAAAAACACATTATGGGCTATGGAGCGAGATAAGATGTAAATCAAGCTCATCCAGTCATTCAATCCAAAAATAATATGCTGGCATGGTGGGATATTAGAACCTCTGCAGGATCCCAAGTGAGAAGTCTTGAAACAAAATCAAAGTTATTGTTGTTGTTATTATTATCCTGTGCTGAAGAGTGGAGGATCCTTCCCTATCTGTGACAGGCATCTTGTGTCAGGTTTCCCACACTTTGAAAACCAAAGCAAACCTTTTGATTAGAAAGAATAATACACTGTGGCATATGTGGTGTGGTCTGCTGCTGCCTTGTTTGACTGAATCCATGTTAACATCAATGATGGGCAGGCTGACTTGGGTTAGGTGAAATTCAGAGAAAACTAAAACTACCATGAAATTGCTTTGAAACTCCCTTAGCTTAAATGCCAAAAAACCCCAAAACCAAACCAAAAGTCATGTCCTATAATTATTGAGTTCTTTATATAGGCTATAAGTTTGGAGTTTATGATAATAACTGGTAGGAAAACATGACAAAAGGAAGGTTAAATCTCCACCAGTGAATAGCATCAAAGCTAACTCCTCAGCAGCAGTAAAAATACATTATTTAAATGATCCACAACAACAGATATATAATCTTTTTATTTGATATAGACCATATCAACTGTAATACAAATTATCCATGGTCCAGAAAGTGATATGAACTGGAAAGCCTTTTCTTCTAACTAATGCCACGTATAATTTCTCCTTTGAAAAGCTGATCTACTGGCAGACTTTCTTGTGAAAGTAAATAAATAAATTATTACATGTCCATTCTGCTTAGCAGAGTGGACAGACAAGAAATTCATTATATGAGGAAACGATAATAAAAATAACTTTCAAAAAAGCCCCTGAGAGCCAGACATGATTGGTGGTCATTGTCCAGCACAAGGTAGCTTAACCTTTCACTATAAGTTCATTATATCAAAGAAATAAAATATTCACATGATCTTCATTCCACAGTTTTGGTATCCTCTTGATATGCTGGCCCTTAAACACCTCGAGAAGGAAGAAATTCTGGTATTGATTTGTTACTATATCTTGTATATCATGAAAGAATGATCATGTTTGTGGCTGAAGAGATGTCATCTGGTACCTTATGACAGAGAATCATAGAATACAGGAGGTTGGAAAAGACCACCAAGATCATTGAGTCCAATCTTTGACTGAACACCACCTTGTCAGCTAAACCATAACACCAAGTGCTATGTCCAGTTGTTTCTCAAACACCTCCAGGGATGGTGAATCCACCACCTCCCTGGGCAGCCTGCTCCAATGTTTCACCACCCTTTAAGTGAAGAAATTCTTCCTGATGTCCAACCTGAACCTGTCCTGGTGCAGCTTCAGCACATTTCCTCTCATCATGTAAGTTGTTCCTTGGAAGAGGAGACTGACCCCCACCCTGCTGCAATCTTCTTTCACAGAATTTTAGAGAGCAATAAGGTCTTCCCTGAGCCTCCTTTTCTCCAGCCTAAACAACCCCAGCTCCCTCAGCCTCTCCTCACAGGACTTACTCTCCAGACCCTTCCCCAGCTCCGCTGCCCTTCTCTGGACACGCTCCAGCTGCTCAATGTCTGTCTTGAAGTGGGAGGCCCAGAACTGGACATTCACAGTGTCTGGAGCATTTGCAAGGTACACAGCGTGAAGCACAGGTATGAGACATGCTGAAAACATCCTGGGAAAGGATGAATACAACCAATGCCAAGAAACTGTTCACCTAGGTGGAACAGAATTCCCTCACCTACTGAAAACAGGGATAAAAACTGAACTGTGTACCTACCAGCAAGAGGTACAGAACTGGGGAGGAATCCAGCTGTGTTTCAAACCTGCATGTTGACCTGGAAAGTTGTGGATATTTGGTCCTAGCTGAGTGAAACTCCACTATGGAAAAATACTTGGTTATGCTGGAAATCACTTAACCTCTGTCCTGCTCTGTCCAGGTGAGACAGACAACTTCTGTTGCCTGTGGTCATGCCCATGAGAAGGTCACCTGTTCTGGCTGAGAACAGAAACTAAACAGTTCTAACTGTTATTTGATGACTCAGGCCCTAAATGGTGAATAACAGAAGTTGAATGTGATTCAACCCAAACAAAAGTTGAACTCTTTCCCAATGCTGCGTTATTGTCCAACATTCCTGAATAAGTGGTACAACCTTATGCAAAATCCAAACAAACCCAGCATGTGAAAATGGCATTTAAGCCTGAATAAAGTGTTAAAATAAACGTATTAGGCAGCAAGGTTATGTTTTGTAAACACATCAGGATTTGTGAACAGATTGCCATATTACGTTAAAACCATTTAAAACTCCATTTGTGACTACAGCCATTTCCTAATATCTTTTTCTAAGTGGCTAAAGAGACACATGTGGTGTGTTTAGTCTGTTAAAGGAGAGAGCAGGAGCGCAATGCGGGGGGATGGTTCTATTCTACATTACTGAGTCTGTGTCACAGCACCTTTGAGCTGCTGCTGTCAGTCCTTACTGCCCAAGTGACTTCTTCTGCTCATACAATTAACAGTCCTCAAAACTGATGTTCATGGTAAAATAGCAACAAAAATGATGAAGCCTGGCTCAGCTAAACAGTTGGCATCCATACCTTTGTCTCAGTACTGATCAGCAAAGCACAAATGCACACACTCAACACTTTATCTTATGTACTGAATTTAGATTACTTTGTTGAATCAGAATCAAAGACTGGAGACCATCCCAAATTTGTAGTTTTCTTTCTTGTCTACACTTCTCTTAGGAATTTTTCCACGTTTTCGATTCAATCCAAATCTTTCAAAGTCCATCCTTCCGGCTGCCTCTGCAAAAATTCTTGAGAAGGTGACATCTCCAAGGACCACAGAGGTCTTTGAAGGAATGGTGATCTGTCCATTGGCTACCCATAAGGCCCAAAACATGCAACAAGATGTGACTTTTTGATGAATTAGATTTGAGAAATGAATTTTACCTGCACATTTAATTGTTTTAAAAGAATAAAATTTAAAAAACTGTGTTGTAGAGCAAGACTGTGGAATAGTATGACTGACTTCTATGAAGATTCTTTTTAGTGGTGCCTCCCCCACTGGCAATAGCTGAGGATCTGGCCCAGGATTTTCTTTACTGAAAATGAACAAAAGCATTAATATTAAAAGATTCAGTCATGGAGAGCTTGCTTATTCAAGTTAGCTTTTGTCATACGACACTGTTGTGAATTTCATACACTCCAAATCAGGAGGTCGACTTAAAAAAATTAAATTGCAAAATAAATGAATTGTGCTTATGTCTGAAGCATTTTGTATATATTTAGGTTTTACTCCCCTACCCCCTCTTCCCTGAAATACAGAAAAAAGAAAGAATAAAAATGCTGTAAAGCAGCTGCAGTGGCCTTATAATAAATTTATTCCAGGAAGTGGGGATTTCTATAAAACAAGGATCTGGGGCTTCTGATCTGTCCAGTTCTGAGGCTGAATTTGAAAAGGCAAGTGTGTAGTTACCACTCAGGGCTTAGCAACACTGGTCACTCAGAGATAGGCCCAGAGACAACTTTGGCAAGCCACGGTGCATCAGTGGCTGCAAACCATTGAAGGCTTTGTTATCAGTGTCTCTGTGAGATCCACGCTCATTATTTCACTCCCTTCCCAGCCTGGTGTTTCCAAGTTTGCTCACTAGCCCCAGTCATTGACTTTTCACAATAGAATTTCAGTCTAGCTGAAGTTAATTAATTTAAATTTGGCTCCAGCTCCGGTTCATCTCTCATTAAGCCATCCCTTTCCTCTGCCTCAGCAAAACCCTATTACTTCATCTGTTGGACTGATCCTCACAGGACGGTGTCCAGCCTGGGCACAGGTGTTAACCCTTCCCAACCCCCTGGTTACCTCTGGGATGATTTGCAAAGAGGGACTCCTTGAAATTTAGGTTTGGATTTATTTTCCTCAGATACAACAATACTGGAAAAATACACACAGAACTTGGTTTTTTGATTACAGCAACTGCAGAAGGGAAAGAGATGTTAAGGCATTTCACAATGGTTTATAGTTGCAGGGATTGCTACCGAAGAACTTGATTCATGTTTAGAGTAAGGCTTCTGTATCCTACTGGAGCACTGCTGAGGGACTCCAACATGGAGACACAGCCTTGCACCCACTGAGGTTCCTTCCAGGGTGAGTGGGCTGCTGTCTTAAGGAGTCAGGCCCCAAATGTCTGCTAAAATGGAGGCAGAAAATAAAAGCTGTTCAGCCAGTAGCTCCCCCCTCCAGATCTTTCTGCACCTCCTGTTTCCAAAACTGCCTCTGCTTTAAATTCCCAGAGCATGCTTTCAGAGATGGCTCTGAAGCTCAGAAGCTCCTGTTTGGAATATTAACTGTAAATAACCTTCCAAGATAAGCTTTGTATGGCAAAGTGGAAAAATTTCCTTTGACTCCTCCTTGACGGTGCAGCACGATATGCCCTTACTGTAAAGTTCTCCTGTCTGTGTATGCTGTAGATATGTCTAATGAAATGTCTTTCAACTCTGTAGACACTTGCTATACACATCCCTGTTAAACCACCCTGCCCAGCCCCAGCAGACACATCCCCTGGCACAATAGGACAATCCAAATGAGGTGATGTGGTGTGTCTCAGCTGCCACCGTCTGGGGGGGATGCACAATGAGATACAGGCAAGAACTCAATTAAAATTGCCATTTTAATTCAGAAGACTTAAGAATTTCCTTCTGCTCCTAAAGATGGATAAAGAGGTTTCCTATCTTTACATTTCAACCCACCGGCTGATAAATTCAAGGCACTTCTTGTTGGCAGATAGAGCGAACTGCAGAAGCTGCCATGCCATCAGAAATGACTTGAGAGAGACAGCCAGGGATTCAAGCTGCTTCTTAGCACCACTAAATAGGTTGATGCCTATAATTCCTAAAACCATAACAGCTCACTAGTAATTTCTGTCATTTCAACAATATAGTTTTAGAAGAGATTTAAAAATGTATCACCACTATTTCATCAAATGCCACATTTCACCTTCTGTAGCCACTATTTTGTATCCTTCTTTGCTATTAAATTGACTTCAGTTCTTCAAATGACACATCTGTTTAAGCCTTATCTGTTCAAAGAAAGCTAATAAGCATAGCTAGGTTTAAAAGGATTAACTTGGATGGGAATTCTAAAAGTTTTCAAACATTCTTGATAGTATTTGCTATTAAAAGGGGGGAAAATGGAAAAAAAAAAAAAAGCATTTACCTTCTTAAAAACTCTCTCAAACTTACAACGATATGAGATTAATTTCTTAGCAGGTCAAATGGAAGAGGATGACATTTCTGTGCTTAAGGAAGCTCCTGATAGCTATCTAATGTTACCATGAGTACTTTTAAGAGGAAATGAGGAAAAGTTGTATTTTTTTATTTAGAGTAGTAAAATTCAGACAAATATATACATATATACATACATATATATATATGACCAGCCTCCTTAGTTATACACAGATAAATCTGAGTTGCTGCACAGACACAACTAGAAATGATATGGAGTAAAATGTACATGTACAACTCTCTTGATTAAAAAAAAGAAAACCAATAAAACAACAACCAAAAATTATTCTCTTCTTCATCCTACAAATCAATGCTCTTATGCTGCTTCATGTACATCTTCCTGTACCTCCAGTGTACCTTCAGCGAGCATTATGTGAAGATTAAACACTATGAAGTAATCTGAAATGCATTCAGGGTTATTTCAGGTGCAGAAGATAGATAAATTCTCATCAATGGCAAAAAACCAGCATGAACCCCATGGTGGGCTCTGGGTGGGGCTCCCAGTCCTGCTGCAATCAGCTCACTCTCTACAGGGAATTTGATGGAGATGATGTGAGACTGAGGAGTTGACTTGCACTGGAAGAGATGCCTGCATGCATGGGTAGAAGATGGATGAACTGTGCACGACTGTGTATTAAACTGACAGTCACTTGAGGGGGCATGGCTGCAAAATTTGGGCTTGGAATGGAATCCTTTAAAAGATGAGCAAAGAGAGAGTGGGAAATTGTCCCAACTCCTGCAGTAGTGAACCTCAACATATCAAAGTAAATAAGAAATAGCTGACACCTGAGAAATAGTAAATATTTCCAAACTTACTTGCTGTCTGCTACCAGCAACAGATCAGCACAAGAATAAAACTAACTTTTTTTTTATTTTTGAGTAAAAATTGAAAGCAAAAGCTGTTGCCACCATTTTTCAGAGATGAGCTCTGACAAGTAACTCTAACTCTTTCAGTGTATGGATTTTAGATGCAATTACAGTGGAAAGAGAGAGAAGCCAAGCAAGGCAGACACAGGTGTTAATACTGTATCTGTCAGTCACAAAGATGAGCTGCTCACCTCTAGCTTTAACCAAATTAACACATCAGTGACTTATGCATAACTTTGGGACTTTAATTCATAGCTTGACATAACACATACAAGAAACCAAGGTACAGATTCCATACTTTTTTCAACAAATGCTTCAAAGGCAGCTAGAGTCAGTGAATAGCCCAAGTAATGCAGTAGATGTGTTTGCACTGATAGAACATCCCAAATCCTCTGATATTCTGGGTTTTCCTACTGAACAGAGATAGGCCAGGAGGTAACAAACAGAAATGCACGAAGACAAAATATGGCTTTTGTTTTGGGTTTAGGTTCATCCCAGAGACACTCTGGAAATCTCTTCGTTTGTTTTGTTGAGGTAAAATTGTATAACATAAATCCAGAAGAGAAAAATCTATCAGTTTTGGATCTTAACCAAAATCCAGACCTCATAGGTTGGCTTAGCCCCAAACATTCACGTCAGTATCTACTTGCATCAGAAAGTCGGAGTGGGAGGCTGAGATCCTCCTCTGAGCCCTTATTCATGTGTAGGCACCAGGGAGAGATATGAACCCACTGAACATCTAATCGAGAATCTTTGGAAATCTTGTTTACTTTTCTTTCTTGTTTCTGCCTTTTTTAGCCCTCTGAAAGACCTGGACCTCAACACTGTGATCTGACTATTGACTTGAGTGGATTTATCATTATTTGTGCTGGGTTAAAAGAGATGGACTTTTAGTTAACCCAAGCCAAATATTGTTTTCAAATAAAGATCATTTAAACATACGTTGGTTTGGGATTAGCCTTTTGAAGTAGGCTGTGAAGCTCCATGTGAACAGTACGAAAATGAGCCTTCCCATAAAAGTCTGGATCCAGCCCTATGTTGAAATTCTAATCCAGTTCCCTTCGAAAATTCATCATGGTTTAGCTCCAAAGATATTGCATCACTTTAATTACTAGTGGAAAATGATCATTTCACCCTGTTAATCTAGTTTGTCTTTGAAAGTATAATAAAGTACTATCTAATAATAAACTATGTGCTTATCACCTGACCAAGTTTCTAGCTAAAGTACTGTTTACTGATCTAATGATCTGGCTTTGCTTTTAACAATAACATCCAAATATAAACATTGATTCTTCCACTTGATCTCCTACACTTTTAATTTTATGTAGGCCATTAATGATGTCAGTGAGGATGGGCTTTATTTATTAAAATAAAATAAAGTTGGAGAAACATGTGGGAGAATAAGAATTTTGCCCAGCGGTTGAAGTGTGCTGGGTAATAACTTCAGGTATAGAAATGTGTCATTACTGCCTGTCCATGGGGCAAGTGTCTTATTTGGATAGAGCCACTTCCAGCATGTGCCAAAGGCTTGGGATGAAAACTACAGGGCAGAAAATCCATCAGGACCCAGATGGCCATTCCTAATATAGTGGATAGGTTCAGTCACTGAAGGAAGTAGCTACAACAAAACACTTTGTGAACAGGTGTAGAGAAAGGATGTGAAATAAAGTACAAAATGGTTCTCTTTTTCCTTGTGATGAGTCCAACAGATTGAATCCTGGCCATGTTGCAGTTTCTGGTAAAATTCCAGTATATTCTGTTCTAGTGGAAGGTGTCCCCTGCATGTGGCAGGGGATTGGAACTTGCTGATCTCTGTAAGGTCCCATCCACCTCAAACCATCCTGTGAGTCTGTGATATTCCCCAAATAAAGGCACTCATGACATGAATGCTGACAATTCAGCATGTCAGTAATTGACAAATTGCAATTCCTTCTCCTCTGTGCACCATCTTCTGTGTAATAGAAGCTGAACTGTAACGAGAATAATGATTTGGCACAAAAAACACCAAGTATCTAAAAAAACCATGTGAAAGTCCTAAAGTTCTAGTGATGGTTCAGCCTGGCCTCAGTCTAAGAACAAATTTCTTGAGTTCCCATGGTTAGAAAAAATATCAGGTCCTCCCATCTTTTCCTCCTGCTTCCAAGCCTCCCTTCATTAAAGGAGATTTGATTTCAAAAACATGTGACTATGTGTGAGACTCATGCAGAGCTCCATGCGAAGGAGGTACCAAGTACAAAATCTAATTCCAAATGGGTGAGGAAAAGTGGTTTGGCTCCATAGGTTAAAACTCTTAATATAAAACAGGATTTCTGGTGACAGTGATCAAGGCAAAATGAAATCTGTGCACTTGAGGGAACTTGTCACTCTTAACAACATCCTCAGAGATACCCATAGTGGGGCAGAATTTGGCCTTCTGTATAAAGCAGATATATCCTATATTCTGGGTCTCTATAAGACTGTCACTGAAAACACCACTGAAAGAACATTTTGGGTGTCTTTGGAACAACATTTCAAAAAGAAAAAAAAAAAAAAGAGCAAACCACAGTTCTCCATGGCTTGAGGGTCACCCAGAATCTGTTCCCACAGTTCTATTTAGCTAATGAAGTCATACAAGCCCTGCACAAAGTGGCACTGGTGACCCCTGTGTCGCTGGATGCCAAACTTTAAAGGTAACATGATAATGGTTTTGGATTTGGAAACAAAGGAAGTCTATGTGCAACCACATAGGCAGGGGAATGACAAACAAAGATGCTATAGAATGGAAATAGATAATTTCAGTCAAGGAGAATGTAAAGTAATCGCTCCTGCCAGTTCCACTGCTCATTACCATGCAGGTTTGGCTTTCTGTTCTCCTTCTCTGCTTTTCCACCTTTTATACCTAATAAAGAGATTTGTTTTGTAACATGGAGCAAATACACATAAACAAAGTTACTAATTCCTCCCAATTTTCACATACAATCAAACACAAACTATCCTACTTGAGGCTGGGAGACCTAGTATCCTCCAGCATTTGAAGACTCACCATAAGATACTCCAAGATTGTCTCATTAAACATTTATTTTCTCTCTCTATTTGTGCGACAGATACATTTTTCTTTTACTTTACATTTCTCTCTCTTTTTCTTTTTCTCTTCCTTCCTCGTGTTCTCTTTTCCCTTTCTTTCTTTCTTTCACCCTCTCTTGCTTGCTTTTTTTTGGTGTGAACTTTGAAAATAAGAATGGAAAAATAAATTAATAATTCTCATTTATTTATCACCAATTTGTTTTCAACTTGAAGATGTGTAAAATTTTTGACAGCAAAACTGACTGTGAAATAATTTTTTAATGTAAAGAAGACCAGTTCCCTTGAATTCAGCATAATTGCAGAAGAACAGATTTTTCAGGTATGTCAGAGGATTAGAAAGATAGGAATTTCAACATCAATTTCATGAGTTTGCTGTTATAAGAGTATAATTAAGAAATGGAAATACGCTACACTCCCAAATATGGTAATTGTATTGGCTTTACTTTTTGGTTTCAGACACGCATTTTTGCAACACAGTATAAGATAAAGAAAATAAAATTGTTTATCTGCTTTTGGAAAGTGCAGTATCTTATGCTTTTCAATCACAAACAAAGCACACTTTTCCCATGAAAACTGTGTCCCTTATTTTTTAATACACTTATTTTCAGAGCTCTCATTCTTAACAAGAAACTGTGATCCCCATTTTACATCCGGAGACTTGGAAGTGCTCCTGCAGCACCTCACTAGTGCAGAACCACACAGGTGAGCCTTGTGCCTTGGCCCTGAGGCTGAGTGGTGCAGCCTGACTCATGTCCACATGCCTAACTCTCCCTCTCAGAAAAACCCCAACAGGGTGGCTGCATTGAAACACCCTACTGAGAACAATGCTTGGCTTGTGCTATCACCCAAATTATGCCCGGACATTCCCTGGGAGGGTTTTAGCTGTCCCAGCCCAGATCTCTGCCATGGAACAGGGTGATGGCTGGACCAACCAGACCACAGCCCCTCACTCCATCCTGGGACCTGTGGTTCCACGGCATAGGCACAGCAATGAGGGCTCCCAGAAAGAGCAGAATTTGGTGGTTTAACACTCAAAACTGTTATTCCAAACTGAGTAAACTGTCAGACCTTTTTCCTACATATTTGTTTGGCCTGGAGAAGAGGAGGCTCTGGGAGATCTTATTGCTCTCTTCAACTACCTGAAAGGAGGTTGTAACCAGGGGAGGGTTGGTCTCTTGCCACAGACAACCAGTGACAGGACAAGGGGAAGTACGGCAGGACAAAGAAATAGAAACAGGACAAAGGCCTGAAGTTGTGCCGGGGACATTCAGGTTGGATATTTGGAAAAATATTGTCACCCTTTCTTCACTTAAAGGGTGGTCAAGAATTGGAACAGGCTGACAAGGGAAGTGGTGGAGTCAACAGTTCTGGAAGTGTTCATGAAATGACTGGACAAGGCACTTGGTGTATGGTTTAGTTAATATGGTGGTGTTCAGTCAAAGGCTGGACTTGATGATCTTGGAGGTCTCTTCCAACCTCTATGATTCAATAATTCTAATTTTCATGCAAACAGGAACCAACGTTTGTGGAGCTGCTCCAGTCCTGTGCCAAGTGTTTGTAAAAGCAAAGCCCCACGTGGCTGCACGTGAGCCCACTTCAGTTCAGAAGTGATGTGGGCTCAAGCAGCTGTACAATTTCTCCAGCTCACACAGCTGTACAGCTTTTCCAGACCACAGCTGGCATCCACCTGGCCAGCTCTCAAAAGGAGAAGAAAAGATCCCATCGGTCCATACTCATCTTTGGAGACACTGCTACAATTTGAGGTCTGTTTCTAGCGTAGCTCAGATTTCTGTTGTTCCCTACTTTGGAGTTATGGTAGAAAACAGAGTTTTAGAAATTTTGGTCCTCAATCACCAAACTCTTGATATATCTATTAATATATAAATGTTGAAATAAATCTGCATTGCTATAAATAAAGAGTTATTTTCACAAGACACATGAGCAATGTTTCACTCAAAATCTACAATCTGAAAGGACACATTTTCTCTTAATAAGAAATGTGCTGGGTTTCCTGTATGTGACATTGAAAATAGTGAATGTTTCCCAATGGACCATTTAACTCCAATAAATCCAGACTTGTTCCTTTTAAAGAAACATTGTCAGCAGCAAATTGTTTCACAGTTGTTCTAAGGTCATGCTTTCTAAACCCACTTACTTCCCACAGTATTTACGGCACCACTATTTAATACACTTTAAATGTGATTGATTGTACATGTGTGTGTGGGCATCTATGTGATTATTTTCATTAAACAAAATAGTTCTTTTGCCATCTTATCAGAAATTGCAGAAAGAACTGAATGAGAATGAACTGAATTAATAACAAATTGAAGGAGGATTGTGCAACACTGGGATTGCTGCTAAAGGCGAGATGAACTTGGACTGGAATGTTTCTCAAAACCACTTCTTTTTGGAGCACATTTGGGCTCAGACCCCTCTTTTCCCAGGGGCATAGTAGATTAAAAAAATCACCACTGTCAACCAGTCTATGGTAGACATTTCTAAATGGAGAAAACTCCCCTCTGTGAAGAAAAACAGCTAATTTGGACTGAAACCTTCTAGGAAGTGCTTGTTACTGACTTCTATCACAGTACCCAAACCATTGCCCCAAGTTTTGGTTGAAATAGAAACCAATAGCTCTTGTCACCACAGCAAAATAAATACTGGTGCCAACTGGTGCCCTGGGTACACTGCTCTGAAACTCTTCATTCTTCTATTTCCCATCTTTACTCACATATAAGATCAAAATTGTCCTAGTCCTTACCCTGTCAAGCATCTTCTCAATCCAAAGGAGCTATTTGCTTTCCTGGGTTTAAACAAATCTTTTTCAAAAGAGTTTATGAGTGTGCACTGGACACAAGTAACAAATATTTACATATGTAATAAAGTGGAACAAATTTACCATGCAAATGCAGATACCTGCCTCCAGAGGACCAATGTTTTCACCACTACTGTAAAGTCTTAAGTACTGAACAACTTAAATATCCATTTCACAGGGTAAGACAATTAGCCTTTCTCTTTGCTTTAATCTAGGGCTAAAATAATATAAATTGGGTCATGTCCAGCTTTAAACTAGTCACGCATTAGGATTATTTGAGAGTTGCTCAACACCTTTGGACAGCAGATACTTCAGCAAAATGCCTTATTCTGTGCCCTGTGAACCTTGAGTGTACTTGGAAAATCTCTGCCTGTGTCTGTGCACTGGACTGGAGAACCTACAGCTCTACTCACCTTGAGCCTGCAAATTCTTACTCTGCAATAGAACTCACGAGCTGTTCCCAGGCACATAAGGAGTACTCAGGTGAGACAAGCAACAAGTCCAGACCTCTTCTATCCCACTAAATTAACTTGGGTTTATTGTTGCCTCATTCCCCACACTCCCAGGCCAGCCCCCACTTGTCCATTTAATATCCACTGTTGCATCCTGTCTGGCATAGAGATGGTAAAGCTGCCAGCTCGGGGACTGTCTTCTCTCACTTGTTTATGGCATCCCCTGTCTAGTGGGGCTCTGATTTTCCACTGGATTTCCCAGCCTCCTCTCTATTAAAATGAGAAATAACAAAGCACATAAACATTTTACCCTATTAACCTCTCAGTCCTCAGTAGGCAGGAGAAACACCCAACCCTTCACAGCTTGGCTTTATTGTTTCTGGTACTTTTGCAACTACAGGCCACCAACTAGACTGAATCTACTGCCATCTACCACAACTCACATTAATTCTAGCCAATGTGTTTTGAGCCAAGCTGCAAGTCAAAATAACACAGCCTCACACATGCAATGGTCTTGCTGTATAACCTCACCTTTCAGCTGGTTGTGAGCAACACTTCAAATACTGGCCACAGTTTTGGTTTTTTAGGGAGAAATCTGGGGAAACATAAGCAAGCATTATGCAAGTGAATATGACAATCATATATATCACATGTTAACAGAAAACAAATATATGACTGGCTGGCACATCCTTTGATTAGACTCCCAGAGTGAGAATCAGACTGGGTTTTTATTACTAGCTGTCAGGGGATAGAGCTCCCATTGTGACTGGCACTATATAAATGGAAAATGAGATGCTATTCCCTCCTCACCCGAGAGCTGGCAATCTTTGGGCATAGACACATTGCCTGGTCACACAGGAAATCTGTGCCAAAGCTTTCAACGCGTTAGACCACACACCTTCTCTCATATAAAATCTGTAATAACGTCTATATTATTAAAAATGGACTTTTGCCATAAAACAAACCCAGCACATTAAGCAAGCTTGTGTGAGGAGAGCAGCTTGCTGCATGACCTCAAAAGCTTGCGATGCCAGCTGCAACTATAAGCTATCTTTTTCTGCTCAACAGCTCACTAATAATTCAGACAACCCTTGTTCTCGCTAAATTATTTTTGTGAGCTGAACTGGGAGAGCACTTGCGAGAGGAGAGCATTTTGTTAGAGTTTTCAATGCTGCTCTGAATGTGACTGGCAGCATGTTCTGGCAGTCCTCCATTTGGACGGCACAATGGTGTCACTTCTAATAATAAAGAACGTACAGACGTTTCATGAGCTCTAAAGCATCGCTTTGCTGCAGACTTCAGGGCCCTCTTATTTCTTGGAAGTGTTAATAAGTATGATGGAAAAGAAATAGGCTTTATAAAAGGGAACTTCTAATGCTGGATAATCTGGCATGATGAATGTTGTTTTTTTTAAAAGAGGGTTCTAATGCAGTTTGCTTACAAATACCTTGATTTTTGATAGACTTTGGACTGCTTTCTAATCATACGACTATCATGTGACATGGTGACTATAGGGCTCATCACTTTTTGCTCTTCCTTTCTCTTGCTTTTAGACTGTTTATTTAAAGTCCATCCGGATGCGGTTCTGGGCAGCCTGGGTGGCCCTGCTTGAGCAGGAATGTTGGACAAGATGATCTCAGGCCCATGCCTACCTTAGCCAAACCGTGCTTCTGTGAGAGAAAGGAGAGTTCTCACTTGGTTCTGCAGCACAGACAGCAGCTGAAACAAGTCAAGCCAATGGCCATGCACTCACTTAAGTTGTTAAGATATTGAGTTTATTTTGGGATGCAGTAAATTAATGCCATCTACTTTGACTCTTTTTTTGGGAGAGGGATCACTTCAAACCTCCAGCAGCTCTTTTCAACCCAAATAATTATATCATACTAAAATTATAACTTTATCCCTATGTTAGATTCTCTGGGTCATCTTCTGGAGTCCTTTTGTATCCCATCCTCTCATTCTAACGAAACATTTTTGTCTGAAGAGAGAGCTGGTCACTACATTCAGGTAGTCTGGATTAACTCACCTGAGTAAGGGAAAATGACTAAAGAAAGAGATCAAATTCATGAGAAACTTGAATATATTCTGAGAAGGATTGATGACCAGGTCCTTAGATATATTTAGAGTCTAACGACCACTCAAATATAAACCGAGACTCACCCCTTTCCTTCATCCACTTCCCTTTAAAATACAGCTTCAAGTTTCAGTGTTTGCTTATGTGTAGACTTATGCTTTTTCCAAAGCAAATACAAAGCTATACATTTTGCAGCTGAATTTATTAAAAGGCAAGCTCTGAGATTTTGAATATGCTTCATTTACCCAAAAATATTTGCTCCTCTGGCCTGGCCCAAAAAATTAATCAGTGTTAAGCAGAAGTAGCTACATTTTAATGATCCTTCTGGTAACATTCAGGAACAGTGTTTTAGAGGTGTGTGTTTATCCACATCTTTCAGTCTCTTTAAAGTCAGTGGTGAAGAAGCTATGCTGTAAAAAAGACAGAGCTTGGGGATCTCATTAGGAGCTTTTAGTCTGATGGTAACATTACTTCTTTATCACTAGTACGTATTCCAATAAAGGCACAATACATGAAAAGTAAACACACCTTGCCGGTATGTAAGGTGATCTAAAAGTAATGCATTTCCAAGCAAGATTTTGATGATACCCTCACTCAGATAAAACCTCATGCTCTCACGTGTATTCAGACCCAAGCTCCCACTGTTAATTCAAGCCTCTATATTCTCTCCTTTTAACTAGCACTTATATCTGACAGCTGTAAAGGCTTTCAGCCATAATAAATCTCTCCCTGACTTCCCAAAGCAAACAGTGTTGAAGTGAGTGATCCCTCCAATAACATTTTGTCAGCTCAAATCACCGCTGTGTTGTGAGTTAATCAGACAGTCTATGCTGACTGTTTGCTTCCCAGATTTCTTATGGTTCTTATTTCCTACATTTGCTCTGATCCTGGTATGCTGTCAATCCTTAAAATGTATTTTGCTGCTACTATACCTGTTGATTAGAGGAATTACTGTGCTACTTTTAATTTTGAGCATTTCGTCAGATCCAGGTGCTTTTATGCTCCCCAAAGGCATTAGGTCAGTTACTAGATCTCATTGCAGAGAACCTAGCCATAGAGCAGGAAAAGAAAAAAAGCCCCAGGTTGTTTCAGTAAAGTCCATTTCATTGTTCAGAACGGATCTACTATGCCTTTAACTAAAACTCAGGCAAAAAATCAGGTCCCTGTGTTCCTGCTAGCATTGCAGTGTGTTTGACTTCAGCACAACTTAAGTTCTTCAATATGATATTAAGACATAAGAAATGGGAAAAAGTGAGAGAAATGGAAACCAGGCAATACTCGGACCTGAACACCCCAAACTGGTCACAGGCTTGAGGAAGATGTTTCCTGATGAATTAGTAAGGCATGTCTTTAACTTCATCAACAAATAAATTGATGGGAAAACTTCTGGCATCCTCGTTCACAACTGTTTGTTTTGCTGACAAATTATATTAAAAAAAAATATTCTAATGGGTTGATAAGGTTTTGGCCCTTGTTATTTACAGTGTTTTCCCTCGATTCTCTTTTGCTTACACATGCAACCTCACACACATTCACATCTTTACTTTAATCTACTTATTTATTTTCAATACATCTCGCAGTGACGAGCTAGTGAACTGAACAGGTGGAGTTTTCCAGATGTCAACTGGGTTTGTGCTGCTTAGAAAAACATTTCAAGAGAAAAAGCTCTCGTTTTGATTGCTTTGAACACTGGTGGCTCCTTTTCATAAGAAAGCAAATTCAAAAATGGTTGCCTTTGGCAGGCAAACTTACTGTTTTGCTTCAGGCAAGACAGAGGGGAAAAACCTGCACTGGTTAATTTTTTATAAGATAAAACATTCAAAGAAGAGAAAGTGGTTTTGATCAATGACAGGAGGCTGCCTATAAAAACAGTCAAGTTCAGTCCAATATTTTAATTAAAATATATTTGCTTTATGGCAAAGAAGTTATGGAAATACATAGGAACTGGGATTTTCCTTGGTTGCAATATCTCTCAGATCTATTTCTCTTTCTCAGGTAAATGAAGAATTGTCATGCATTCGCCCCAGGGTTGAATTCATCATTTTCATAAACAAGTTGTATTTTTTCCCCCAGTGTGATCCCAGTAATGAACTTTTCCCCCCAAACAACAAACCAGAAATGCATTCATTTTATTTGCTTGTTTATTTGCTTCAAAGTCATTGAGTTGGGGATGAATGGTTCCTTGTTTTCCATGAACCTGCAGAAACACGATTTTTTTTTTACTAGCTGTGTATTGGTTATGAAAAGGGTTTTTTCAGTCTCAAACCAAACATTGGACAGGTTGCAACCACAAATGAGTCTCCCACATCTGAAAAGAAAAAAGAAAAGGAAAAAAAAGGAGAAGAGAAGAGAAGAGAAGAGAAGAGAAGAGAAGAGAAGAGAAGAGAAGAGAAGAGAAGAGAAGAGAAGAGAAGAGAAGAGAAGAGAAGAGAAGA